>BLAL01000300.1:2500-602500 GCA_015698045.1 Rhizophagus clarus
TCTCTAAAAGCCGCTCCACCTCCCCTAATCTGGATGCTATATTCCAGCCATCTGACGAAGAGCAACCAATGGTCATTGATAAGCCCCTACGTCCCAAACTTCCTGTTAAAAAAGCAGGTAATGAACTGCTACAAAACACGAAGGCCATGAAATCGGCAGCTCGTAATTTAGTATCCCGACTCGCCCGTTTACGAACAAGGCTGGTCAAGCTGAACGGTTCTACTACTGGTCCAGCAATGAAGAAGTTTTACCAATTCCGATTAATTTCGGAAGATAGTTCCGAGCTGAAAATTTACGAGGAAAATAAAAAAGACCTCGACGAAAAAATTGGACGCGCGGTCTTGGAAACTTTGAAAAAGGATGTGGCTGAGCAAATACAAGCAGTCAAATCCACCCTGAACGAAACGGCACCAAAGCTCACTAAAGAATTAGAGGAGCTACGCGACCAAGTACTTCAGAATCCTGACCTATCTGTTACGGAAAAAGAAACAGTCAAGGATAAATGGAAGACCAATATCGATTATAATATTGATTGGTTGAACGCAGAAATTTTAAAACTCCAAACCTCACAGGTTCCGAAGGTTAGTAAAGGAGATTCTGCTTTAAGTGACTACCTAACAGCTGTTATCTGCCATGTTTATAGCAATAACACAATTGTTTCGTTACAACAAAAAATAGGTACCCCCCAAACCCAAGTCACTCCAGTCCTCCAGTACGGACAAGAGAAAAATGTTAACGCTGAATCCCAAGAAGAGGAAGGCCGAAGGTTCATCCTCAAAGGTTTCGAAAAAACCAAAGGGACAATCAAAAGGAACCACCAAAAAATCGAAGGGAGGAGCCGTCAACAAAAAAGCCAAGTCGACCGCTCCCGCTGGCAAGAAGAAGCCAGTTGCTCGAACTCAACCCCAAAACAAGTCGGGAAGAGTACAGAAAAAGGGCGGAACGCCCAAGCTGAAAAATATTCAAAAAGGGTATTTGTTAATGTTGCTTCGCAACAAGCTATTAAGATTCCTTCGTATGTGTTTAGCACTTTAAATTTAGGCGCTAACTTTCAACTTATTTCTTCCCCATCTTTAAAGGACCGGCAAGAAAGCTGGCAAGGGGTCAAAACACAAATCCAAGAAATAGCGGAAAGTAATAATAATTTTATTGACCGTGATAATTTTGATGTAATCATCGACGCCGTTCAAGCCGTCATGATAAATGATCCTAATTATTTTAATAAAAATATTGCGTCTAATAAAAGTTTCAAACAAGCTGTTAAATTTAATAAACTTGTTAAAAATGTTTTTGATTTTTTGAATGACAATGAATTGATGTGTATTCTTGCTGATAAAAACCTCGGTTTAACGATTATTGATAAATCCTGGTATATTAAAAACATGCAAACACATTTTGCTCGGAAAGAGGTGTTCGACCTTGTTGCGACTGATCGTTTTGACGTGACGGAACTTCATGCGTCGGCCCTGCTTCAATCCAAATTGCGCGTACATTGCAGTATGACCACTTCGCTTGAATTAACTGCTGCTGTAATTGACCCACATGCGACCCAATTGCCTCAAGCTTACGGCTTAATTAAGCTCCATAAGTCACCATATAAACTCCGTATTATTACCCCAGTGACTCAATGGATTAACGTTAAAGCTGCGGTTGAAGTCACCAAGCGCTTAGGTGACTATGTTAAATTGTTTAATCATGTGTTGACTAACTCGTCCGAACTTGTTCGTGAACTTGATGGTCATTTGGCCTATGACTTTATTTTGGCATCGTTTGATGTATCGGATATGTATAATTCCATCGGACAAGCTGATGTGCTTTCCGTTCTCCAAAATTTAGCTCATGACTACGGGTGGTGGACTCCTAAGACGGACTTGTGGTGGAAATCAACCATCGCTTTAATTGAATTTGTCTTTGAAACGTCCTATGTAGGTTTCGGAGGCCATGTTTTTAAACAAAAACGTGGATTACCTATGGGCTCACCCATGTCCCCAGTCCTCGCCAACTTATATATGGCTGGCTTTGAAGATGCTATTCTTCAATCCATGAATGAACTGGGTGTTAATTACTATAGATATTTGGACGATATCTTTATGATTATGTCCAACCAAACGGATTTCTTTAGTAATGACCTTGAGAGACACAAACGCCTTTCCCAACTTGGGGAAATTATTGAGATTATAACAACAGCCACTGCAGG
The DNA here is from genome assembly GCA_015698045.1 of Rhizophagus clarus. Taxonomy (NCBI): domain Eukaryota; kingdom Fungi; phylum Glomeromycota; class Glomeromycetes; order Glomerales; family Glomeraceae; genus Rhizophagus; species Rhizophagus clarus. The sequence goes on from BLAL01000300.1 coordinate 4,698, forward strand.
TTCAATTAAATTTGAACAGACCGGGCGCGCTCTCTTTCCAGGAGAATATGTCGAATATTTGGACCTTAAAATCTGGATCCGTAAAAATACAATGGCTTATAGGAATAAGGTTATTCAATTCGAGCTTTTCGATAAACCTACCAATTTGCATATTTATACCGATCCCAGTACCTTTTATCCATTCAGCTATGTTTATAATTGGATTCAAGGGGAGAATATTCGTCTTATTCGTAATTCTTCATCATCCACGGACTATGACCGAAGTTTGAAAGAATTTCGAAAGTTTTTAGTCAGGAGAAAATATAGTGAGGAACTTATCGATAGATTTGTTTCCCTTAACTATTATGGAGATAGAAACGAACTCTTGGACGGTGCGAAACCACATAAAACTAGAGAAAATAAGGATAAGGAATTAGGCAACAATAGATACATCTCGGTACGAAACTCAGGATCTCGACCATTATTGACATCGGCCATCCATGTGGTGGATAACTTTGTCTCTTCCTTAAATATCTTGAACACGCGACTGGTTCCCGTCGTCCAAAAAGGAAAATCTATTGTTAGTGTTATGAATCAGGCAAAGAAAAATCTTAGTGGGTATAACCCCAAATAGATTCTTACAAGTTCGACAAAGCATGGTGGTCGTTTAAAGGCACTATTAAAATTTGCCCAGACCGTTGCGTTGCCACTTTAACTTGTTAAGTTTTTAACTTTTCATTATGTTGCCTTACCAATAACTAAAGAGGGTCCGGAGCTGTCACCCTCGATGATGGACATCAGCTCCGGAGAGGGTCCTAACCCGAACCTAACCCTAACCCTAACCCTAAACCCTAACCCTAACCCTAACCTTATCCTAACCCTAAGTCCTAACCCTAAGTCACGTGGCTAACCCTAACTGGCGCAGCCAATGAGAAGTTTTTCCGCTCTCACGTGACTAACCCTAAGCCGATTAGCCAATCAGAGGTTTTTCCGCAGGGTGTGACACTTAATCACAACCCTAAGCGCGGGCCGATGTTTATCCGGTCGGGTAAAAGTTTACCCGGGGCCGCAACCCTAGCCGGACGTTTTGTACATTTTGGCGCAGTAAAGTTAGGATGACGTAAGCAGCCAGTCACGTGACCGTAAGGCCGTGGCTGGCTGGCTTGCGTTAGGTTACTCAGATCACGTGACGATCGACAACCCTAGTCCCAAATTTGACTTGTGTAATGATCGACGTTGACGCAAACACTGCGGCATGGCGCAACAGTGACGCAACCAGAACTGCGCTACTGCGCAGTCACGTGATGCCGGTTAAACTAGTTACCGTTGTCCTACGGGAAGTCGGGTAAAAGTTTTTCCGTTAACCCTAAAGGTTTCGGCTGAGTTCCGGTTGATTAAATCCTTTTTAATTTTGTATTATTAATTTGTTATAAATTAGTGATACCGCATAGTTTACGCCAAAAAATCTTGGCGCTTATACAAAATGTTAGGTATTTTGTAATGTTTATCTGATTAATTTCGGATGAACTTCCAAATAAAGTTAATAGTTCCTATTATAGCATAATTACTGGCGGGTTTCCCCTTGACTTTTCTTTAGAGAATTTCTTGGCGTTTCACGTTTCATATTCACTGCTCAGGAGTTTAATTAATTTTAGCACATGTTTTCATTTTAGAATGAAAAATGTGTCGCCGTAATAAGAATATCATTTTTCTTGGCGTTTGGTGTGGAACAACATGTACGTTCCTGGGTTTTTATTGGTATAGATTCAAAATATAGTTTTAATAGGTGATGGAATAAGTATATAAGTGAGCCATTTGGCGACAAAACGACGTTAGATTTACCACTAAAGTTGATAAACGACGTCGTTAGTCAAATTTATCGGTATACTATATTACTCTATAAATAATTTAGAGCACCCATACACCTCGAACCCTAAGATAACCCTAACCCTAACCCTAACCCTAACCCTAACCCTAACCCTAATCCTACTATGCAAAAGAAATATCTCGAAAAAATTCTTAAAGCTAAACCAGATACTCGATGTAAATATTTCCTAAACATTAAGTCTCATTTCCCTTTTAAGACCCATAATTATTTAAAAAACTTGCCTCCAGCTATAGAAAATATTGCAGTAAAAAGGATTAGCTTAGCCCATATAATAAGAAACTTATAAATAACTTGGATGAAAAACACTTCTCTAAAACAAAAAAGTTAGTCCTCCCATCTTGATATAAGAAAGAATTATATTATCCATTACCTAGAACTCCAATACTATGTAAAATTAGGCATGGTTGTAAATAAAGTTTCAAAAATCCTTTCCTTTGACCAAACTAACTGGCTTGCTTGCCCCATATATTGTATTTAATACTGAGAAACAACAAGGAGCTAAGAATACCTTTAAAAAAAACTTCTTCAAGCTCATAAATAACTTGGTATATGGTAAGACTATGGAGAATATTTGCAAATACCAGGATGTCAAGCTCATGAAAATAAATAATGAGCGAGATGAAAAGGCCTTTTTGAAGAAAATCAGTGGCCCAAGATTCAAGTATGGAAGATACACTGGTAGGAGCACATATGAGAAAAGCTAGTGTGACTCTCAATAAGCCCATCATTGTTGAAGCATCAGTCTTGGGTCTTAGCAAGCTCCACATATACCACTTCTAGTATGAATATGTAAAGGAGAAATATGGCGATAATGCCGAGCTTGGCTATATGGATACAGATTCCTTTATAATTCTAATTATGACTGAGGATATTTACAAAGATATGGCCAAGCGACCAGATATATTCGATCTCAATGATTCCAAAACTATTAGGCTATTTAAGGATGAGACCACTGGCAGTATGATTACAGAATCTTTTCATATTAACTCTAAATTATATCACTATATCCTAGCAGATAAGTCCACAAATTCTAGACATAAGGGGGGTTAGTAAAAAGGATATGAAAGAAATGGCTATAGATACATATATGCCAAACTTAGAAGGATTCTTACTAGACGAACCAATAGATAAGTTCTCATTATCAGAACAAGAAGCTAAAGATTTAGCAATGTGAACTAAGTCAGACCCTATGACTCTAGTCTATCGAGACTGTCTCTTTGGTCCATGCCAAGAATGTAGGTATTCGATCAAAGAATCATATATTATCTCTGGTCGAATCTGAGAAGAAGGCACTCAGTCCCATAAATACTAAGGACTGGATCCTATCTGATAATATTACCCTTTTACCATATTTCCATTGGCACAATAAGATTTATAAGAATATGGTTAAAAATGGTATTCCCCATAAAGAGGCCGAAAAAAGAGCTATAAGGGCCAAGCTTTCAGAGAAATATCTAAACGAATATGTGTCTCACATATCTAGCCTTCAGCTATAAGCTAGATAGTGATGTGTAGTCAGATCACATACATTATTATATTATTTTTTCTGATGTAATAATATTCAGTTATAAACATAACATTCAAAATAGTATACATAAAATGTAAAATATGGGATTTTTCAGACGATATAAGTCATTAAGAAGCACGTAATGAAGCAATAAAAGCAGGATATAGTCACTATACAGTCAAGGCATTGATTGACACAACTTCTAGCGTAAATTTTATTAGCAAAAGCCTAACCGATAGACTTGGAAGAAAATATGGTAATCATTATAAAAATAAAAAGGTGATAAACTCATTGGGTACTATAGATTGTCTATATTTATCCCTCTGATATAAAGGGAAAGTAGCCTAGTATCTGGTAGTGACAATATTTTTAATAATTTTGAAGTTATCAAAAGCCATGTACTGATCTTGTATTAGGATTACCATGGCTATACCTTCGTAAAGCAAAAATTGATATACAGAAAGAAGGGATAAAAATCTATGGCGATTTTGTGCCATTTTGCAAGGGTCCAGATAATTCTGATTCTGAGGCAGATTCATCCAAGTTAAGTTTAGCTGAAGAAGCTTATACAATAAAGGAACCCAGGGAATCTGATTCAGATAATATGCCACCTATCATCATAAAAAGAAAGATTCACAATGAGAATAAAAAATCTGACAATAAGACAACGAAACCTAAGAGAAATCCAACCCGAGCTTGTAAAAATAATTGAATCAGCCAAATTATCTAAGTAATGGGTAACTGGCTTTATTATTGTTAAGAATATAAGGCAAGATAGAGTAGTAGGTATGTCGATTATCCCAAACTGTGTAATTATCTGAAAGTCTGATCCAGTGATAATTAATAGTTATATTTTTTTTTCTTCATACATAATTAGACTAATTTCAGCAGATAAGGAATGGAAAACGATAAGAAAAAGGAGTCAGAGACTCAAAGCTATGCTTTCTCATCCAATAATTTACCTAGTGAGCCTGGGGAAGCAATCAAAGTATTCGAGAAAAATTTGGAGAGACTAGAAAACCTTGTAAAATTGTTTAAAAGCGAAATATTTGATATTTCTGATTCCAGTTTCCCAAGCAGTTCGATTAATGCTAGTCCGGAGAAATGATCATCATCTTGGAAGAATTGCTGAGCCATGCATTGCGCCTTCAGCCAAATTATGCGACAAAATAAATTTTTTCCCCAAACAATCATGAGAAAATGTGAAAGAATGTCTACAAGCAACACAAGACCAGCTCTAAAAGTAAATATTAACATCAAAAGCATATGTTATGGAGGGCTGAGGGACTCGTAATTTCAAGATCTACAAGAATTAACTACCTTTGTGTCTCTCTAGTAGATCTACATGTGAAAAGATAAGAGAATTCTATTTATATGTGCTTTCATAGAGCTCTTGGCATCATACGACAATGCTAATCACTATTCTTACCTCCCTATCATTTTTCCAATAGCAAGATATAAAGCATATAGGAGTATGTGGAAGTTTAACCAACTTTTCGCAAAAAACTTTCTTGTAAAATAACACAAAACAAGGTATGTATATGCCAGAAGTTGTGTATGTATGAGAGCTTGTTTTTTTCTCATCATGGGTCTTGTATTTAGGAAAGCAAGATGACCGATATTACTCTCAATTATCTTATCGTCCCAGTGAGGGATTTTAATAATGTCCAATGTAATGCGGTACATCACACGATTATAATTAATACAGGCCAACCGGTCAGTGTTCTTATAAATACAATTAGAGGCAGATTGGGGCTAAATGTCAAATTAAGCATTTATCAAATTCATCCCGGAAGTATTCAAGAAAAGAAAATGGAACCGCAGGATCAGATTTCTAAATTTTTTAGTCAACAACCTCAGGCGGAATTCTTCCATGTCACTGTATATTCCCGTTAATAATTCGTTGCCTCTGGCAACAGCGCTATAGTAGCAAATTTTATGTATTGTAGGCCCAGGCTACTGGCAACGTTTTTATTTATTTCTTTTATTTCATAAATAAAGTATTTTTATTGAACATACATGAGAAATGGGTCACATGTAATGATGCAATGCCTGTGCTACATAAAAACCTATATTAATGCCCAGTATTCTCTTTTCCAAATAGAAATAAAATTTTATCTTACTCCAGAACGTAACACACTTTTTTTGTCCGACCTAAATATTCCTATAAAAGCACTATGTCAACTATCACACTCAGTTGTTTGAAAATCCCTATGAAAATATTTTCGAAGTTGATATTGATAATAATAAGACTGTCAATAGGCTCAAGGACGCTATCAAGGAGAACCAAAAGCCTTTTTTCGATAATATTGCTCCCAAAGAACTCAAGTTATAGAAAGTTGATATTTCCCTCAAAGAAGAAAACAAGAAACTTGAGCTCGTCAACACAAAAATTAACGTTAATATCAAGGAGGACCTTGGTGGTAAGGAACTTCCACCTCTTTCAAAGATTAGTAAACACTTTCCCTCCCAGCCAGCTGACGAGCACATACATATAATTGTACAGCGTCCTGTTGAGACAAAAGAAGTTCACTGCACTGCAACGTATGGGCGTAAGAGTGCGAATTTTCAATGGACAGTGAGCTGAGAAATGGTGTCATTGGAAAGTTTTAAGAAGAAGCTTTGTGAATATTTCACGTTTCTGGATGGGACAGAGAACGAGCATATCGTAATAGATCATGTAATAAGTAGCGCTGGCTTGAAGAGAAAAATTTCGACTGGTAAAATGCGTAGAAAATCAGATTCGAGTTCTCAGAGTGCAATGGTAGAGAGTAATACGGTTGAGATCTTGACAGAGCGTAAAGTTATTCAGTTTTCTACCGATGAGGATTTAACGAGTATTATCTGGACTACTAACCCCAAGGTGGATCTGGAAATTATTATGGATATGTGTAAGTACTATCTAGATATTTAGGATATTCACGTACCAATTCTACCAAATGTCTGATCAGTTAATTTATGCATGGCTGTTTTTGTAGCGCAACAACCTTTCTCTTCGTATACTTTCCCAAAGATGAAGGCAGTCTTTGGCTTGAAGGCAGACAATTATAACGGATTATCACTTTTTGATGGAAGTGTCAAGGATACTCTGAAAGAGATTCGAAGTTTGGTTATAGATGAATTATTGAGATTACACAAAACATCCTAACACATCACTAGCGCCAATGAAGCCACTCGTTGTGAGTTTATTTCTCGTATTATTTACGGTGTTACATCAATCTTTGATGGTGAGGTGAAAGTCTACCCCCAATACGAAATTTCTGGAAGCCATGGAAAAGGACCAGTTGATTGGGTTATAAAAGTGGGAAATACAATCATCACAGTTATCGAGGCGAAAAAAGAGGACATCAATCAAGGTATTGCACAGAATGCAGTCCAACTACAGACATCCATCCAGCGCAATCCTAAAAAACGTAGCTATGATACGGCAGGTTTACATAAGGATGTAATGTATGAGATTGTATCAACTGCTGTAGATTGGGTCATAATCAAACTAGTTTTGTCTAGCTCTGAGAATAATAGTGAAGGGAAGGTAGAAGTGTTGTTGAGTTCTTTGTCGCCCTCACCACTACCAATTAATAACTTTGTTTTAACCTGTGAGGACTTGGCAAAGCCTGTCAAAAACTTGTTTGGGCAAATCAAGTGGGTGTTTGATAACAGGGTGGACATACCTTATATCACATGTCGATCATTTGCTGATCATAATATATATGATATCACCTTAAATTTAAAGCCTCATCCCAAACCACAAATGTTCTAAAAATTATATTTAATTATTTTATTTAATAATTTGAGTTATAAATAATTAAATGTAAAAGTATTGTGGCAAAATAAAATGTGGTTCCAAAGTTAGCTTTAGGCTGAAATTTTCAATAATTCATATATATGCCGATCATTTACTAATTTGACTTTGAAGCTTCAGACCAAGCCACAGAACTTTGGGCCAAACTTGAAACTTTCAAGATACACTATTTAGGTGTTTAAGAATTAGTGGTAAAAATAATCAGAGAAAATTTTAGATAATCAAAAAGTTAGCCTTAGGCCAAAATTTTCAATAATTTATATATATGCTAATTATATACTAATTTGGCTTTAAAGCATTGGACAAAGCTACAGAACTTTAGGTGAAACTTAAAACTTCCAAAATACATTATTCAAGTATTTAAGAATTAGTGACAAAAATAACCATAAAAAAATTATAGATAATTAAAAAGTTAGCTTTAGGCCACAATTTTCAATAATCAATATCATAATATATATTATATATGCTGATCACCTGCTAATTTGACTTTGAAGCTTCAGGCTAAGCCATAGAACTTCGGGTTTATGTAAGTAGAATTTGCAAAAAAAATAACGTATTTTTTTTATGTGATAATATCGAATAGATGACTAGTAAATGATCGGCAAAATGATCGGCAATAATATGATAATATAAGGAATGTCCGCCCTGTTGTGTTTAATAGTCAGATCGAATCACAGGGCTTATCGAAGCAGGTAAAAACAGAATAATAGGATAGAGTGTTAGCATAGAAAAATAATATGTATTACAGGCTACGTCCTGAGCTTTGTATTTATTTTTCGTATTAATAAAAATTTTTTCTTGACGAAAGTGATTAGTATGAACAATTGTTCACGCGTACGTGATTTTTAATCATGAAGATTCTTCACAGTTACACTACCTATGCAAATGCATGTTTGATAAGCTAATTTCTGTTTATTTTCCTGAATGAATGAAGTGTAAGAATCTCTTAGTTAGCAGTATTAGTTGTAGAAATTTACCATAAATATAGAAGCAAAGAAATAATACTGTATGATGCATTATAAGGCCTAGGATGGCATTATGTTTTTTAACTTTGTGATTATGTATGCATCGAAAAAAATAAAATTGTATTTATGCTAAATTCAGGCGATATGATGACTTTATTACATAAAAGAAAATTTTAAAAAATTATACAATATTAATCTAATACTTTTGATACTCCAATTCATTAAAGCAATATAAATAAAGCAAATTCCTTCTTATTGTATTATCAGTAATCATTTTTCGCTTGGCCTATCCACTAAACCGCGATGAGCAAATGTTGGAGAAAGATACTTCTCAAGATTTTCCGGATAAATGAGAAGTAGATGAGGCATGTTTTCGATATTAATTTTTCCCGTACATTTCCAGTTTGTGAACAAAACAAGAACCACATCATATTCGTTCTTGTAATTTTCTACTGATTTCATTGTTTTATCGTACCAATCTTTAATATTTGGTGTTGACATTTTGGTTGTTACATCACGTTCTGAGTACTTGATTTGTGAAAAGATCGCTAATTTCTTTGTATTATCAACAGAATCAAAAATCCAGCGATGATCAATGTTAGCACATCCTCTGAAACAACAGAATATACCTTCATCAAGCTTGCGGGTTACATTATCATCGCATGTCACTGAATTATTAAAACTTGCAATATCGTCTGTCTTTACAAGAAACTTCTCATTCTCAGTAAAGACTTTGAGACTATGTAATCGTACCTTGCGTTGGAGAAGTGTGTCAGCACCTAAAGCACCACGAAATATATCAGATAATTGCCAATTATGCCTTTTTTGACGGTCAAGCTCTTGGTTTTGCGAATCAATTTGGTTCTCAATTATGATTTTTTCATTATTATCCTCTTGTTTTTCCAAATCTTTTTTAAGTAGTCGAATTTCATGATTAACAGAATTAATCCTTGATTCTTGAACGTAGATTAAACTATCAATAAGGACTTTTTGGAAATGCCCATATAAAAGTTCAAAATTTTGCCATTGCCAAGGAGTTTCATATGTTGGGATTAAGAGAAGATTATCTTGAAACACAGGTTCTGAGAGTTTGCTATTGAGAACTTTCAATAGCATAAAGGGCATAACAATAGTATACCATTCATTATTAGTGTTAGAAAGATAGATCAAACCAGATCGCTCAAGTTCACCAATAGATATACCACTCTTTAGTCGAAATTCTCGCTTGATAAGTTGTCCAGTAAGCCCAAATGAGATCACAGTGCGTATATCGTCAAGATCCTTCCAATCACCTGGATTATTTCCAATTTCAGCAGTCTTCCGCTGAGATATTCCAGTAAAAAGTTGATTTCCCCAATCAAAATGTGACATAAGGAAAGGAGGGCTTAAGAGATCGTCGATAAATTTTGGAATGAAGCCGGTGTCAAACATGGCAATTTGAAAATGCTGTTGATTCAGGACAAAGTTACAAAACTCTGTTGAAAGCTTTTCAATATCTTTATTATTAAGATCAGATGAGTAATGTGATTTGAGACTTTGCGTCACCAAATTTTTTCCTTCATCAGTTGTTTGCCTTGAATATTCATACATATCAAGGAACATTGATTTTGCAGATTCATAATTCAACGGCCTGAGATTCAACATTATTCGAGTATGCTCCGTAGGTAAAAAATGAACGTCAATAGCAGATGTTCCTGTAATGATCGGGATTATAAAATATTTGCCGTTATATTCACTTGCCATTTTATAACCACGCATAACACTACCAATTTCTCTTAGCATTCCTTTAAAAAAATCACAGGAATCAATCCATGATTGTTGTTTATGTTTTTGAAAATCATTAATATACAACTGGTATTCGTCAAGATGAATTATGATAGCTTCAACCTTCTTAGAGCGACGTTTAAGAATCTCACAAATTACATCAGAAAAGTGGAAAAGATTAGTGTTTAATAAATCGGGTAGATTTTCAGATACCAATCCTGAAGCAACTGCCACACGCGCTCCAATTCGAACACTTTCATTTGCCCTATCATCAAAACCTCTAATATATTTGTTTCCATTATTTAAGTCAATAGATATGTAACAGGGATCTTTTAGAGCTTCTATAAACTCAGGAGTATCATAACTACTTGTCGTTATGGAAGACAGACACTGTGACTCCCAGCCCATCCGTGTCTTTCCTATTCCTATCCCTCCAGGAATTAGAATAAACGTATGATCCTTGTGGTCAGGACTTTTGCGACCCTTAAAATTAAAACGAGCGACTTTCAAAATCGAATTTAGAGCCTGATCACGATCGTAAAACTTGTGAGAAGGAATTTTCATAATAGGAGGTTGTAATATTGTCGAGGTAAGAAGAGAAGCCAATGTTTTCGCTAAAAATGGAAAGTGAAATTTAAAATAAGAACATGATTACTAGTCAACATTGTTAACAGTATATAATACTCACGTGTTCGTTTATCTTTTTTTTGGGTTTCGCTTTCTTCATCTGAGTCTGAGTCTTCGTGTCTTCTTTTCCCTAATCGAATAAAAAATGTGAGATAACGCGAATTTCTTGTTCGAGAGGTAAACCATTGGGAGACACTTACCAGTCGTGACAGGTGATGGCGGTTTCACGATGATGCAGATGTTAGTACTAGTGGGTGTTTCTTGAAAATAACTTCCAACAGATTCGAATGAATGCAACTCTACACCTTTGTGCTCTTTTACGATCACTTCTTGATTTTCCTTGGTTTGAATAATATTGACCTTCCATAATGTCAGTCTGTCTGCGTCAATACCAACGAAGGCATTTTGTTTCGCGTCCTTTATGGCTATTCTGAGGTGCCCAAAGGTCGCGTAATTTCTAGTATCAATTGGGAAAGAGTTTTTAATAGCGTCACCTTGAACGAGGCAAAATATCATAATGTCGGTATATCTGCAAACGTGGAAATCGAGTGTTAAAAACAATGATCAAAAAGTAATTTTCCAGTATAACACAAATAAAAGACTTTTTGGATACAATTTTAGACCTAGCAGGAAGTGATTTTTCCTCGAATTTAGTTTGTACCTGGGATGGCGAAAGTACTCGAAATAGCGAAGAATAGTTTGACATTTTGATTATTTATCATATATATATATGTTTCCATAAACGGTTGTTGACTAATTACTACAAACTGTGAGTCAGTAATACTACGAACTGAGTCAGCGATGTGTCAAGGAAATTACGAAAAAAAATTTATCAATCGAAAATCAGCCACATGTTACAATATCACATGAGAGTGCCGATCAAAATAATGATATTGTCCATTTTTTTTCGTACAGCATCACAGAATGCAAGCAACATAAATTTTCGGCGGGGTTATTTCTGACACTGCATGCCTCATATAAATATACAGTAATTTTGCGACTATATTTATTCTATCGATTATTGGGACAAATAATATGTTAGTATAGATTTGTTTATAGCCGGAGATTCTATTTATCTTTATCTTCTGATATGTGCATTACTGATCCGTGTCTCATAATTTTTGAATAGATAGCAACCAATTGGTACTTCATCCTACGGTATAGCACCGAAAGCATCTACTGTACAAATAAGACTGAATGTTGAATCTCACTAACAGAAGACGCCCGCAAAGATCCAACTGACTTGCGTAAGAACGTGATGAGGATTTTAGGGGTTATTGTGGGTTTGTTAAAATATAGGGTATCTGTCAGCGATGAACCATCATCTAAGAGGCGTCATGTGCAAGAAAAAATAGGTGGTATAAGTCCGCAGTTATTAGCATAAAAACGTCATGTATCCGGATAAAGTCCCTTCTTTGTATTTATTTTTTTAATAAAAAATTTCTTGGCAAAAGTGATCAGTGTGAACAATTGTTCACGCGCACATGATTTTTTTATTTTGAATGCTTATATACAGTGTATTAATTATAGATTATGTCATCAGAGCTTGAATTATTGAGACAACGCATTAGCGAGCTTGAGACTAAGAACGCCAAGCTTGAGGCTGAGAAAGCTGAGATTGAGGTTAGGAATCTCGAGGCTATGGCCGAAATTGTGAAACTAAGGGCCAAACTTAAAAGCAGAATCGAGAAGTTGGAGAAAAGTAGAGCGAATACTGCTGTTGAGAATACTAGACGTGATGATAGAGTCGAGGAACTAGAGCAAAAAAATATAGAGCTTGAGGTCAGATTCGCACTATTGAAAAAGGGTTCTTTGGTAGTGAATGGTCGGCAACAGAATGATAAGGAAACGATAGCAGAGGTATTAGCCGTTAATGTATCTGACTCCGTAATAGACCAGCAAAATGATGCCAACACCAAGTCAATGGATGATAAGGAAATAGATAATTTTATTCCTGAAGAACCTGCCAATGTACCTGACTCGGTTATAGCTCAGCTCAATCAGTGTAAGCCCCCGCAGATCGAAGAGACCATTAAAGTGAACCATCAAGAGAGATTGTTAGAGGATAGGAAAATGGATGCTTTCTTGGATGAGGTGCATAAGAAAAAGGTTAGTGATGAGATTAGGCAAAGAAAGCGGGAAAAAAAGCTTAGCCAATCGCATGTGCTTTCCCAGGACTCATCCTCAACAATTTCTGAATCATTTCAAGCAGACCTCTCCATGACTAACACTAAACATGCTCTTCCAGAACAGGTAGTCAAAGAATCGACTCCAAACCAATCCTCCTTGGTTCTTATGGAACCCCAGAAGAAAGAAGAGAAACAGGTTAATTTATCAGAGATCAAGGGGGAAAAAATCTCCTATAATCAGAAAGTAGAACAAGATTTAATATGTGAATTACTTGAATTTATCAGATGTCATAATTCCACATCCTTACTGAATTCTATATCTAGCAAACATATTCCAGATGTTCCAGTCAATGCTAATCTAACTCCAGGTTCTGTACCTCATTTAGCTCATTTATTCAACAAGGCTGAAAAAACCGGTCAGAAAGAAAAATTATGATGGTATTACTATAGTGAGGAGTATGAAAAAAAGGTTATAGTCCTTAGTTCTGAAAATAATATTAGCGATCAAATGGCAAGAATGCAGATTTATGATGAAATGGAGCTATATCTCCCCGGTAAAAAGAGAGAGTATTTGCGTAAAATGACACAAAAGGCTAAAAACATCTATACATTGTTCAAAAGAATAGGAATAGATAAAATTGGAGTAGTTACATATAATGCTGATGCGATCTCTAGGCTAACTGATGCTCAAATCCAGAATATAATAAATCTTTATACTGATGAACTAACCAAATCTCAAAAATTGATCAACGTGAACAATTGTTCATGCACGCGTGATCTATCGGCCGAATCGAACAAGTCTGGATCAAAAAAATCACCAGATGTTGGGATAAGCACTCCACCTACATCTCAAATTTCAAAAACAAATCAGACTAATGTACGAGCCCAATCTAAGCCAACTTATGACCGCACCTATTTTCGCAACAAGATATTGTGCCAATATCCTACTTTATATAGAGAATTTAGTAGTAAAAATTTTGACTATTATGGTATTACTGACGAGACATCTTGCGATCCCAAAAGGACTTGCCCATTATGCAGTTTAGATCATGATAATGAGGAAAGCATAGAAGGTAGATATAAAGCCAGATCCTATTTTATTAAATGTGAACGGCACGAAGTTGAAATAGTTGCATAGTCTCATTGCTTTACAGTAGTCTGGGTAACTCTTTGGGGTGATAATCTATCTGGGAATTTTAATTTTTTTTTCGAACAAATAGGTCTATATGAAAAAAAGGGATTTAAATTGACTCGCAATCATATAAAATTAAGATATGTCCAAGACTGATAAAATACTAACCTCTGAATATCTGGATTGGCATGCTAAATTAAGTGGATTACCAAGTGTTTTAACAGATAAGATTTGGTCTAGCTTATACAAAAAATATAAAAAAGAAACTGGGCATGAGCTATGGCAACTATTAGAAGCTGTGATAAGTATATCAGAAAAATCTCAAGCCTCTGATTTCAAGCCTATCACCTTTGAAGCCAGACCCAATTTAGAATTAATTATCAAATCCGTCTTAGAGCACTTCCCATACTTGAAATTCCAAAATACTTTTAAAGATATTGATAATTATAATTTTGCATTACCTCAGCCGTAGAGCTCATCATGTCCTATTTGCAATGGAAAACATGGGAATTATGGATTACATGGCTCGTGATATCGCAAAAATGGGAATCAATTCCCTTATAATTCTGAATTAGCGAAGTTCTATTCTCAAGATAAGTTGGAATATTGTCTTACCTGCAATACTTCAAATAATAAACTCAAGTTCGCGATAGTAGCATAGAAACTTTATCATATACAGTGGGCTAGTCGCATTTTTTTTCGTTACTCGCACCCTTCACCTGATATCCATACTAAGTATATCATATGACATCTAATATGTGCGAAAAAAAATATATTATTCAGAACTGGGCTCATTCGATAGATTTCATTTACGGATTTCAGATATAGAATCTCATCTAATAGATTTCATTTGCGGATATAGAAACTGGGCTTGTGAAATTGTATTGTGACACAAACTAAAGTTATCAGTTGGTATGATATTGCCATAACAGGATTTTTATTTGTCCGTTCTTACCTTAGTTACCAGTTTTCGAAAATTATTATCTGACTTACCATATTTACTGTGCTACACATATGACATTGTGAACTCGGTTCACATTCTCTGAAATAAATTTGATATGTAAATAGTCCTTAAGAGATCTGCATATATATAATAATAAAGTTCGCCCATATCGAGCCTTTCTCTTTTTTTTTAATTCATGTATAATCATAAATGTGCTTATCGAATAAATAAAATCATGAGAAATCTGCAAACTAATCCTTCTATAGTTCCTGGAACATTCCTGGAACATTCCTAGAACTATCAAGAAACTGGCAGGGAACTGGGGAGGAATAAAAATAAATATGGTTTTATTATAGTGTATAATATTTACTATGATACTGAATTTTGGACTAAAAAATGGAAAAATGCAAAGAATAGTATAAATATTCAAAAAAAATATACTTTTTGGATGCGTGTCTAAGCTAATGACAGATGAATAAGCACCATATTTTTCCATAAGCAGTCAATCACTTTTTGTGGCAGTCAGTCATTTTTCGTGGGCAGTCAATCACTCGTGGTAGTGTTTCGATCTGGATAGAAATCGTTATCCGGATAAATTAAAAAAATTATCTGGTTTTTATCCAGATAATCCAGTTCAGATAAAAATCTGGATATATCCGGATAGAAACTGAAATCCGGATAAAAATTATACAATTTTTTTTTTGTAAATCAAGAAATTTATAGCATATATTAGATTTAATTCATAGCATAGATTTAATTAAATTCGTGGCATTTATTTAATTAAATTCGTGGCATTTTGATTAATTTTGTGGCTTAAATGTATGACTTTATTAATTAGTTTTGTGGCACCTATTTAAATAATTTTGTAGAATTTATTTAATTAATTTTGTGGCTTAAATTTATGGCTTTATTTAATTATTTTTGTAGCATTTGCTTAATTAATTTCGTAGTGTTTATTAGTTTAATATTATAGTATTTTCTTAATTAATTTTGTAATTAACTTCATTTATGTCTTTGTTTAATTATTTTCATGGAATTTGTTTAATTATTTTCGTGGAATTTGTTTAATTATTTTCGTGGAATTTGTTTAATTAATTTCGTATTATTAATTTCATGGAATTTATTAGGTAAATTTATTATTTAGACCTATTGATTTATGACAATTATTATTTGTTTATTAAAACTTTTACAAATAAAATCACAGTTAATTCAGTTCTAAGTCATAATAAAGATTAATAAATACTGTACATTCCCTTGTTGAATTTTTCATAATTTCAATTAAAGTTTATTTTATTGAAAACTAAAATAATTCACAAAATTATGGAAAATAACAATGATCAAGATTACATTATTACCTTAAGTGAAAATGAAGGTTCTAGTGATGAAATTGTTGAAATTACTCCAACACCACTAGCAAAGAAAAAAAGAGGACGTCCTGCAAAATTATCTAAAGCCCTTGGAAAACAAAAAATGACAAATACTACACTAGAATCAATAGATCGAGCACCAAATGATTCAAATCCCTTTAAACAAACTGCTGCAATAATTAAACCACAAACAAAAGTAAGTTAGGTATGGGATTATTTTATTAGAAAACAAAATGATAAAGGAGAAATATGTGCATATTGTCAGTTTTTATTAGATGATGGAGAAAAATGCTCAAAAAATTACAAATATGATGGGTCTACAGGAAATCTCAGTTACCATCTTATTAAACATGGAATTATACTACCTCTAGAAAGCGGCATTATATCACCAATGCATACTCAATCTGCATCCAATAAAAATGGACAAAAAGAAAAAGAATTATCAACACTATGGTGGATTTTACTTACAACTCAACCATTATCAACCATAACTCAAAAGGCATATATTGAGCATATGTATATTATAGATCCACAATTTACAGTTTCTGGAGAAAAAAAATTAAGAATGATGATTGCTCGCAGTTATGGGTATAATAAAGAAAAATTGAACCTGCTTTTAAAAACTGCTCAATCAATATCTTTAACTACTGATTTGTGGTCTTCTCGTTCAAAACATGGATATTTAGGCTTAACAGCAACTTGGATCAATAAAAATTTTGAAATAATGGATGTTTTGCTTGAAATATCCTATTTTCTAACACCACATACTGCAAAAGCAATTACTGAAGGTATTAAAAATGCTATGCAAAAGTGGGAAATTGAAAATCTTGTTGTATCAATAACAACAGACAATGGAGCAAATGTAGTAGCTGCTATTTGAGATTTAACACCAATTAAAAAACTCTCATGTGCTGCTCATACTTTGCAGTTGACAATTAGTAAAGGATTAAAAGTTGTAGAAAATTTGGTATCACGTACAAAACAACTAATAAATTTTTTTTCTACTCAAAAACAAATTGAACAATTGATTAAAGTGCAAAAAGAGATTGGTTATGAAGAACCATTACATTTAATACAAGATATATTTACTAGGTAAATATTTTAATTCAATTTAATTATTTAATAAATTTTATCCTAATTTATATAATTATTGTTGTTTAATTACTTAAGGTGGAACTTTTCATATTTGGCATGGGATCGGCTGATTTTTCTTCAATATGCTGTGCTTCAACTTAGTGTAAACTTGTCTTGTTCTCTTATATCTGAAGAAAAAACTGATGGAATTAGATTAAAAAAAATTATGATAAAAGATAATGAATGGGAGTTATTAGATGAATTATGTAACATTTTGACACCATTTGAGAAAGCTACACGAGATTTTTCTGGAAATACTTATGTTACATTAAGTCAAATGTTTCCTATTATTACAGATCTCACAAATTCTTTAAAACCATCTGATAATTCATATGAAGTATTAGAAGATTCTGATAATAATACTATTAATTCTGATATAGTAGAAGAAGAAAGTTCACAAATTGAAGTAGATTATAGTAATATTTCAGAAGTATTAAAAAATGTAAAAAATAAAATTTATTTAGGTTTGAAACATTATTGGGCAATGCCAGATGAGTTTGGCATTATGGCAGCACTTTTGGATCCAAGGTATAAAGATCTTAATTTTATAACTGATGAAGAAACAAAAGTAAAAATTCATTCAAGTTTACAAATACAATATGATCAATTAAAGAGAGAAATGCAGCAACAAACTAGTACTCCACCATCACCCACAATTTCAACAATTTCAACTACCTCAATAAGTTCAACTCCTAGCATGAGATCTTTACATGAGCATCAAGAAAAACGTCAACAAAAAGTAAAAAAAGTGTTTCAAACAAAAGAAAGTTCTACTTCATCATCAGCAATAGCTGATGAAATTACTACTTATTTTCTTTTACCAGTTGCTAGGGAAAATAAAAACCCATTAGATTGGTGGAAATCAAAACAGGAAATTTTTCCAGTTCTTTCTATTATTGCACGAAAATATTTAGGAATTCCTGCTACTTCTGTAGCTTCTGAACGACTTTTCTCAGATGCAGGAAACCACATTACAGCAAAAAGAAGCTTATTGGATCCTGCTTTATTAGGTAAAATGGTATTTTTAAAACATAACATGAAAACTATGGACATATTAATATATTTCCACCAGATTTGGATGTGGAAAATAATGATTATGTGGAAGATGAACACGAATTAGAAGAATTATTAGATGAATGATATTACATTTTTCATTATTTTTTTTATTAAATGTATTGAATTTTATTCTATTAAATATTTTTTATTAAATGTATTGAATTTTATTTTATTAAATAAAGAATTTTATTATAAGAATATTTACACGTTTTTAATTATTAAATTATTCTATCATATACTTTGAAATAAAAATGAAAATTAAAAGAACTATTATTTAAGATATTTAATATTAAAAAATTTTTTTTTTTATATTTTTTATCCAGATACCAGATCTGACCTGAATATTTTTATCCGGATAATTATCTGGATAAAAACCGCGTTTATTTGGATATCCGAAAAAAATAAATTATCCAGGTCCAACCGGTTGGACCCGGTCACAGATCGAAATACTAACTCGTGGGCAGTCAGTCACTTTTCGTGGGCAGTCAGTCATTTTTTGTGGGCAGTCAGTCATTTTTCGTGGGTAGTCAGTCACTTTTCGTAGGCAGTCAGTCACTTTTCATGAACAATTATTATTTCTTTTCATATGTTTTCTTAATTTACAGGGATATCTGAATTCCTTTCTACAATACTAACAAGTTCGATTAGCTAGTTTTTTTTTACAGGTTCTGGCTCTTTTCCTACAGTAAAAATATTACGCTGGGATTTGTAAACTGATAGGGGGATGGTGATAGTCTTTCCATTTCGGCTTGCCTTAAATTCCCCTTTCACTAAAAGCTCCCAACCTGCACGATACTGCCATTGCGTCCCAAAAATTACTAAAGATTTAGCATTTCCATTCTGATCCTGTTCTGCAGGCACAACAGAAAATTCATCTGTAATAGTGACTGTATTTTCTCCTGAACCAATTGTTATAGGAATATCCTCCATAGTGCCAATAGATAAGGATTTGCTTGCAACTCCATTAAGCGTATGGATCTTTTTCCTATTAATTTTGATACCAAAAGCTCTTCAACTAATTCTGCAATATTATCTGAAAATATAAAAAAATCTGATCCCGTATCAATCATTGCACAAGGTATTTCCAAACCTCCTATCTTACAATAAATGGTCGCAATATCATCGGCATCCTTTATTTGTAAAAAATTTATCTCTAAGGGTTTTGACCAATATATTTAGCTATTTTTTTTTTCAGCTGAGCGATACTGAGTATATACCTTGATAGCATGATTCAAAGTATGCCTGCCTTCTGAGTGGTTATTATCTGGCAATGTTTCTATTTCCATAATATTATTTGCCTTTCTTTTGGCTTGGTGCTCTTCCTGAACAGATGCAGTCTAAGAAGGAGACAAAACTTGTAAAAGAGGCTTCTGCTTGATATTTACTGCCTGTAATAGTGGTAACAAGACATCTTGAATATAGTTATTAACATTCTCCTATGCTAGCTTTCTTCTTTTAACGGTATCATTTGACATAACAGTATTCAAGCAATGGCCTTTTAATTTGGGATATATCATATTAAGAAATTTCGCAATTTCTACAAGAATCTCTTTAGGACAATGTGGGACTACTGATGATACCATAGATTTTAAGGCTATTTTTTTCATTTGTTCTGTGGCCATTGTTATATTGCCCGATGCCCTCTTTGATTCAGCACTTTCAGCATAAGATTTAGAAGTAGGGGACTTCTTGGTATTCTTTTTTATTGGTACTTCACTTCGCACCACTTTTTTTTTAAAGCATAGCAATTTCGTGGTTCATCATCAATATCATCATCATTAATATATTCATCATCCTCTTCGATTTCTTCTTCAGAATCTTCTTCTTCCAATATGTATTCTTCAGAGTCTTCAGGATCTTCTTTCTCATTTTGGTATACATAATTAACTTTCTTAGTCTGCTTAAGTCTAGGACAATTAACTTTTGTATGACCAGCCTTTCCACATGCTGAGCAATTTCTGGTTTGCTTAGCTTTTTGTACCACTTTTCTAACAACTTTCTTCGTGGCATAAGCACTTTTGGGTGTAAAGGGACTCTTTCTAACATGAGCTGTTTGACCTCCTAATCTCTTTTTAAGTTCTTCATAAATAAAATTTTCTAATGTTGCATCATCTGTTCCTATTCCTGTATAAGCCAAATCTCTTGCTAGACGAATTTTAAAATCATCTTTTTGTGATTGAGCAGGTAAAGCCTGGTTGGGATAAGATTGTTGTTCTGTTATTCGTCCTTTACTTTCCAACCAAATTCTTCGTAAATCTGTAAAGAAAGCACCTAAATTAAGTGGATTAGCCTGTCTAAGTCTCATTTCTATATATTGAGGTATATGGGTATATAGATAAGGCAAAATATCAGCATAAGTAAGTCCTTGGGCATATGGTTTAATCCTCTTTTCATAAGTATCTGCTGTATCCATTGTAGAGAATCTTTCTGTCATAAGTGCTCTCATAGCATCTTGATTAGTTCCAACCATTACTTCACAATACTTATCTTGTAGCCAATTCAGGAATTCAGGTTCATTATTAATTGCATTATTTGCATTATATGGATTAGTTGCTGGAACAGGATGGAATCTTCCTGTCATCTTTCCTATCATTTTATTAGTTCTGGCTTGGAGATTAAATTGAGCAACTGCTAGTGGTCAGGCTGTTTCATTTATAGTTCTAAGTTTTGTATAATATGAATCAGGCTCTTCTTGTCCATCATAATATGGAAGGGATGCAAGTTATGGATCTATAAGTTTGTGCACATTTACTAAATTTACCATGTTTGCTAATAATGGATTGTTTTGTAAATTCAAAATAATTTGTCGTGAATTTAATTCCCTACCCTTCCATTTTTGGTATCTATTAAATACCTATGTTCGATTGAATTCTACCAAGTCTGCCTCAGCTTTACGACTTCGAACTAATATTTGGAGAACTGCCTTTTCTTGTACTAATGTATTAATCCAATTTTGCTTTCTAAGGACAATTCTTTGACCATTAGTTTGCCTTTCCCGAGCTATTTGCCACCAACGATGACATTCATTTACCTCATTATTATATGCTAAATTTAACAACTGAGTTTTTCGAAGACATTCATTTCTAACATTTGCTATATCATTTATAAGGTTATTTATCTGACCATAGGTAGTATTAAGCAAACCATGAGCAGTATTAAGCTGACCTTGTAAGTTAATAGCGTCTTGAGCATGTCTTTGCATATGTCCTCGAACAGTTGTTAATAAGATTCGTATTTTATTTAGTGTATTTTTAGGGTTAAATGATATATCTCCATCAATATATGCTTCCACCTGATCTAGTGCTGTAGCGATATTTATTAAAATATCAGGTATGGCCATATTTTCTTGTTCTTCTTCAGAATATTTATTACTAATATTTTGAAAATGTGATATCTTGAGAATTTGACTTTTGAACTTTTCTACTGTTTCTTCTAGCAGAATGATTCAATTATCTTGAATGATTAATGCCTCTTCCTTTAGTTCTAAATGATCCTGACATTTTTTGAGATTAAGTAAGGTAGATTGATATTCTGCTTTTAATCTATCTATCTCATCTTCACGAGATATGAGATTTTTCTCAAAATATTTTATATATAGCTCATATCGCTCTAGATCATTTGTGAGCTTACGAATCTTTTTCTTATTTCTAATGGTAGTAGTTTCCTCTTTTGTCAACTTTATCCACAATTCTAAATTGCTATCTAATAAATCAATATATGCCTGCTCAACTCCCATTATTACCTATTATTTCTATAGATTCTGGTGAAGCTTGAAATCTTGATATTTCTATTGCTTTGAAAAAGATTTATTATCAGCCTATTGGTTATCATCGAAATGCTAAAAAATTGCATGAAGTTTCTCTTAAAGCTGGATATGATTTTAGTTTAGACGAAGTGGGGGACTGGCTTGAGAGACAGACTGTACACCAAATACATAAGCCTCGTCCTAAATATATTCCTTGTGCAAGTTTTACCTCTATTACTACTCCCAATAAAGTCTATCAGGCAGATATTCTTTACATGCCTTATGATAAAGTAGGACGAATTACATATCTTTTTTGCTTCAATATTGTAGACGTGACTTTGAGATATAAAGTATCCATCCCTATTGGTGCATATAGTGTCAAGGATAGGCAGGGAATTTTAACTTCAAAGACTATTGCTAGAGCTTTTAAAGAGAAATATGATGACCCTGAGTGTCCTCTTGTATGGCTGAAATTATTAATCACTGATAGGGATTCTGAATTTAAGGAACAATGTGAGGTACTTATGATGGAACATAATGTAAAAATTCAGAAGGCTAAATCTAAGCGTACTATGGGTATTATTGAAAGATATAATCGTACCTTGGTTGAAAAACTATTTCCTTCTCAGGATGCTTTTGATCTCTTGTCTTTGCATTTAAATGATCGTACTAGAGCTTGGGTGAAAAATTTGCCTTTAGTTGTTGAGAACATTAATAATTCTATTACACGTCAGATTGGTATTTTTCCAGTTAAGGCTATTGAAAAAAAAGAGGTCTTTGCTAAGCCTTCTTATTCTCGTGATGGTCTAATAGGTTTTGATGAAGAGAAGCTTTCTGGTGATGTTCTTGTTCGATATTTACTATATCCTAGTAATTTGAAGGGTGGAAGATGCCGTGCTGGTGATTTGAATTGGTCACTTCATATTTATTATATCTGTCAATCTATGGTACAAAAAAATCAGCCGCTCTTGTACTGACTGGAAGAAGTCCCCTTTGGACTAACTGATGATGATGATTATGTAGTCAAACATCCTGAAAGATCTTTTATGTGAGAAGAGTTAATAGTTATTCCCTTTGATACTGAATTGCCTCCCCAGTGGGTGCTCACGAATTAAATCTCTAAAGTGATGATAAGAAGTCTTCTGTCTCTTCATCAACTTGTTTATTGGTAATAAAATAATCCTTGGCTAATTTATAGTATAATTTATATAGTTTCATAATGGTATTAAGAATCTTTGGATCCTTCCCGTAGAATTCTTTGTAGTCATCTTTGACTTTATGATATTTTACTTTATTAGGAAATATGGTCATGGCTAGTTTGAAAACATATTCTTGGGATCTTCTACCTGGCGTAATTTTTTGATTCGCTCTTTATATGATTGCATGAATTTACCATCTTTTGGCCTTCTATAGTAGATGCCTGCCTTGACTACATTTATTAATGCCTGTTCGATTTCTTGATATGTAGGCTTGGTATCTGCTAATTGATTTTGTGTACTCATTGTATAATTAGTATATATTTTACTATATTGTGTAAAGATTTTTTCAATTAAAATTATTTATTCATCTAGAAGAAATGAAGGTAAAATTTGTTTGTTATCATCTTAAAAATACTGGTGAAATTTGTGGTAATGGTTGTGATAAACCTGAAGGATGTCATTTACATTGCAAAGCTATGTTGCGCCTACCATGCAGAGCATGTGGTAGACCTACAAAGATAAATAAATCTCCAGGGATTGATAATAACTTATGTAGCTATTGTAATAAGAGCAATTATCAGATTCGTTATGTGAATATTTTTCGGGATAAGGCCTTGATATATGATCAATATAATGAAAAGGTTATACTTTGAGGTGAGACTTATTTTTTTCGCCTAAAGGTTAGACTTAAAGGTAAGACTTAGAGGTAAGACTTATCTGACTTAATGAATTTCCAAACAAATTGGCTTTAGAAAGGTTTCCTGTATATTACTTTTAGGTGCGATATAAATATAGTCACTCAGAGGTGAGATTTATTTTTCTTAATGAATTTTTAAATAAATTGACTTTAAAATGGTTTCCTGTATATCAAGAAAATAATGGTATGCTAAAATAGACTCAATTTTTTTTTAATCAAGAATTTGGATACCGGACAGGATAAATCTCACCTCTTTGAGGTGAGACTTATCCTGGATTTGTTTACGTTAATGAATCAGCTTTAGAATTAATTCTAGGATAACATAAAATCTGATATGCAAAATGAGCTTGCATTTACGGTCTGCGAGCACACTCAGACACTTTGGTCCTCAGTACTCTTGGCCTTTTTTAAACCCAAGCAATATAGCATACTTTTTTTGTTATATTATTTGAGATTAAAAATCAGCCAGCACATTAACAAAGATGGTGTTTTTCTTTATCTTGTAAACAAAAAATTTGGGCAAGATGGGTATATTAACAGGATTTGAGCCCAGCTTGATCTTAAGTCTGAATTCGATATTAGATTTTGATATGTTTCCTGAGGTTGCAAACGAATTTGGATCTCAAAAGATTACATAAATTTTGTATATCAGAAAATAAGCTGGGAGAGGCTTACACTAATTATACCTATTTGGAAATCTTGTCCCAGGACCCCCATTTTGTCCTATATACAAAAGATATAAGAAAATGGCTTTTCAAAGTTACTATTATAACCAAACTTGATATTAGTATCAAATAGATATTTATTTGCTGTTGGAAATGATAAGTCTGGAGTAAAAAAACGCTAATAAATTTGTTGCCCATGTTTTGGATATTTAGTTCTTATTGGTTGCTTATTTTTATTACATTTACATGGATTTTGTTGTAGAAATTCAAAACAATATAAACATTTTTGGCATGTACCTAAGAAGTACTTACAATTAACTTCTGTAACTTCTGCCATTTGAATAGCTTTAGACGCAAAAAATACAACTTTTTTTTTGTGATATTTTATTTAAGCACTAAATTAAAAAAGAGTGACACTGCAGAACACATGATCACTAAAAAAAAATTATTTTTCAGTTGTTTTTGAGTGTTTTCGGTATTTTTGGTGTTTTCAGTTAGATAATTTTAATTGATCGATAAATCATCTGATCACACTAATTCAAAAATGGCGATAAAATGATATTATTGAAAAAATCTAAAAATCTGCTAATATATATTAAGCCAATTAGCAATCAATCAATCATCAATCTGATATGGTTGATTGGTAATCTATTGATAATTGGTAAATTTTAACTGTACACTAATCAGTTATCAATTAGTCACATGACTTATTGATAACTGATTTGAAATTTATACCTGATTGATGACTGATTAAAGAATCAGTTATCAATAAGTAACCAACCAGTTTTCAATTAGTTACCAATCAGTCACATTACTAATTGGTGACTGATTTAACCCTATTTAATCTGTAAAACATAATTTTTAATTGGCTGCTTTCATCAATCAAAAACTCAATTTTTAACAAAATCAAATTTTGAAGATTGGTAAGCATAATGAATTTTTATTCTGATTTATTTTTAATAACTTGTTTGTTTTAAAGAAATTACTTTTAAAATAATAAATTACATTTACAAATAATAATTGTACAATTAGTTTTTGATATATTGGTTATAATGTAAATTAATACATTAAATGTAAAGTAGTATAAGCTAAAATTAAGTATTATTAAATTATCAGATAGTTTTATAGTAAATTATCAGTATTTATAAAAAAAAATTCAGCACAAATCAGCTTTAAAAATAGTAACAATAGGTCATAAATCAAGATATCAATAGGTTATCAATTGTATCTTTTAAAATAGTACTAATAGAATATAAATCAAATATAAACTGGCTATGATTAATTTATCAACTGGCTATTAATCATATTATCCATTAGGCACCAATCTGTTATCAATCAGCAACCGATTGGTAATAAATTTTGATAAAAATCAGGTATTAATTAGCTATCTAGATTGATGACTATTGAATCAATTAACTATTAATAAGATACCTGATTGATACCTGATTGGTGATCAATTTGACACCATTTGACCTGTGAAATATAATACTTTTTTCCTTGAAATTGTAATTCCCTATGTTATATTAAACAAAAAATTAACTTGAAATGGCCTAAGTATAATAAGAAAAATTTTTTTAATAAATTAAAATATAAAAAATCAAAAGAAAAGAAATGATTACTTATTAGTATAATAAAATTTTTGGTAATATTGTAACAGGAGTTTGCTTATTGATCATATAAAATTTTTAAAAAGTTGCTTATTTCAGGGGTATTTTTAAAAATTTTATATCCTACATATCCCTGTATTTAAAAAATCTACTGATTGGATTTTAATGATATTTATATTATTAGATCTGTCTCAATGAGACGAATTTAATGGTATACATATTATTTTTCTAGCATTAATATTGATCAAGATATCCTAAATTGAAAATTTTATTATACATTATATCTGACCTAAATGAGAGATGTTCGGGGTCCTATTATAACAATACCATTCCCAATTTTCTTTATATATATAGACAAAATTTGAATTGATTAATACTTTGTAGAAGAAAAAAAATTTGATCAATTTTGAAATAAAAAGCAAGAGTATCTCAAAAAATTTTGTGATCATGGATAAATTTGTCAATCATTTCTTATAATTGTTGATTAATTTCATGATAAAGAAAACCATTTTTACATTTCAAACAAAATTTAACCATATTCGCCAATTTGCAAAATTTGCTGATCATCAGTTGTGTGATGCAGTACTGATTAAAATTGATCAAAACCGTTTACCATAAGAAAAAATAATCAAAAAATATAAAAAATAAGTAAAATAATCTTTTAAGATCCCTCCCAAAAAATTTACCTCTTTTAATCTGAGCCTAGCAGAAGAAATTTCTAAAAAAAGAGGAAAAAAATATTATAAAGTTAGTTCATTAAAAAAAAGTAACAAAATTCCAGAATATTTAACAATTTAACAAAAAAAAATTCATTTAAAAATAATTAATAACAAATATCAAATAGATTTTAATAAAAAACTATTCAATACATAATTTAAATTTATTAAAATATCATTATTAACACAGAATTATTTATTTATTTAAAGATTTTTTTGAATAATTTTGCTGTTTATACAAGATTTTTTTATAAACTATAAAAAAAAAAAAAATAAAAAAAAAATAAAAAAAAATAGCTGCAAGTTGTATACAATGTAAAATAACTACTGGTATACTTGCAAAAATTCTCAATTTACTTTGATGAAAAAGTTGATGGGGAGTTGATGGAAAGTTCAATAGGAAGTTTACGTAAAAAAAAAATTTTTTAACATTACTTTGTTGAAGTAATTTCTTGATATCATGTGTCATATGATCATGTAGCACAAATGTAACTATTTTTGCGAAACTTGCGAAACTTATATTTTATTAAATTAACGTTAAATTCCTTAGTTTAGGTTAATTTTGTTAATTCTGCCAATCGGCCCATATGCACATGCTTCATATGATTTTAAAATCAAATATATAGTTATATTTTTGCCTTCTGAACAACTTTACTTAGAATACCAAAAAGGGTTTTAAATGCCATTTTTAGCAAAATTCATTATTTTGAAAAAATATATATAAGGAGAGGGCCAGAAATTACATCATTTGATTTTTGAGGTTTTGAGACCCCTCCCTCCCTCCTGTCATCACCTATTTTAGAAAATTTAATATATATTATTAGTTACTAAAAATGGTAGGTCATCTTGACCTGACCCCTTCTTCCTCCCTCAGGAAATTACATCATTTCTGGCCCTCCCCTAACAAGCTGAAAATAATACTAAGTAAACTTGTAGAGAATGTAAAATTATAGACCATAAAATTTAACTTTGAGTTTTATTCAAAAAAAAAGATATTTTAGGTAATATTTTAGGAAATGATCGGCAATTTGTCACGTGATCACAGAATTTTTCGGGTAGTTTAAAAAGTGCGGTTATCACATGAACAACCAAATACAGCATATCAGTGTAACGATAACAAATTGTAATGACGTTTAGTCGGCAAAGTTGACGTAATACGTGACCTTCTACTCGACGCAACTCTTTTTAGAAACACCAGAAGCAATTTTTTTTTTCGTTATTATTACTTTATAATTTCAGTTCGAGAAGGAATAACAATGGATAATTACCAGCAAAAAATCGATGCCCTTTTGAGAAAAGCTAGAGCTCAAGGTAAAGTAATAACTTCAATGTTGGAAACATATCAAGATTCAATAGCAATATGAAATTTCAATAGCGATATAAAATATTTCTGAGTTATATCTACGTATTTTAGGTGTTGCGAGAGCTGCGGGTACTAAAAAATCTTTTATTACTAATATTGTTGTTACTCCGAAAGATGGAGAACTAAAATCTTTAAAAGATATTTGGCGAAATATGGACATTTCGGGTGAGAGTTGTCATGTAAAGATTCGAAAACAAACAATTCTTACGTATTCTAACCAGTTATAATACTACGGTAGACTCAAAAAATCCTACGTCAACTATTAAATCTCGCAAGTCAACTAAAGATAAAAAATCAAATACAAAAAAGTCGAGTTCTAGCAATAAGAATAATAGAGAAGAATTTAAACATATTAATATGGTAAGAAATTTATACATAATATATTCAATGTTCTTACGATAATAATTCATTCATTTTGCAAATATGTAGGAAAACATCCCTTTTGTAGGATTCCGTCGTAACAAATCATCATTCAACTTAAAAAAGTATAAAGACACACCTCAGTTGAATAGAAAATACACATTACTAACTGATTCTCCTGGTTCGGATCAAAGTTCTGATACGAGCCCACTTAAAAATGTTAAAAAGCCCGCCATCACCAATTATTTCCAACGAATGGGAATTAAAACTGGACATACTGAACGCACTGATACCATTTCTCCTAATTTTATTTCTCCTGATATCATCCGTTCCAATACCATTTCTGTCGAGACCGAGTGTACGATGGTTTCTTCGGCCTTTTCTGAAAATTCCAGTCTTACATCAGATGAAAGTGGTGACGTATTAATGACGTCAGCTGTATCAAGTCCGATGGTTTTATCTGATGACGACGAAGAAATGTGTATCAAAGGTGAAGCAGCGGTGTTTAAGGTAACCAAGAATACGACTACTACGCACATTCATCTGCCTTTTTCCCCAAAAGTTACGCTCGACCAGCTTTCAGGACGAAAATCAGATCATAGAATAACACCTCCAAACAGAAACGCTTCAGTGGTCGGTTATTTCCAAAAGGGTAAACGTCAACAAAGATTTACAGAATTTGTTACTGGTGATAAGTTAAACGATATATCTCCCGATACTTTGCGAATTCTTGCAGCAGCGCAATCTAATGGTGGACTTGATCGCGGGTCTGAGATGAAAAATGTATGCATGTTGGATTATTATGTTTTTTTTATTGCATTTCACGTGAATAACATTTATTTTATAAATTATAGCCATTTATTATCTAGGAAATTCATTCTTATAGCTAAAGAAATTAAAGGATGAATATACTAAACTTATCGAAAAGTGAAATAGATTTATAGAAATTTAACTATTTAAGTTATATATATTAAATTAATGATAATAAAATATAAATTTTTGTCAGCAAAGGGGTAACATTTTACTGATTTTGTAACATAAAATAATAACGCATTTTATGTTTTTCTGTACGTAATATTATAAATAATAAATAAATAAATTTTCATCGAATAAAATGAGAGTATTTAAGAACGTGAACTATATGATTGATATGATTGACAATACAAAGAAGGTAATTTTTGCTACTGCGTATTACAAAGTGATTGATGATGTATGAATATGTATGCACGCATAGACTCATACATCAACTGCAGATATACAAAGAAAATAGAGAAACAACTGCAGATTTACAAAGAAAACAGAGAAAACTTAGATGAGATAAGTAGATAGCGGAAAAAATTAGACCTTAAAAGTAAATATCGGATATTGATTAATATATTATACAGTAACTGATTATTTATAATATATATTAATTTATTTTATTTTGTATCCTATATATGGATCTACATTCATTTTGAAATTTGTATATAAAAGGGGATAATTCTTCTTTGACGTTCTTCAGAACTTCAACCCTTCAAGATTTTTTTTATCATGAAAGATACGTCAAATAATTCTTTATTATCATTGAAAAATGGATATGGAACATTTCCAGAATCTTCCGCTACCATAGCACTACAAAAAAGTCTATCAAGTGCAAAACTTGAATGTGGTAAAAAATGGTATAGAAATTCTATATCTGGTTGTACTATATCTTTTCCAACAACATTAGTTGTAAAAAATGATGGATCCACTGCGCGTGATAATTGTTGTAAGTTGTTTCTTCTATCAAATTGTAACTTACTTTTATTAACGATATAATTTCTTTAGCAATCGAAAGGAATTTTTTGGCATGGTTACGGCTTTCAGTGGCGCTTGTATTTATTGGAATATCTTATTACTTTCGTTTTGAAATTATATCGCCAGCATTTCCATCTGAAAACGAGAAAGACCAATATTCATATCCAACATTGTTGGGTTTGTTTTTCATATTTTTGGGAAATTTCGTATTAATATGGGCTTTATTTAATTATTTTGTATTTCAAAAAATGCTGGCAGAGAGATGTATTACTGTTCAACATGAAAGCATACATTTTTCTGTAGCTGCATTCGTAGGAATGGCAATTTCCATAGCATGCATTTTTAATATTATGCAAGAGGAGGGTTAAAGTTGGAATATAATTTTGAATAACGGAGAATTTAAGTTGCACCGGTTGCACTTGATTATATGGTGATATAGATCCTTAAAATCTAAGCCATAAAAATTTATGTAAATTATAATTGATATCGGAATGAACCCGAGTTGATCCAAAAAATATCGGAGATCGTCGGATGATGCAACCTGCCACAAAATTCGCCTTCATCATTCTAATATACTGTATATAGAAACGACAAAATAGATTTGTTCAAATCAAGAATAATAACAGATAATAATAAAGTTAAATTTTTAATATAAAAAAAAAAAAATAAAAAATAAAAATAATAAAATAGTCATTATCTTTATTATGGATATTTTCAGTAAAAATTACTTCGTATAAGCAGAAATTTTTTAACGTTAGAGTTGTAATGTGGCGTTTTTTTGTATTCAGATTGCATAACTGATCGACTAATTAATCAGTGCGACAATCGATTTCATATATGTATAAAAATATCTTTTCCTATTTCTGACAAAAAAATCACCTTTTTTTGTGAAACCAAAGTAACGGTGGTAAATTATTCTGCAACATTATATAATTATTATTATTTCAAAACACTCACTAACCAAATATATGTATGAACAAATGAAGGCAAAATCCGAAACCACATCACTTTCAACATTTTCTTGTAAAGCCTGTCAAGGTTTTTGGATTGTTATCTTTTCTGGCTAAGAGAAAATAAAGAAATCGTAAATAGTTAGATCAGCAAACCCTAGAATTACAGTGTGCGAAAAAAGTTTTCACCTAATAAAATTTAAGTCACCTAAAATTATCAGAAAAAATAAGATAAATAATTATATTAACTAATTGAGCATTTTGAAAAGTAGTTTCACGGTTCTTATAGCACAGTTTTTTCGATAGAAAAAAATCTTTTTAAGACAAATGTTTAATATTATCAAAATGTTTTATATGAAAAGATTATGAAATACAATCACGTCTTATTATAATTCATGAAAACTTGATGAAAATATACTCGATGCTGAATTAAAGTTCAAATCGATAGACTCGAGTTTCCAAATAAAGATGTACGGTTGAATATCAAAGTCGAGAAATGCAGAATGGCAATATCATCATATGTAAATAACAATTACTTCCCTAATTATGTTGTCATGCACAAAAATAGAACAAAGTTCTAAAACAAACATTTAAATATGTGTAATGATCATCATAATAGATGTTTTCAGTTAACGTAAACCAACGTACCCATTATGTAATAAAAAAATTTAAAATTGTAATATTTCACCAAATAACAATATTGAGAATTAGGATTTCATATAATCAAGGAAAGAAAATGATGAGAAATTTTAAATTCTTGTATTTAATAAATGAATTAATTATTGGTTTTGTAAATCAAAATAATAAGCAAGAAGAAATTAACGAAAAGATCCCATGGAAATTGAGAAAGAAAATGATATCTTTAATGGACAATTAAAAAATCTAACATGTTATTATCATTAATAAAAATATCAGATAAATAATAGTTATTAAACAGCAGAGAATATAAATTATCCATTGTTTTCGTGCAAAGTTGTCACACTATATCTATAATATATTTTTTAAAAAGAATACATTATAGTCATAATAAAGAGAATGAGTTGGAATTGTTTAATTATAATTAATTAAAAATATTTTAACCTTAAATGACAAATACTCATTTGTTATCACCCCATCCGTCCGATCAACAAAGAATCTAACCCTACAATTCATGTCTCAAGTCTATAGGTTAGATCCTTTCATGGTGAACCATGGTTTACATCTAATGTCCGCATAATGGTGGACGAAACCATTCAACATTGTCACGTGACTTTGCAGATAATTTTGTCCGCATCTGCTTGGATGTGGACAAAGCATGACCACCAAAAGTGGATAATTTTGTCTGGATTTTTTGCTTGAATATGGATAAAGCATGTCCACTAAAGCAATTTTTGGGCTATTTCAGATTTTCCATAACCTATAATAATTCCAGACAATTCTTAAATTTCAGTATGCATCAGATCCTAATGTATAAACTACCCACATGCATTGTTTAAAAGGAAAAAGTAAGGACATTATTGTTAATGGTCCTTACTATGAAGGATATTATTATTTCGTATTGGAAACCATAATGGCCCTTGTCCTCATATTTAAGGACTAACTAATAGTAATAATAAACAGCAAACAACATAAAATTATAATTATATAAAATATAATAGAACACTCATATTTACCACTAGTAATTTTTATTTATTTTGTATATGCTATTCTATAAATAAAAAATAAAAAATATAACAATTTTAAATATATTATACATAATTTTACAACAACCAAATTGTAAAACTTCTAAACTTCTTCTAAATTTACATTCTATGAAATTTAAAATTTAAGCATTTTAATCTTTCTAAACAATCTTACTTAAGTGTAAAAAAACAATTTCATTTGGCTAAAGTAATTAAATTACACTCTGAAATTGGTAAACAGAAAAATAAAAAAGTTAGATCATGATTTTTTCAATAAATATTATATTTAACAAATTTAACCTTATAAAAATTGAGAAATAGTATACTAAAAGTAACAGTTTTCATGTTAAAAAAAACAAAAAAATTCTTATAAATAGTATACATATATATTATATGATTATTTTTAGCAATTTCAACAAAAAAAAAACAAAATAAAAAACAAAAAGGAACATAAAAAACAAATAAAAATCAAGACAAAAAAAAAAGAAAACAAAAAAGATAAAAACAAAAAAAATAGTAGTAAAAAAAAAAATAAATAAAAATAAATAAAAAATAAAAGAAAATTAAAAAAAAAATAAAAGGAAATTAAAAAAAAAAAAAACCAAAAAAAATAGTAATAACAAAAAAAATAAATAAATAAAAGCAAAAAAAAAAAAGAAAAGAAAATCCAAAAACAAGAAAAAAACAAAAACAAAAAAATAATAATAATAAAAAAAAGAAAAAAATGAAAATATGAAAATTTTACATTACATATAGTAAATGATTTGCGTGATTGTGTAAATTTTACAATTAACAGCTAACTACTTATGAACTTAAAATTTACACCATTTTTAAAATTAATTATACGATAATTTTTTTGATCATTTTTTCTCATTTTTATTGTGTTTAATTTTTCATATTTTTTATTTTTTTTTATTATTTTTGTTTATATTTTTGTTTGTTTATTTTCTTTTGTTATTTTTTTTTCGTTTTTTTTATTTTTGTTTATATTTTTATTTGTTTATTTTGTTTGTTATTTTTTTTTATTTTTTTTTATTAAAATAACTAAAAATAACTATATAATATATATCAGTTGGTGGATATATCATTTCACGTGTCGATCACTAATTAAAAATTGATCAGCAAATAAATTACTAAATATTTATAATTAATGAAACGGGATTTTTTTTTATGCAATGTGGCAAAAATTTTAATAAAACTTTTTTTTACATTTTCGTCTACACATTAATATTTTTTTTAAAGTACAGTACTTTTACAAAAAACTTTACTATAGCTGACTTTTTCCTATTTTTTTGACTTTATCTCAAAAATGCAATCCCTAAACAAACATTAAACATTACTTTTTATTACTAATTACACATAATTTTTTATGTGCAATCGAGTTACTTAAGCGTAAAAAGATGATTTAGGATAGTAATTTTTATAACAATTATAGAATTTTTAGTTTATTACAATAATATTAGTCTTAAATTAAGCGTATAACTTACATATACTGTAAATCACGAGTCACAGTACCCCTCTATGCATAGTACCCCTCTCAAAAAATTTGCTAGAATTTTAAAGTACCTGGATACTTTACATAGAGAATTCCAATTTAAAGCTTAAAATTTTGTAAAATACTCAGAGTATAATACTAGGTTTATATATAATGTATATTCCAGATATATAAAAATGCTAGAACAATCAGTTTCAGCTTTTTTTTGCATTTTTATATATATAAAAATGCCGAAACAATCAGTTTTAGTATTTTTTTTACTTTACATATAAAAAACTCTGGAACAGTCAGTTTTGGCATTTTTTTTGCATTTTTATATATATAAAAATGCTGAAACAATCAGTTTCAGCATTTTTTTTTTACTTTACATATAAAAAATGCTGGAACAGTCAGTTTCAGCATTTCACCAATCTAATTAAACTTGGGTATTATACATGGCATATACCTCAGGTATTTTAAAAATCCTGTACCCCCTTATGTATAGTATTCACTTGTGTATAGTACCCCTAGGTACAGGCCAAAACCCCCAAAATTTGCAAAATACCCAGGATACTATAGCCTGTGATATATGGTAAGTATTTTTTTTATTAAATTTTATTTGTCTTTATGATAATTCCACCACTCCTTTACTTTTTTTTTGTCTAAATTTCTGACAAATGTTCACAAACAGAATCAATAGCATCATTTAGTAGTTTATTTTTATATACTTTTAATGCAGTAAGTATTTCTGTCTCCTCCATTAGTCGAAAAAGGAATATTCGGCCTTAATGAAATTTGGCCTATATTTGACCAAAATTAAAATTATTCGACCTCAATTAGTAATGATCAAAAATTAGACATGTATTCAACATGGTCGAATGTATATTAAGTATTATGCGTATTATTAATTGAATATTATGTGTATTACCAATTCAATTAAAAGTAAATTTAAACTTTTAGCAAAACTTCCCTTATCATCCTTCCTTTTATTCTTCCTTTTTTCCTTTTACTCTTTCTCTTACCCTCCTTTCTTTCATCCTTCTCCTATCTTTGTCCTTTCTTATTCTTCATCCTTTCCCTTACTTCGTCTTTCTCTTTCCCTTTTCTTACTTTACTTCACTTATATTTTTTGTCAAAAAAATCTGTAACAAAGCATTTTGGCTTTTCTTTCCAAATACTTTTTTGTTGAAAAATTCTTAATAAAACGTTTCTTAACGTTTTGACTTTTCCTTTTAAGTAATTCTTTTGATCTCCTTAGACGTGAAATTCCAGTAAGTTTTGATTTTAGTTTTTCTCTTTTAATTACTTACGACTGGTTGTTCTTTCGAATCTCTTACTTGTAGCCTGGTGAGTAAAATTTTTAATTTTTTAGTTTATTTCAACAAACTTTATTAACAGTTCATTTTTTTCCTTTGTAGACAAGATATCTGGACATGTGAAAATTTGTTAGAGATTGTTCTTTTGCAGTATTTCAGTAAGTCTTAATGATAAGTTTAATTTCTTTGTTTTATTTTCGAAGAACGGTTATTAATTTCTTTTTTTTTGTTTTTTGTTTGTTATTCAGGTATTGGACGTGTAAGAATTTGGTAAGGAGGGCTTCTTTTATTATATTTGATGACACTTCTTTGAACAAACTGCTACTTAACGTTTCAGTTTTTTTTCTTTTATAGGTGAATTTTTGGCTTTTTTGGACATGATATTTTGGTAAGATATTTTTAAATAATTTTTTATTTCATTTTTAAAGAATGCTATCTAATTACTTTTTTTTCGATTTGTTTTTCAGTTTTTTGGATGTTGAATCAATCTCTTATTTACTTACTACACTAATAATTATATATATCAACAATTAATCTATGAATTGTCATGTTAATTAATGATACTTTTATTATACAGAACCAGATCTGCCAATTTGATCCAGAGCTTTTTCTTTTTTCAATGAAATTTTCCCTTTTTCTTCCTTCCCCTTAACCTTTTCTCTCATCTCACTTCTTTTCTTTCGTTCTTTCTTTTCTATTTCTCTTTCCTTCCTTTCTTCCTCCTTCCCTCCTCCCACAATCATCTCTCTTTCGTAAAGAATACACTAAAAATGTTTTCTAGTTTTTAACAAAACGTTGATAATGATGTTTCAATTTTTTTCTTTTTTTAAGTAACTCTTCAGTTTTTTGGATGTGACATATTAAAGATTTCTTTTTTTTTTCTTTAATTATTTTAACGAACGCTTATTAACAGTTTATTTTTAATTTTTTTTAAGCAGTTTCTCAGTCTTTTAAGCATGTGGGACTTCGTTTCAGTGAGTTTTTTTCCTATTTAGTTTACATGTTCTAACTGTTCTAACAGAATATATGCTAACCTCTTTACTCTTTTTTTTTAAACAGTTCTGGACGTATAGAATTCAGATTTTGGTAAGGAAGTCTTTCAGTTTTCAGTAAGGAAGCTAGAATCAATTTTTTTTTATTAATTACATTTATTTAACAAAACATTAATATTTTGTTTATTTCTTTTTTTTAGGCTGTCTTTTCATATATATGGAGTTGGGTAGATTTTTTCTTGGATTATAAATTTTTGAAACACCTACTAATCTTTCAAAATTTTTTTTTTAGCAGTTTGCTCTTTAGGTCTTTGAACGCGCAGATTTATGGTGAGTTTTTTTTATTGTTTTTAATTTTTTTATTTTTAACAAATTGTTAGCTAACAAATTCATTCTTTATTTTTTTTAGGTTACTTTCAACTCTCATTAGATACGGATTCAAGATTTTTTTTAGGTAGGAACATATTGGGACATGTAAGATAGTAGATTTTTGGTGAAATTTTTTTCTTTTTTTTATCAAAATTTAACAACATGTACGTTTCATTTTTTTTGATTCTTTTTTAAGCGACTGTTCTTCAGACTTTAGGATGCAAACGCAACTTTAAAATTTTAGTAGGTTTAAAACATTTTTAAATTTATCTTTTTTTAATGAAACGCTTATTAATGTTTCATTTTCTTTCTTTTTAGGCAGCCAGTATATCGATAGGTTATATATCTATAAGTAAAAAATCAGATATTTTTATTTTAACAAATTGTTATTAACAGTTTGTTTTATTTCTTTTGTAGGTTATTCTTAATCTTTTAGAATACCAAAACTCAGGTAAAGTTTCAAGTTCGAAACTTACTCTAAAAAATTCTATTTTAATTTTTTTTTTTCTTTCTATTTCTTTTAGTAAACTGGCTCAATTTTGGACTATAAACAGAATGCCAGTATTTCAGGAACCTGATTCTGACTTGGAAATACCAGAATCCAGGTGAGTTTTGAAAGGTTTTCTATTTTAAACTTCTTCTAAAAGCGTTTTTATTAAGCGTTTTTTTTTTTACAATCTCTGATAACCATTCTAGACAGTGTGCTTTTGAAACTATTCTATATTAAATGGTAGGAAGTGTTTTGATTCTTGGATAAATCAAATGGTGGTAAGTTTCAAATTCAATAAATTCAATGGAATTTAAAAATTTGTTAAAGAAATTTCATTTAATGTTATTTTTCTACATAAGTTTGAGACTCCTTTAGGCATATGTGAATCGTCTATTTAATGGATTGTGTAGATGGTAGTTTTGGATGGGTGGTGGATAGATGCGGACGGATGGACGATAGATGAATGATAATATATAGATAGATATTAGATAGAACTTTATATAGCATAATACATATGTAATTTTTTTAATACTATGTTAATAAACTATAAATTCAGAACTAAATTGATTAAAATTTATCTCTAGTTTGACCTATTTATCAATAATATTCAGATTATATATAGTAATCGAATATAGTTTTTTTAGAGTCGAATAAATATGTAAAATGTCCTAATATAGGTCAAATTTTTCTTTCTGAATTTAAGACGATTGGCACCTTAAATGCGCCAGAAAAATTGGCCCCAATTTGATATAGATTAGATCGTCATTTGACCTATATTCAATGCTGAATTGTCCTTTTTCGACTAGTACTCCTTAGTAATACGATGCTTTTTTTGTTTAAATTGTGATTTAGTTATATCAGATAGGTAGTCTGTAGATTGTTCATTCAAAATTTTATTTGTATCTTTTTGTGATAATTGTGATGATATGGTAATTGGTTGATTTTTTGATTTTTTTTGGTTATTGTAATCTTTTACTTTTGTTCTAACAATACCTACTGCTTCTAATCCATTTAGATAGCATGCAATAAGGTGGTCAAGTCTTTTTTGATGCATTTTTGTAGGTGTATATTTTTGAAATAATTGGTGTGATAATGAATTATCCATTCCAAATATTACTACTAAATCATTGACAAGCTTCTATAAGGATTCTTGGTGTGATTTAACTGCCCTTTCACTATGTAAAATTGAATTGTCATTGAGATATTCACTTATCAAAAGATCTGTTCTTTCTTTTTTACTCTGAGACGCTGTTATTTGATTTTTAAGATTGTCTTCATTAATAATATTTCCACTTATATTTCCTTTGATAAACCTTACCCCAAATGTTTCTAGAGCTTCGTCAAATTTAAAGCAAACATGATGTAGACCACTATCAATATCATGTGAAATTTTGAAGGCACTACAATACTTTAATTTTTTTTCTAGTTGGGGATGTGCTGCTATAGTAGCAAGAAAATATGCTATTACCGTTGTATAGTTTGATTTTGCTACACTTGCATAAAGAGGTCTAACTGAAAATAATAAATCTCATTGTAATCCAAAATTTCCAATGCGTATTCCTATCTGATAAGCTTTTCAGATTCCAGCCCATTTATAATACAAATACCAAACCTGAATATAAACATTAGTAAATAAAATTAAAAAGGCTAATTAATATTAATTTAATTAAAAGTAAATTGATTTGTGTATTTTTTTAATAAAATAATTACCTTAAGACAAATATGATTATTTTCTTCATCATTCATTATTTCAGAGAATAATATTTTTTTTTTAGTAATGTATATATTTGTTACTATTCCTACTGCTACCCATATAAGATCTAATACCTGTACTATAGAATGATAATCTATTGCAGATTCAAATTTATCCAAGAAATAAACACCTAGGCGGGATGCTAGTCTTAATAGTCTATAACTAGAAAATAGAACTATTAATACTGAACAAAAGTTATTTGATGTGTGCCATTGTTCTAGAAGAGGTCTTATATATGACCATTTTTCTTGACATTTTATTAATCGGCGAAATATTGCTTCATCTGCTACAATATCTAGAAAAGAATCACTTTTCATTGCAAAATCTTTCCTATACATTTTAGCAACATGTAATATTTCTTCATCTGAATTTGAGCTTAATCCTGGTTTTAGGATTATAATATTAGGAGATTCACCACAAAATCCGTAATCTAATTTGTTAAGTATTTTATGCTTAACTGTTTTTGCATTAAAATTTGTATTGTATATGAATTCTTCATTAATTTTTTTAAAATTTAACAGCTCTTGTATAGTTTGTTGAAAAATTGTCAATGTATTTTCAATATCCTGATTCATTCCAAATAATGAGGTTTCAGCTAGTGTGTTAATCTGGATGATATCTGTCATTCGTTATCTAAATCTGAATCCGCTTAGCTCATCTGACTATCCGTAAAGAAAATCTGGATTCATCCAGATATCTATCAGATTTATCTGAGTATCCGTCAATTTATCAGATATATCTGGATATCTGTTCAATTAGTGTATCAATCCAGATAGATCTATCATCTGTTTATCCATGACAGATAATCAGATTTGTCCAGATATTTAACAGATATCTACAGATAAATCTGTTAATTATCTGTATTTATCTGTTTATTTTACAAACTAGTTCTAGCCAAAATAAATGATCGGTAGTTCAGTTACCTTTTATGAATTTTGTATAACTATACTTGCTTTTCGCAGGAATAAAATTTGCTTTTTTAGAAATTATATCATGTCACGTGATATATATCAGATATTAGGCAGATATCTGGACTACAGAAAATAATCAGATAAATCTGTAGATATCTGTGTAGATATCTGATATTCTTTTATCTGATCTGTTTAAAAAAACAGATACAGATATCTGGCAGATAACAGATATCTGATAATTATCTGAATAAATGGTAAACAGATTGACACACTAGTTTCAGCAGTTAATTCAATAATCTGTTCTGATCTAGTTTCTGCTTCAATTAGCAACTTAATTTGAAAAGCTATTTGAAGGGTTGCGTGAAAACTACCACGAGTAATGTCATAAATATTACTAAATTTGAAGGTTTTTTCTTTGAAATCTATATTATCAATAATAGCTAAATTCCAAATATCATTACCTTTGATTAGGCATTTTGATGGATCTATTCTATTCATTCTAATTTTTGCAAGTTGTCATTCATATCGATCTGTATGAGATGTTACATAGCAAATTCTTAATGATTATCAAAAATAACCTAATAATTGTGGCATATGACTGAGGCTAACTAAAATTCAAGGTAGCTAAACTTTCAAATGGAGAAAAGCTAGATTTAATAATATTGATGTAATAAATATTACAATTTTTATTGTTTCTTCTGGAATCATGATTTTTGGTAATTTATGACGCTTTTTTTGTTTAATATTACAAATTTTTATTTTTTTTTATATAATTCACACAGGTCGAATAAAAAAAATCTCCAAAAATTGGCAGTCTGATTTTTGTCCGATTTTTGGATATATTTGTCTGATTTGTGGTTTTTTGTTGCCGATTTTATGGCGCGAATTGTTCATGAACAGCATTGCCGATTTGTGCCAAAAAATCGGCATTCCTATTTTTAAATAGTGCATGCAAATCGGCACTCCAATTTTTAAATAGTGCATGCAAATCGGCACTCTGATTTTTAAATAGTGCATGCAAATCAGCACTCCAATTTTTAAATAGTGCATACAAATTCAACCAAATTAGCTAAATTTATTTTATTTATATTTATGAAGTACGACACATGCAAAAATTTATTTTTTCTCAAAAAATTTTATTCAAAGTAGTTTAATTTAAAAATTTACATGTTTTATTAGTAATTAAAAAATAAGAATTTATTAAAAAGAAATCTATAATGAAAGTAAAAAAATGAATCAAAGTAAAAAAATGTGTTAAAAAATAAGAATAACAATAAAGAAAAAAAGAAATGGGGGGAAATGAAAAGAAGTAAGGGGAAACAAAAAAAAATGAAAGAATACAAAGGTAAAGAAAATGAAAGGAATGAAGAAGGAAATGTAAAAAAAAAGAATAATGTAATATAAAAAAAAAAACAAAAAAAATAGTAGGAAAACATAAAGAAACGAAAAGAGAGAAGGGAGATATAAAGGAGCGAAAAAAAGGAGGGGGAAACGTAAAGGAACAAAAAGAAAGGAAGGAAATGTAGAAGAACAAAAAAAAAGGAGAAAATGCAAAGGAACAAAACGAAAAGAAGGGGAAACATAAAGTGATGAAACAAAAAGGAGAGTGAAACGTAATAGAACGAAAAAAATGGAAGGCAAAACGTAAAAAAAGAAAAAATAGAGGAAACATGAAGAAATGAAAGAGAAATGTGAATATACAAAAGAATTGAAGGGGAGATGAAAAAAATGAAGAGAAGTGAAAAGAAACAAAAAGAAACAAAAGAGACAAAATAAACCGA
Source organism: Rhizophagus clarus (assembly GCA_015698045.1). Taxonomy (NCBI): domain Eukaryota; kingdom Fungi; phylum Glomeromycota; class Glomeromycetes; order Glomerales; family Glomeraceae; genus Rhizophagus; species Rhizophagus clarus. Next base: position 46,816 of record BLAL01000300.1, read on the forward strand.
AAGGTGGGTGAAAAGAAAAGAATGAAGGGGGAAGTGAAAATAAACAAAATAAATAGTAGAAAAACATAAAGAACGTAAAGGAACGAAAGGGAAACGTAAAGGAACAAAAAGAAAGGAAAGAAATGTAAAAAAACAAAAAAAAAGGAGGAAATGCAAATCAACAAAACGAAAAGAAGGGGAAACATAAAGTGATGAAACAAAAAGGAGTGAAACGTAATAGAATAAAAAAAATGGAAGGCAAAATGTAAAAAAAGAAAAATAGAGGAAATATGAAGAAATGAAAGAGAAATGTGAATATACAAAAGAATTAAAGGGGAGATGAAAAGAATGAAGAGAAGTGAAAAGAAACAAAAGGAAACAAAAGAAATAAAGTAAACTGAAAGGTGGGTGAAAAGAAAAGAATGGAGGAGAAGTGAAAATAAATGAAAAGAATAGTAGGAAAACATAAAGAAACGGAAAGAAAAGAAGGGAAACGTAAAGGAACGAAAAGAAAGAAGGGGGAAACGTAAAGAAACAAAAAGAAAGGAAAGAAATGTAAAAGAACAAAAAAAAGAGGAAATGAAACAAAAAGGGAAAGGAACGAAATGAAAAGAAGGGGGAAGCGTAAAGAGTGAAATAAAAGGAGGGAAAATATAAAAAATAAAATGAAAAGAGGAGGAACGTAAAGAGACAAATGAAAAGGAGATGAAATGTAAAGGAATAAAGCAAAAATGAGGGAAAATGTAAAGTGATGAAATGAAAAGGAGGGTTAAACGTAATAACCGAAAAAAAAATAGAAGGAAAAACGTAAAAAAAAAGAAAAAAAAGAGGAAGAAATGAAAGAGAAATGTGAATATACAAAAATAATTGAAGGGAGACGAAAAGAATGGAAAACAAACGAAAAGAAACACAGGGGATAAAAGAAAAAATGAAAGAAAAGTTAGTAAATAACGAAATGTAATCGATCATAAAAAAAATAAAATGAAATAAAAAGAAACATACTTGTAAAGAAGCCCAATTACTAAAAACATTTGATCAGAACCTGCAAAAAAAAGATGGATTCGTTAGTAAAACGTTTCCTAAAAAAAAAAAGAAAAAATAAAGTTTCGAAAATTTCGAAACTTACATTCATTACGCCCACGGCCATCGTCCAAGAATCGAAAACTAGAAGCTACAAAAAAAAAGATGAAAACGTTAATAAAAACGTCTCCTAAAAAAAACAAAGAAAAAAAAGTTTCTAAAATTTTGAAACTTACATTCATTACGCCCACAGCTATCGTCCAAGAATCGAAGACCAGAAGCTACAAAAAAAAAAAGACGGAAATGTTAGTAAAATGTTTTCTAAAAAAAAAGAAAAAATAAAGTTTTGAAAATTTTGAAACTTACATTCATTACGCCCACGGCCATCGTCCAAGAATCGAAGACCAGAACCTACTAAAAAAAAAGATGGAAACGTTAGTAAAAACGTCTCCTAAAAAAAATAAAGAAAAAAAAAGTTTCGAAAATTTCGAAACTTACATTCATTACGCCCACGGCCATCATCCAAGAATCGAAGACCGGAAGCTACAAAAAAAAAAGACAGAAACGTTAGTAAAACGTTTCCTAAAAAAAAACAAAGAAAAAAAGTTTCGAAAATTTCAAAACTTACATTCATTACGCCCACAGCCATCGTCCAAGAATCAAAGACCAGAACCTACTAAAAAAAAAGATGGAAACGTTAGTAAAAACGTCTCCTAAAAAAACAGAGAAAAAAAAAGTTTGAAAATTTCAAAACTTACATTCATTACGCCCACAGCCATCGTCCAAGAATCGAAGACCAGAATCTACTAAAAAAAAAAGATGGAAACGTTAGTAAAAACGTCTCCTAAAAAAAACAGAGAAAAAAAAAGTTTGAAAATTTCGAAACTTACATTCATTACGCCCACGGCCATCGTCCAAGAATCGAAGACTGGAAGCTACAAAAAAAAAGACGGAAATGTTAGTAAAACGTTTCCTAAAAAAAAATAAAGAAAAAAAAAGTTTCGAAAATTTTGAAACTTACATTCATTACGCCCACAGCCATCGTCCAAGAATCGAAGACCAGAAGCTACAAAAAAAAAAATGAAAACGTTAGTAAAATGTTTCCTAAAAAAAACAAAGAAAAAAAAAGTTTTAAAAATTTCGAAACTTACATTCATTACGCCCACGACCATGTCCAAGAATCGAAGACCAGAAGCTACAAAAAAAAAGATGGAAACGTTAGTAAAAACGTCTCCTAAAAAAAAACAAAGAAAAAAAAAGTTTCGAAAATTTTGAAACTTACATTCATTACGCCCACGGCCATCATCCAAGAATCGAAGACCAGAAGCTACAAAAAAAAAAGATGGAAACGTTAATAAACGTTTCCTAAAAAAAAAAGAAAAAATAAAGTTTTGAAAATGAAAATTTTCGAAATTTACATTAATTACGCCCATCGTCTAAGGAGAGAAAAAAGAGATATTGGTACGTTTCTAAAATCATTAATAATAAAACCTATTGTCAATTCGCCTTTCTGAAATCTTCAAGGCTGCATTCTACAAAAATGAAGAAAAGAAAGAAACATTAGAATGTTTCTTTAACACGAAACTTGCCATTTTTACAATAAAGCTAAAAAATTTTTTTTAAAATTAAATAAAAAAAAATTCGTTTTTTAAATTAAAAAAAATTCATTTTTATGTTAAATAAAAAAAAATTCATTTTTATGTTAAATAAAAAAAAAATTCATTTTTTTAGATTAAATAAAAAAAAATACGGCTTCTTTGGATGACGGTATTTTAGTGGTGTGTACCAACTTTTTGTTTGTTTGTTTTTTTATTTAAAGAAATACATTCTAACAGTTGCTTTTTTTTATTTGTAAATGAGCAGAAGGAAAAAAATGAAACGTAATAAGCAAAAATAAAAAAAATTATCAATAAATCAATAAACAAATGATGTAATTATATAGTCAGCCAATTAAAGATGATCATTTTTGATTGAAAAATTGGCAGAGTTATATAAAAATTGGCAGAATTATATAAAAATAGGCAGAATTATATAAAAATCGGCAGAATTATATAAAATCGGCAGAATTACATAAAAATCGGCAGAATTACATAAAAATCGGCAGAATTATATAAAAATTGGCAGAATTACATAAAAATCGGCAAGAGCATATTAAAATAAAGCAAATTCTGATTTTTTTTCATTCGACCTGTGTCATTAATTATTCCTAAAAAAAAATTATTTAAAAATTTAGAAAAAGCATTATAATACTCGTGAATAGTTTGTAGAGATTCTATAGCAGATTTTTTTGAATTGATATCTAATTGTAAATTTTATAGTTTTTGACCAAATGTATGTCCAAATTCCTATTATAATTAAAAAAATAATTAAATTATATTTTTTTTTTTTAAAAAAAAAAAATAAAAATATTTGCCTTATAATTAATAATTTCGTTTTTTTAATTTCTTTTTCTTTAAAAATTTTTATAAAAAGAAATTTTATCATAAATAAACTGAGAGGTTTATCAAGAATATTTGTTTTTTGTTCTTTATAATTTATTGATGTATTAGAATCAGAGTAATGCTCATTAGATATTAATGGAAGAAAAATCTCAAAAGTTTTAATTAAAGTATTATTTTTAATTTCACTATTTCCTATTTGTGCAATTTTTATTAATCAATTTCCCATAAATTCAAGTCCTTTTACTATACCATCATTGATTTTTTACTTAATGATTGATACAAATATTTATTATCAAATTGAAAATGCAAATCACATACTCCTAATTTTGATAAAACACCATTAACCTCTTTAATAGTATTTCTATCAACTTGTCATATGCCAATTAAATTGCAAAGTTGTTTTAATTTCTCTGTTCCTTTATACCACTGAAATTTTTTCTCAATAAAATCAATAATTACACATAGTGTAAATTTTTGTTGTTCTAAAAGTTTTATAATTTTGTCTCTTTCATTACAAATTTCCTGTTCTTTGACTTTCTCTTCAGAATCCTCAAATTCTTTGAAGTCTATATAACTAAAAATACTAGTATTGTCAATATCATCATTAGGGAATTTAATTGACTTAAATTTTAATGATTGATTAATTGATTGATTATAAGAGTCTGTAATTGATTATTAATCGATATAATTTAATTGTCAAATAGATTTGTCTATTAATCTTATCAATCAATTAATTGGAAAAACATCATCGATCAATTAATAGTTTCACAATTCACAAGTCACAACTTTTATCACAAATTTTTTTTTCGCTAAAATTTAATAAAAACGTGTAGTTGACAGTAAAATTTAAGATTTTACTGGTCAATTAATTAATATATTTATATAGTTTATATTCACAAAATTTTTTTATTATAACAACTGTAACTTAATAAAGCTATATTATACAGTATATCTGTATATATGGTAATTTATACAAATGGATTTATGTATTTAATATTTCGCTTAATAAAAAGTAATCCATTAACAGTCGAGGGTTTTAATCTATTTCTTTCTACACTAATTTGATTACCTGCATTACTGAAAAGTCTTTCGCTTAGAACTGAGATAGCTGGTATACCTAAATATTTTCTCGCGATTTTATATAAAATAGGGAACCTTTTCTGATTATCATACCACCATTCAAAGGGGTCTGCTTTGGGAAAAGCCTGTGGTGTTTTTATTTCGTCCAAATAGTAAGAAAGTTCTTCATAAATTGAAATTTGAGTTCGAGAAAAACCAAAAACACGGGATATAAAAGTCTTGTATTTGTGATTAACTTGAAAGTGAATATTTGTTTCTTTTAATGATTCTTTTTATTTTTGTTTTTCATATTCAGATTTAAAAGTGATAATATTTTTCTTTTAATTCTTCTGGCCACCAATACATTTGTTTAGATCTTGGATCCAATATACTTACCAAAATAGTTGCATTAGGTGGGTTATCAAAATAGTCATAAAGCGCATTATAGATTTCTTCTTTAATTGTATTAATAATAGTTATAATATCAATTTGTTCATCCATTGAATTAATAAAATCTATATGGTGGATGTTTGAACTGATCTTTGGTTGGGAGTACTGTATATAGAATAGAAGAGATTATAACCTAATCCTATCTTATCTAATAAATACTAGTGCGTTTTCAACACCTTAAAAAAAAAAAAAAAAAAAAAAGAATTAATAGAATCTATAGAATTTCGCTCACCATCATCTGTGAAAGCAAAAATTATTTATATTAAAAAAAGTAATATACTTTAAAAATTAAATAATAATTAAGCATTACAACTTTTACCATCAAATTCATCACTATCTTCATTGTTATTTTCATTATCATTATTCTCATTATCACTATTTTCATCATTATTGTTATCATTTTCTGTTGCATAAGAATATTTCAAAGCTTGAATAGTAGGATAAATTAGTGATAACGTGCAATACTTTTGATCACCCAAAAATTCTGTTGCATCTTCAATTGGTTTGAACAACTCAATTAATTTATTTAATAAATTCCACTCTTAAGTATTTAACATTAGTTCCTGCAGCTGTCTATAGTCCTTTTTACTCTGATAATCACTTTCAATACTTAAATTAACTAAAACGTGTCTAATTGCAGGTTTCAATTCTCTTAATTTTTGCCATGAAGCTAATGCAGATCCCCATCTTGTTGACACTTCAGTAATTGTCTGTAAAATATGTGGTTGGTATTTTTTTGGTATTTCATTTTGATTATCTTGATTTTCATTTGATAGTTGATTTTGTAAATCATGTTGTTCACCAAGTTTTGCATTCAATTCAGCTTGTGTTTCTTCCAATTTTTTGTTTTGTTTAGAAGAATTGAAAAAAATACTCAATTTTTTGAATCGATCAATGAAAGCTGTTGCTTTTTTTAAACCTTTGATTACACATAACTGCAAAGTATGTGCTGAACATGGTATGCGTTCTATACTCTCCCATTCTTGGATTGCTTTTATCATATTACTACTATTATCAGTAATTACGGTAGTAATCTTATTAATTAAATTGAATTCTTTAAGTTTAATTCTAATAGTTTTGCATATATGACTACCAATATGTGGGTATTTTATTGGTTCTATACATAATAAAATATCCCTTAATTCCATTTAATCTGTAAGATAATATAAGGTAATTTCAATATAGTCATTCTGAGTACATGATGTCCACTAAAACTCCGCATAAGCTGAGCCAAGCCAAACCATGATTAAATTGGCTTGGTGGCTCACAAGCTAGCTTGAAAAAGCTTGAGTCAGATATTAGGCTTGGCTTGATAAACTCAAGCTAGCAGTGGGCTTGGCTTGAAAAGCTCAAGCCGACTCATAAGCCAGATCAAGCTTGGCAATTTTTTACAATTTATATGTAAAAAATGCCAGTACCAATAGTTCTGGCATTTTTTTTGCAAATTTATATATAAAAAATGCCAGAACTATTTATTCTGGCATTTTTTGCAATTTTATGAATAAAAAACGCCAGTATCAATAGTTCTGGCATTTTTTTTTGTGATTTTATATTATAATACAAAATGCCATTAATGCTATAACAAATTATTCGGTATAAAGACAGGGTCATGTGACTTGTCAATCTAATCAGATAATCCAAATATCTGATCTTTTTTTTTAATCATTTATCAGTTTATTTTTATGGTGTTGCTGGACGAAAAGCATGACCAGACTTTTGGAATTAAGGTAAGGGGGGGTTGGAAGTGTTTTTCAGTGTTTTTTTAACTAATTAATTAATTATTTTTTATTTTTATTTTTTGTAGTATCACCAGACGAAAAGCACGACCAGATTTTTGGAATTAAGGTAAAGGAGGGGTTGGTAGAGGTGTTTCGTTATTTTTTTTAATTAATTAAGTATTAACTTTTTTTTTACTTTTTATAGTGTTGCCAAACGAAAAGTATGACCGGACTTTTGAAATTAAGGTAAAAGAGGGTGGGGAAGTATTTTTTGGTGTTTTTTTTAACTAATTAATTAATTATTTTTTTTTATTTTTTTGTAGTGTTGCCAGATGAAAAGCATGACCAGACTTTTGGAATTAAGGTAAGGGAGGATTGGGGGAGGTGTTTCATCGTTTTTTTTAACTAATTAATTAATTATTTTTTATTTTTATTTTTTGTAGTGTTGCTGGACGAAAGACATGACCAGACTTTTGGAATTAAGGTAAGGGAGGGTGAGAAGTATTTTTCAGTATTTTTTTTAACTAATTAATTAATTATTTTTTTTTATTTTTTTGTAGTGTTGCCAGACGAAAGGCATGACCAGACTTTTGGAATTAAGGTAAGGGAGGGGTTGGGGGAGGTATTTCATCATTTTTTTTTAACTAATTAATTAATTAATTATTTTTTATTTTTATTTTTTGTAATGTTGCCAGACGAAAGGCATGACTGGACTTTTGGAATTAAAGTAAGGGAGGGGTTGGAGGAGGTGTTTCGTTGTTTTTTTTTAATTAATTAAGTAATAACTTTTTTTTTTACTTTTTGTAGTGTTGCCAGACGAAAAGCATGACCGGACTTTTGGAATTAAGGTAAGGGAAGGGTTGGGGGAGGTGTTTCGTTGTTTTTTTTAATTAATTAAAGTATTAACTTTTTTTTAATTTTTGTATTATTGCCAGACGAAAAGCACGACTGGACTTTTGGAATTAAGGTAAGAGAGGGTGGGAAGTGTTTTTCGGTGTTTTTTTTAATTAATTAATTATTTATTTTTTTTTATTATTTTGTAGTATTACCAGACGAAAGGTACGACTAGACTTTTGGAATTAAGGTAAGGGAGGGGTTGGGATAGGTGTTTCGTTATTTTTTTTAACTAATTATTTTTTATTTTTATTTTTTGTAGTATTGCCGGATGAAAGGCATGACTGGACTTTTGGAATTAAGGTAAGGAAGGGGTTGGGGGAGGTGTTTCGTTGTTTTTTTTAATTAATTAAGTATTAACTTTTTTTTTACTTTTTGTAGTGTTGCCAGACGAAAAGCATGACTAGACTTTTAGAATTAAGGTAAAGGAGGGGTGAGAAGTGTTTTTCGGTATTTTTTTTTAACTAATTAATTAATTATTTTTTATTTTTATTTTTTGTAGTGTTACCGGACGAAAGGCATGACCGGACTTTTGGAATTAAGGTAAGGGAGGGGGGTTGGGGGAGGTGTTTTGTTGTTTTTTTTTAATTAATTAAGTATTAACTTTTTTTTTATTTTTTTGTAGTGTTGCCAGATGAAAAGCATGACCGGACTTTTGGAATTAAGGTGAGGGAGACTGGGGGAAGTGTTTTTTGGTAATTTTTTTAACTAATTAATTAATTATTTTTTTTTTATTTTTTTGTAGTGTTGCCAGACGAAAAGCATGACCGGACTTTTGGAATTAAGGTAAGGAAGGGTTGGGGGAGGTGTTTTGTTGTTTTTTTTAATTAATTAAGTATTAACTTTTTTTTACTTTTTGTAGTGTTACCAGACGAAAAGCACGACCGGACTTTTGAAATTAAGGTAAGAGAAGGTAGGGAAGTGTTTTTTGGTAATTTTTTTTAACTAATTAATTAATTATTTTTTTTTATTTTTTGTAGTATTGCCAGACGAAAAGCATGACCAGACTTTTGGAATTAACGTAAGGGAGGGTGGGTGAGATGTCTTTCGTTATTCTTTTTTTAACTAATTAATTATTTTTTTTTATTTTTTGTAGTGTTGCCAGGCGAAAAACACGACCAGACTTTTGGGATTAGGGTATTAAAAACCAAAAAAGAATAATAAAAATAAATAAATTTAGTATAAAATACCAAAAAAAAGTGAAAAAATAAATAAAATAAAATAAATTTTGGTAAATACTGAGTAATTTAATTTACCGAAATTAGTATTTTTTAAAAATAAATCCATGTATATCTATTATAAACTCTACGCAAACATAATATGTAAGTTACTCCTAAATTAACCGATCTATGCAAACTCAATTTGTAGGTTTAAAAAGTAATTTCATATAAACTCTACGTAAACCTGTATGTGAGTTATATTAGTATTATTCGGGGTCCTGCTGGGATCATAAGTTCTGGCATTTTTTTTTCAATTTTATGAATAGAAAGGCCAGGACCATTAGTTCTGGTGTTTTTTTTTGTAACTTTACATATAAAAACGCCTAGTTTCAGCTTTTTTTTTTGATAATAAAGCTTGAGCCAGAATTTTTCATGGCTCAGCTTAGCTTAAATGAGTTGAGCCAAGATTTTTTGTGACTTGACTCATTTTGGCTCAAGCCAGAATTTTTTTTTCAAGCCAAGCCAAGCCAGACTGTAGCTAGGGATGGGAATGACTCAATCAGTTCAGTTCCAGTTCTACAAACGGTTAAACTGGTTCCAAGCAGACCCGTTCAAATAACTGACTTGGAATGAAGAGCAGCTTGAACCGGTTCAAGTTCAAGCCAACTTGAACTGACTTGAACTGACTTGAACTGACTTGAGCCGACTTGAACTGACTTGAGTCGACTTGAACCAACTTGAACCAACTTGAACTGACTTGAACCGACTTGAACTGACTTGGTGTGGTAAACCAACTGAGCAGCCTATTAGTTTTTCGTTTTCAATAAATTTTTCAATACATATCATAAATTTTATTTTTTTTTTTCGTATTTATTTATTCATTTATTTATTTATTTAATTTTACTTTATTTTTATCTATTTTAATTTCAAAAATAAAAATTTTTTTTAAATAAGTTTTACTTTTTTATTTTTTGTAGGTAGTGACTCTGATATTGGTGGGAAATTTGTGATGTTTCTTTTTTTTTTTTTAGGGAACGTGCAGAGATCTTGAGTAATACTGTTTAGATTTTAATGTTAAAGAAAAAATTATTTCATTATTTAATGATAAATTTTTTTTATAATTGTTAAAAGTAATAAACCCAATATATTTAATACTTTATTGAATTTAATATAGATATAAATAAACATAATTTATATAGAAAGTTTATATATAAATATAGAATAAAATATAGAAAAATAAAGTTAATAAATGAAAATGATATATAAAATTTAAATATTATATTTAATTTGCTAAATTATTTGTAATCCAGCTTTTTACACATAAGCATGCCCTTGCTGTTTCTGGATGCAAACGGTTTCGAGTTTTGGTGATAGTATTACCGGCAACTGAAAAAGCTTGCTCTAACGCAACACTAGTTGCTTGTATTGATAAGAAATCTCTTGCCATATCACTGATGATCGGGAATTCATTAGCATGAGCATGCCACCATAAAAGTGGCTCAATTTCCTCTTCATTTGGAAGTGCAAGATAACGATCCAGCTCAGATTTTTCTGATTCTGTAATTGAGAAATCTGTTGGAATAAATTCATTAGACTCTATTTGTCTTGTTTCCTGCTGAAGCTGTACAAAATATCAGCGAGCACTTTTAGGAGTTGATGCTGGGCTTGAACTTACAAGCAAAGGTCTAAAAGAACTGGAGCGTTCCTTATATATTTTATAGATGTTTTGAATATGTTGACGTGGTTCTAATTCATCTGTAAAGATTGAGAGCTTATTTCGAGGATCTAATATTGCTGATGTAATTGAATATTTGTCCATAATGGCCCAGTATTCATCAATTTTTTCAAATATTGAAGTTGTCATTTCTTTCTGTTTAAAATCATTGTCATTTTTAAATCTTTCTAAATGTGATTGAATCTCTGAATATACTAAGCGAATTTCACCTATGGTTGGGTATAATGATGCTGAAAGATATACGGTTGCTTTTTCCAGTGACTCAAGGAGTAAAATGGTATTCTATTAAAAAAAATATGTATATATTATTAAAAAAAGAAAAAGGATGATTTTAAAATTGACCACAACTTCATTTAATTACCTTAATCGTGCTCTAATCTTCATCACTTGGATAAAGAGATTTTACTAATTCATTATCAGCTGCAAGCAATGTTAAAGCAGGTTCAAGTTCTTTGAGTCGTTTTAACATATAAAAGGCTAATTTCAGTATCTAAAATTAACTTCAGGTATTTAATTTTCTTTAATTCACAAAACATTTGTAGTGAATTACTAGTACGAGTTGATTTCTTAATGGTATTTATTAGTTTACGTGCTTTGGCAATAGAATCGCCAGCTGATTTTAATCCCTTTTTTACTCCCAAGTTTAAAATATGCGTGGCACAGCGGTAATGTGAGAAAGTTAATGTAAGAAAGACATCTTCAAAAGCTGAGGCCATTTCCCTTCCACAAACTAACATTGCTGATTCATTATCAGTCGTCAGTGCTATTATTTTATTAGAGATACCAAATTCTTCCAAAACACGTGTAATTTCTTGTGAAATATTTATTCCCGTATGACTAATAGTAAATGGGATAATATCAAGAAGGAAGTTGCAGAGTCTCCAATTAGAATCAATGTAATGAATTGTGAGACCTAAAAAGACATCTTGGTTTACTGAAGAGGTCCATATATCAGCTGTTAAAGAAAATCGCCCAGGGATCTTATAGAGTTCACTTTTGATTTGACTTCTTTGGTTATTAAATGATTCGATAATTAAATCTACATAGATAAAAAAAATAAATATTTTTATATTAAAAATTAGATCAAGTCCAACTGGTAAAGTTTATAGGCAAACCTACCTTTTGCTTTATGCCTATCAGGTATAACATAACGTGGACAAAAAAAATTAATGAATTTCCTAAAGTAGTAATTATCTACAACAGTAAATGGTTGGAGGTCACAGATCAACCATCGTACAAGATACTCATCATGTTTTTTTTGTTCATCCTCCTTGAAAGGTTCTTTTTTTTTAGTTTCAACTACTTGTTTTTTTGTAGGAACTTTGAATCTATGCTTTTCAAGGTGCTTTCGCAAAGTGGTTACACTTGATGATAGCTTGTACTTAGCTGAACATTCCTTACAAACATTGTAACCTGGTGCAGAATCTGGATTTTTATCAAAAAATAACCATATTGAACTTCCTGATAAGGTGGAAGCTTCAGAGTCCACTTCTGAATTTTTATTTAAAACCTGACTAACTGATTCATCAGGATTGATGGTATCTTCCCATTCTTCTTCCGGCACTGTAATATATTCTAGTTGATTAAAATCAACTTCTTCACCACTTAATATTCGATCAGAATCTGCCATGAGATAGAATTTTTAGAAAACCTTTTGAATTTTTTGAGATTTTTTAAGATTTTTTATTATTCTATTGCATTACTTTTATACAAAAAATTTTTTTTTTTTTTTTAAAAATAAAGAAAATTAATATTGATTTAAAGTAAAATTGATGCATAGCTAAATTTTTTAAAAACAAATATAAGCGTGAAAATTCATTTAAAAATGAAAATTGATGCATGGCTAAAATTTTTAAAAACAAATATAAGTATGATAAAAAATAAAGAAAATTGATTTAAAAGTAAAAATTGATGCATGGCTGAATTTTTTAAAAATAAATACAAGCATGATTAGACTTTTTAAGTAAAATTTGAATTTTTTAAAAACAAATATAAGTATGAAAATTCATTTAAAAATGAAAATTGATGCATGGCTAAAATTTTAAAACCAAATATAAGTATAATAAAAAATAAAGAAAATTGATTTAAAAGTAAAAATTGATGCGCGGCTGAATTTTTTAAAAACAAATATGTGTGAAAATTGATTTAAAAAATAAAAATTGATGCGTGGCTGAATTTTTTTAAAAGCAAATAATTTGATTTAAAAGTAAAAATTAATGTACAGTCAGCATAGATAAATTTTAAAATAAAGAATTTTGAAAAGTTGATGTAATGATTGAATTCTAAAGCAAATAAAATTTAAACAAAATAAGTTAATTAAATCTTATAAAAAAAATAATAGTTCAAATAAAGGAAATTGATTCTAGTTTAGTATATTTGCTTTTAATAATATTTGGTTATTAACTTTTTACAAAAGGATTAATTAAAAGATTTCGTTACCAACTTTTTTATTAAATAAAAAATTATAGATTAAAAAACTTGGATGAAAAGAAAATCTATTTCTTTTTTTAGTTATTTATTGTAAAGAAAATTTAATTCTACTTTTGGTTAGTTAAAATTCAAAAGGAATCCATTTCCCCTTTTGGTTTAATTAAAAAATTTTTCGATGAATGTTTTAATTTTACTTTGTAACAAATAATTTTTTATTTGTTTATACTTCTAATTTATTACATCATTATACTGTGTCAGTTTCAAGATTTGCTATTATATAATTATAGCGGTAAAAATTGGATTTTTACTTATTATCATTAATAATCTATAAAATTATTTAAAACTATTCTATATTATTTTTACAAAATTATTTGATTTAACCTTAAAAAAAATGGCTTTTTTCGTACTTTAACTCAAAAAAAATTTATTCAAAATATAATTTTTTCTATTTAGGATAATTTTAGTTTGGTGTTTTTTCTTTTTTTTTTAGTTATATCATGAAAATTTTAAGGTTTTTATTGTTTTTTTTTTTATTTTAAGAATATTAAGAGCAGTAACATATTAACTAATATTTTAGGGGATGAAGTATGCGAAAATCTTAGGTTACATGATTTTTAAAAAATATGATTGGTTGCACGTGATAAAGATATTTCCTTAACTTACATAGTATTATTCGGAAAAAATGGCAGCTGGATTTACATGTCGATTAAGGTTAGAATTAGGGTTAAAATTAAGGATCAGAATTAGGGATTGGGGTAAACAGATTAGGGTTAGGAATCTGTCACATTCTAATTATTCTTCAAACTTTATAATTATTCCAAAGACTTAAAAACTTTTTAATATGTAAAAACTCTAGCTGTCACCTATTATTTGTCACGTCTAATTATTATATGTAACCTGGCAAATAAATGCTAGGGTTGTTATAACTTGTTATTTTACTTAATGGTGAAGGTAGGCTTATTTTGTCTAATTGTTTTAAAAACAATATTTTTCTTTTATTTTTAAAGTGTCAGTACCTGGACTTGAATGGTAGGAAGCATTTTTTTTTATTTAATGGACTTAAAATTACTTTATTTTTATTCAATGAGCTTAACCAATTTTTTTATTAACTCTTTCTTTGATATAAACTTTAGAAATCACAGGTAATGAAGAAAAGTGAGAATTCCTATTTTCTTTTATTATTTTCACGTTTTTATTATTTGAAAATATTATTAAAGATCTTTCTCCTTTTTTTTTTTTTTTAGAACACCTTACTGACCTTAGATTCAGTATGAATTTGGACTCACAAGTGGAAAGGTATTATTCTTTAGTTTTTATTATTTACGTGTTTTTTGTCTAAGAATATTACTAGCTGAACATTCTTTTTCTTTTTTTTTATATAGGCTTTGAAATCACAAGTAGAGAAGGTGAATTTTTGGTTTTTTTTATGTCAGTGTTTTTTTTTTATTTAAGGATGCTTGCTAACATTTTTTCTTTCTATTTTTAGGGATATTTAGCTTGAACTTTGGTATAGAACTTGAAATCACAAACAGCAAAGGTAAATGCTTTTTTTTGGCACATTTTTTGATTTAAGAATGTTACTAACATTCTTCCTCTTTTCTAAACTTGGGACTTTGGTATAGACAATGAAATTACACCTTTTTCATTTGTTTTTTAATTTGGAATAGGAAAGTACTTAAGTATATTTTAAACTCATAAGAATTTTTTTATTTTTCCTTTGATTCTAAATCACTAATGTTCCTTTGTTTGTTCTCCTTTCCAGAATTTCTTACCTTCTTTTTTAGAAAGACTGAATTTTAATTCGGACTATGCTTAGATCTTGAAATTGTGAATAGTCCGCAAAAAAAGAACTTTGGATCTTTTCAATTTTCTTGATTTTGAACTTTACTGACCTTTTTTTTTTTTTTTTTTATTTTACCTATTCCTTGATTTGAGTATTAAACCTGATCATTATCAATCATGTCTAAAAGTCTGATCATTTATTTTATTCTTGTATATTTTGTGTATATTTTATTTTATTCTTTTAATATCATTCCTTCTGAGATTTTTTAGCATTAGTTATTAGATAGGTATGAATATTCAAGTCTCTTTATCTCTTAATATTAGTTCGTTTAAAAATGAGATTTAACTAGTACTTTTCTTACTGTGATTTTTAATAAATTGTAGTATCTTTGTTAGTGATATTCTGAATCAAAAAAATAATAAGTAAATAATAAAAAAAAATCAAACACAAAATTTCTGCCAATAAAATCCTGCAGTGTGAGTATGTGTGACCCATGTAACATATTGCAGATGTGATGAAAAACATAACCCAAGAATAATTCTTTTATTTCTTAAAACACGGATTTTTTTTTCTTTATTTAAAAACACTAATATTAAAAAGACACATTTTTTTAAAAAGTAAACACTTTATTAATTTTTAAAAAAAAAAATAGAATAAAATTTTAAAAAATAAGAATGAAGCTTTTCAAAAAAAAACCTTTTATAGCTACAGTATATAGCACTTTTATTGCTTTTTTATACATAATAAATATTGGTTTTTGTAATATAATGTTTGATAATTTGTATAATTCAAATTTTAATTTTATATTAATTATGGAATTGTAAGTTATAATAAGTGAAAGGTTCGAGTCAGTTTAAGTCAGTTCAATTCGGTTCAAGTTGGTTCAAGTTGGTTCAAGTCAGTTCAAGTCAGTTTAAGTCAGCTCAAGTTGGCTCAAGTCGGTTCAAGTCGGTTCAAGTCAGCTCAAGTCGGTTCAAGTGGTTCAAGTCAGTTCAAGTCAGCCTGAAACTGAACCGAGCTGAGAACTGTAAGTCGACTCCAAAACTGTACTTGAGTCACTTCTTTGTGGAGTTTCCCATCCCTAGTTGCAGCTGTTGAGGTTGTTGCGGCCATTGAGATTGAGGTTGTTGATATTGCGGTTGTGATGGCTGCCAATGTTTAATAAGAGAACCTTTTTTACGAATTCTTTGTTCTTTATCAAGATCTTGAGAAGACATTTTAATGATATCTCAATATAAAAAAAAAAAGAAATAATTGAATAAAAAAAAAAAAATTTTTTTTATCACCTTTTTTTTGCGTTGATCTTACCACATCATGATCGAAAAAAATTAATCTTTTTCTTGCATCGTAATTATATCTATGATTAATATGGTTAATTATGAAAAGAAAAAAAATTCTTTTTGCCATTAATCTTATTACATCATATGATACAGATTTTTTTAAGGAAAAAAAATATGATTAATATAATGATGGATATTGTGATTAAATCATGGCCAAGTAAAATTAATATTTTTCTCACATTGTTACGATTAATTTTGAAAATAAGTTTCTTTTTTACCATTGATCTCAATAGATTTTCTAAGGAAAAAAATTTGATTAATATAATGATGGACATTGTGATTATCGAGTAAAAATTAATCTTTTTTTCAATTTTTTTCTTTTTTTTAAAAATTCTATATCGTGGTTATACCTATTACCAAAAAAAACTTTTTCTGCAAAAAAAGTTGTTTGCATTGATATCATAATACTACGAGTTATCTATTCCTTGAACCTTCTCAAACATCTTAAGTCGTATAATTAATAATTAACCTCTCCTATAAACAGAGAGCAACTTACTTTAATATAAACACAAATACAAAATACGTTAGTAATGAGAACAAAAATAAATTCTTTGGGAAAAAGAGATTATTTAAAGCACTGAACTGAAAGGAATGATTTCTAGGATAGCGAGTGATTTGAACCAAGCCAAAGTTAGAAACAAGATAGTTTTGGTATCTTCAGGCGGTATAGATGAAGACAATTCACGTATTAGCCCTTGTTCTACAATTGATTTTTATCAAATTCGCTCTACATTGATTATTTCAATTCTGTCTCAACCGATCTCCGAGGATGAAGCAAAGTAGAAATCAAAGAATGGGAATCATGTATGGAAAAGGAACATCTTAAAAAGAAAGAGGCAACAGTTCCGCGAGTTAGAAATATCTGAGTAGATGATTCATACTGAAGCTTCTCTTCTTTCATTTCATCACTGATGCTTTTTCTTATGCGTCTTATTCAAGAAAGCATCTATTTCCCTTTCCTTCGATGACTTGGTATTTTTGAGCTGGTCTTATGCGCATATACTGTATAAAACTTCTGGTCAAATGATCGTAACATTGCTTTAAATTCCTAATTAGCTAATTACACATATGTATATTGCATATTTTACCAAATTCTGTAGACCAATAAAAATCATAGTTTTGCACTGAGATTATCATTTAATCTCATTTGGATGAATTGTTTGTACTTAGCGTAAAGAACAGGTTATACTGTACTAATTAAACTGGCTGGTACTTACAAAAAAGAGATCTTTTTTTCTGTTTTTTTTCTAATTATTATGCTTTTTTATTTCTATCTAAAGCTGTGTTTTATTGTGCCATTGATTTACTTATTATATAACTATATTTATTTTACCATCAATCATCGCTTTGTGTAAAGCTATAGTTTGTGGTTATGCAAATTTCCTACTGGCGCTTTCTTGGATGTTTAATAGAATAATTGGTTGGCAAGTCATGTATAATGTATATTGATATAAAAGAATTCATTTTTTAGTTGTCTTTCTGGCGCAGATTACTAATGTATATTAATTTAATTGATAGTGTGTGACTAAACAAATATTGATGACAACTTTTCAAATAAAAAGGTATCCGTAATTAGACAACTAAACAGGAACATCTCAGTGCTAGGATAAGCCTTGTTTAGAATAAGCCCAGCAATTCTGTACTGAGATTTTTGAATGATGTTTTCCATTTAGGATAGGCCTAACACTTCGCTAGTTGTATATAAATACCCCTAATTTTTCAAGAAAAATAAAGTTTTATAACGATTTCCCTTAATAACTTATTTTTACGTTCCTATTTTTTTTTTTAAAAAAAAAAGAAATAAAAATTTTAGAAAAAATCTTATTCCCGCGTCCTTTTTTTTAAATAAATATGATTAAAAAAAAAATTTTCTCCTCCTACCCGAAAGAAACTTCATTTTATCAAAAAAAAAAAAGAATTTTCTCCTTCTACCCGAAAGAACCTTTAAGTTTTATTAAAAAAAAAGTTCATACTTTTCCTTTTTAAAATAACGTGTCTTAATTTTAATATGCCTGATAACATTGATAACACTACTATTATCGACAATAATAATGAAGTTAGCGATGATTTTGATATAATTGATAACCTGAACGTGATTCAAGTTATATTAAGTATATCTGTTAATCATTCTATAACAATAAAGAATAATTCTAGTACAATTCAAATGTTAATTACAATACTCCAAGGTAAGTTAACACTATGTTTTTTTGGGTGCATTAATGCTGTATATGGCTCTATCAGGTTACTGATACTGTATGTTTTGATACTAGTAATTAACAATATAAGAACGACTTACCGCTGCTTCATCTACTATTCCTTCTCCTATTGTCTCTACTTCTCCTCTTAATGTCTCTGCTATTGTCTCTCCTTCTCTTCCGGTCTCAACATACGGATCCTTATCAGATTCAATTTCATCTTTAAGCTCTTCGCTACCCTTAGACTCTTCAGTAACCTCATCATCAATAACTCCCTTAACAACTTTAATTTTGTCGATCTTACTAATTTCCTCGAACTCGCCAATTTCTTTGAACCTGCCAATTTCTTTGAATCTGGCTCCCAGTTCAAATTTAAATTTTATATGCACATTGGAGAGGGTCGCTTTATCTAGCAGGACAAATTGGATTGCACCTATCAGCTCATATAAAGATCCATGTTACTTATGTGAATATTACGGGCATGGTCTTAATACCTGCCTGAATATTCAGCAAAATTACTGGAGAAGATGCTGCAGGTGTTGGATCAGTCTGCACGAGTCAAAAGATTGCTATTTACGAAGAGGTGAAAGGAAACCTATTCCATTTAAAAAGAATTTTTTAAAGCTGGCCGATTTAATCAAATTTTTTGGAAGAATTGAGGAATAGGTTTTTTTTTTAATTCATTTCTGGTCGCCTTGGTGGCAAATTTTTTATTCTATGTAGTTTGTTTAGTCCGCTTAGTAGCAGGTTTTTTTTCTGGTTTGTCTGGTGACGAGTTTTTTTTCTGGTTCGCCTTGTGGCGTAAAGGTTTCTGGTTCACCTGGTGGCGTGTTCTTTTTTGTATTGATATTTTTTTATAATAATAATAAATAATAATGCATTTTATCAATCACACTAGCACTAAATAAAATTTATTAAAAATTATAACCAATAAAATTCAATTATAAAGTTATATATAAGGAATAGGCAGTGAATAGGCCAATATTTTACACATAAATCACAGAAAGAATTAGCTTTTAAAACGTCCACTACTTTGATTATTCTGATCACATTTTTTTCGGTATAAATGTATATTAATAGTAATTACTAGTTAGCAGTACAACCACATGATTATTATAATGTATAATTAATGAAAATGTATGTATATCACTATACATTAGAATATGGTAGTTAATAAACATGTGCTTAAAATTGCCGATTCATGTAAATCTTGTTTTGTAGTCAATTTATTATAATAGAATTGATAAT
Organism: Rhizophagus clarus; assembly: GCA_015698045.1. Taxonomy (NCBI): domain Eukaryota; kingdom Fungi; phylum Glomeromycota; class Glomeromycetes; order Glomerales; family Glomeraceae; genus Rhizophagus; species Rhizophagus clarus. Next base: position 66,268 of record BLAL01000300.1, read on the forward strand.
AAAATTAACAAAGATAAATAAAGGCAGAAAAAAAAATTTCTTTATATGTTTTTAAATGAAATTTTATAAAACAATTCACCATTATGTTAACAATATACCTGCAACATAAAAATAAAATAAAATTTAAAAATTTGTTTTCATTATCACTAGCATCACAAACCCCAGGTCCAAGGCATTCCATCACGAAATTTTTATAATTCTATATATATCTCTCTGTAAATCTTACGTGGATCCACATATTTTATTAAGGAATAATGTAATTAGTCAATACTATATGTTTCGTTACAGGATGTTTGGAAAATATAGGAACTATTCAGATTTCCACAAATTTCCATGATATTTGATGTGGATTTCCCTGTGGATTTTGCACAGAAAAAATTTCCTGATGTCAGATAAGTATCAAATGAAAGAAATGTTAGTAAAGGCCCTACTAACATTCCTAAATCGAAGTCAAAGGCCAAAATTTACATTCAGGCGTCCAGGAAGGTATCTACAAGAAAAAAAATTTAAAAAACAATATTTAATGTTTAACCAATGTTCACTAACTTTCCATTTACTAATTTCAAGTTTCAATACACGCATCTTTTTCCAAATTCCAACAGCTGAAGTCCAAAATTTTGAAAGTTTATTTGGGCCGTGGTGGCAGGGTGAACTTTTTTTTTTATACTTTTATTGTATGAAATATTTTTCAATTTTTACAACCTAATAAAGAGTTAACGAACATTTTTTGAATATTATCTTGAATGTCACATTGATATGATAATAATGTTAAATTCATATTGCAGAAAATATAAAAAAAAATTGTTCAATATGGAAGTCAGTAATTTGATGGCTGTTTAAAAATCTAAGGTTTCTGTTAAGATTGTTTGTTTCTTTACTATAAAAATGCTGATCAATAACTTTTAGTTCAGTAAAATTATTAATTTGTATAATAAATTCCTTTTATTCAGCAATAAATTTTGAAGTTCAACATTTAATTTTAATTTATAAATATCCAGATGTTCAAAGCATGCCTTAGCAAAATTTTTGCCAATTGTCATACAACTGAAATTTAACGCATCTACTGGATTTTCTACAGATTCTACCTAATCACGATGTTGTCGTAAAAAATTTTTAATATAAAAAAATACTTGCTCGATCTGTAAGCAATAAATTTTTAAATAATGGAAGATTAAATTCTTACGGAATTATAATCAGGAGAATAAGATGGCAAAAACTCAAGTTGTATTCCTTTCTTCTTACAAATATTCTGCAAATGCTGACTTTTATGTATAGATACATTATCTAAGATTAAAACGCTATACTAGTTATTTAACTAAATAAAATATTAAATAAAAATATTTATTATAGTCTATGTAGTTTTATATTTCGCTTCGAAAAATGGTAAACAAGTTGGGAAGAAAAAGAGATGGTTAACATAGCACAATAAAAATCAATAAAATCTACGTACAATGCGAAATCAGGTCACATGAATTATTAGCAGAGTGATGGCGCTATGATATATTGTAATCTTTATTATCATAAAGGAATAAAAAACATATTAATGTTATCACGGTCTTTTATGTGATATGTACTGTATTTATGAAAAAAGATGGAGTTTTAAAGAGCTAGCAATGTTTCTTCCGCTACAGGAAGGAATTTCTAGATCTTCTGTAATAACATCTAACTCCTTAACCTTTTCTTTGATATTTGCGCTTTCAGTTTCAACCCAGACTATTTTGAAGCATTTTCTGGAGAATTCTATTAATTTATCTAGTAAAGTTTCTGATAATTTTGTAAAATCAATGGCTGAAATGTATCGGCTTAAAATTCTCTTTAAAACCACCTCACGTGATATGAAATTATTTACTTCCTAGTCGGTAGGATCTGAACTTTCCGTATATCCACTTTAATAGAAAAAAAATTTAAATCATTAAATCATTGTAATAAAACAACAACATAATGATATGAACGTATCGATCACCTTTCTACAATTTGTCAAAATTCTTTTACTAATGTTGAAAGTACATTTTTCAATTGATATCGATAGTTGAAAAATGATTTATGATATCGTTCATTAATTGACTTCACCACGCTTTGATAAGCATCATGCCCAAAAATTTTTTGTGTTATTTTATCAAACGCATGATCGGGCGGATTTCTAGTTCGCAAAAAAAGGCATTTCATTTCTTCGTCAATAAGATGATAATTATCCTAAACAGTAATAATATCAATAATACATAATACATCAGTAATTCTGTGTAATAACGATTGTTCTTAATTGGTAAGAATGTAACAACCAAATAAGAAATGGATTTTACATTGTCAGATGGTGACGAAGTCGAGGTGGTTAGTGGCAAATTTGTTGATGGCTGCTTCGTTGAGGCATCAAGCATTTTGTTTGCCAGATGTAATACACTTGGATATAAGACCAACCAATTGCAAATTTGCAATTGATTGGTCATTGCACCAAATTGAACTGGAATTTCTTCTTCACTCTCTAGAAGTAATATTAAATGAGAATAAAATTATATTCATTAATTATGTTCAGATTTTATGTTTTTACCGCTTTCATCATTTTCATTTTCTTCTTATTCTTTATCTTTCTCTCTTTTATCCCTCTTTCTTCTCTCTTTCTCTCTTCTCTCTTTCTCTCTTCTCTCTTTCTTTCTTCTTTCTTTCTCTCTTCTCTCTTTATCTCTTCTCTCCATCTCTTTCTTCTCATTTTCTCTTCTTTCTTTTTCAATATTTCTTTCTTCTTACTCTGGAAGCATATCTTCATTATAACGAAGTAAATTTAATTTTAAATAAATTCGCAGAAATATCATTTCAATTGAATAATAAAACAATTATTATAACATATTTACCCAAAATAATTCTTTCAATATCATCATCTTGTTTATTATTACCTTCTCCAATATCTACATCTTGTCCATGTAAATTATCTTGTTCATGTTCACTTCCTTTCTCTCTCCTTTCATCTCTTTCCTTATTATAATCACGTGAAGAGTTGGCAACATATGTACGAATAGTTTTTGTAATCTTTGCAGCTTTTGTTGCCTTGTCTTTTAGGTATCATTATAATATTATTAGGCGCAATTACTATATAAATTTTAAATCAAAAATATAATATTATTACCTTTTCCTGTTACTCCTCTCCATTTCGTCATGATAAACAAACAAGATGGTACTTATCGGTATTGTGCTAATAGCAACGTAAAGAAATAGGTGATTTGTCACGTAAAGAAATAGGTGATTCCTGACAAAACGAATACAGTATCATCTTTATTTATTTATAGAGATTTCTCTTAATATTAAGAAAAAATTACATCGTGACTGCAGCACATAAAAGGAAATTGGGTTAGTATTCTCGAAAAAAATGTTCATAGTTACATTAAATCTTGGATAGTTGATCGGAAGAATTTGTTAATGGTTACATTTAAGGATGGTGGCGCAAATAAGCAATTGCGGAATAATTGCGATTTACGGTATTGCGGAACATTGCGGATTTTTAAACCTAAATATCTGCAATTCCGCAATCCGCAATTGTCCGCAATTCCGCAAATATTCCGCAATTCTGCAAAGTACTACAATTCAATTGCGGAATAATTGCAGAATTGCGGCACATTTGCGGAATTGCGATACATTTGCGGAATTGCAATTTCGCTAAAGCAATCCAAAAAAACGTTGTGAAATGTTTTTTTAATTAAAATATACTTTGAAAAAACGTTTCGCAACATTTTTTCTTTAAATTAATTAAAAAAACGTTGCAAAACGTTTTTTTTTAATTAAAATACTTTGAAAAAACGTTGCGAAATGCTTTTTATTAATTAAAATACTTTGAAAAAACGTTGCGAAACATTTTTTTTAATCAAAATACTTTGAAAAAACGTTGCGAAATGCTTTTTATTAATTAAAATACTTTGAAAAAACGTTTCGCAACATTTTTTTGTTAAATTAATTAAAAAAACGTTGCGAAACGTTTTTTATTAATTAAAATATTTTGAAAAAATGTTTCACAACGTTTTTTCGTTAAATTAATTAAAAAAATGTTGTGAAACGTTTTTTTTAATTAAAATACTTTGAAAAAACATTTCGCAACGTTTTTTCGTTAAATTAATTAAAAAAAACGTTGCGTAAACATTTTTTTTATTAAATCAGTTCGGTAAACTGCCAAAACCGATCAGGTGAATTGCGGAATTGCGGTTCACTAACCGCAATTCAACTCCAAAATCCGCAATATTGCGGATTTGATAAATCAATTGCGGCACCATCCTTAGTTACATTGATTCTTTATGACGAAAATTTTGAAAAAATTTGACGTCTTAACGGTTACATGTAAAGAAATTATATATGAGTATAGGACATAAACGGAAATTTGGCCAATAAAATTTTCAAATTATTGGAATAATTGATTGGGAAAATTCTTAATGGGTATATTAGCTCTTTGTCCACAGAACATTAATGGTAATTTTGAGCAATATTAACAGTTACAAGTAAAGAAACTTTATATGAATATCGTGATCGCAAAACATAAACGGATTTTTGGGATAATTGATCAGAAGAAAAAATTTGTTAATGGTTACATAATCAGGGTTGAAAAATTATACTGTACATACTATATTATGCTGTCCTAATACTTAAATAGAGTACATTTTTTTCATATGTTTAATATATTATATATTTATTTTAATAATTAGGATTGTTCTTTTAATCTAATCTAAATAGAAAAAATATTATATTAAATATTTAATAGTGTAATATTAATGCAATGTTTACAGTACATTGATGAAATTTTGGGTAATAGAAAAATTGTGGTTACATGTAAGGTGATCACAGGACATAAATAGAAATTTAGATCAAAAAATTGGTCAGAAAAATTTTGTCAACAGTTCTGTTGATTCTTTATCTGCAAAAGATCTTTATTTGCAGCACATTGGTAGAATCTAGGTAATGATCTGAAAAATTTGACATGAATATCGTGGTTGCAATAAATAAATAAAAATTTAGATCAATAATTGATTGGAAAAAAATTGTTGATGATTACATTGATTTTTTATCTGCAGCACATTGATAGAATTCAGGGTAATCTGAAAAATTTGACATGAATATCGTGATCGCATAATATAAACAGATTTTTGGGATAATTGATCAGGAGAAAAATTTGTTAATGTTTACATAATCAGGGTTGAAGAATTATACTGTACGTACTATATTATGCTGTTCTAATACTTAAATAGAGTATATTTTTTCATATGTTTAATATATTATATATTTATTTTAATAATTGGGATTGATAATAAATTATTAACTATTCTTTTAATCTTAATAGAAAAAATATTATATTAAATATTTAACAGTGCAATATTAGTGCAATGTAAAGTAAATTGATGAAATTTTAGGAAATGGAAAAATTGCGGTTACATGTAAGGTAATCGCAGGATATGAACAGAAATTTAGATCAAAAAATTGATTAGAAAAAAATTTTGTCAATAGTTCTGTTGATTTTTTATCTGCAAAAGATCTTTTTTTGCAGCACATTGGTAGAATCTAGGGTAATGATCTGAAAAATTTGACATGAATATCATGATCACAATAAATAAATAGAAATTTAGATCAATAATTGATCAGGAGAAAAAATTGTTAATGGTTACATTGATTTTTATCTGCAGCACATTGACAGAATTTGTTACATTAGTTCTCTATCTCGGAATTACGTAATGAAGTTTTAAAAAAAACTTTTCAAGTTATTGATCCAAATTTCCTTTTATATAGTGCAGTCATGATATCACAGTTATAATATTATAAAAAAATTTACTTTGTGCTTTTTTCCCAAAGAATTCAATTGATATTTTTTTTAAAGTTTGACTGTCCATATCTTATTAGTTACATATAAAAATACCACATCTCAGATCAGAGTTTTTAGATTTCTAATAAAAAAAAGATAGAAAGAAAATGTTCTCTCCCAAACCTAGTAGAGAAGAAACAGGTATAAAAAAAAAATACCTGGTATATTAATTCATTAAATAACGTATGATAATATTCAAATAGTTTCTTTCGTATATAGATAATATGATATTGATCTCGCTAGACGATTTAATAAAAGAACAAACCTGATTGAACGATCTTCTCCAGACTAACATTAAAAAGAAATGGAAACGTCTGTCTCGTAATAACTGAGCGAAGACCATGGAAAACTGGGCTCAGATGGTGAAAAAAGTATAATCATTTGATTCTTTAATATTTTGTGATAATTTGAAATATTTAACACTTTAAAATTATTTGTTAAAATTAATATTGCCATTATATGAAATTAATATCTCATTACAATACTGCACAATATTATATTTACCTTCTTTTCAATTTATTTTAATAAAAAAATAAATCTTATGTAATTTTATAATTGTATATATCCGTAAAGCTCACAACTAGTGATTTTATCATAATAATTGATTGTAATAATTTAAAATCATAAAAATCAAAATTTCATATAAACTGGAACACGAATTGCTAACAATTTTTTTCTGATCATTTGTCTTGTCTAAATGTGCTGTGATTACGATATTCTTAAAATGTAATGTCAATTTTTCAGAAAAGCTTTGTTAACCAATTTCCATTATATCCAGCAGCCTATATAAATTTCTTTACATATAATTGTCAAAACATCAATCCTAAATTCAAGAGCTTTGTTAACCCAAATTTCTATAGTTACGATGTTGTGCATTATATAATTCATTAGTTAATGTAACTAACTATTAACGAATTTTTTTTCCGATCAATTATCCCAAAATTCGATGATCTAAATTTCCGCTTATGTTCTGCGGTCACAATATTCATATAAATTCCTTTACATATAACCGTTAAAGAAGTCAACTCTTCAGATCATTGCCTTAAAACTTCATCAATACATTGTAAGCAAAGAACTAATGTAGCCATTAAGAAAATTTCTGATCAATTCAAATTTCCGTTTATGTCCTGCGGTCACAATATTCATACAAAATTTCTTTGCATGTTGATTTTCCTAAAATTTAAGAAATTAGTAATCTAAATTTCCGTTTATGTTCTGCAGTCACGCATGATATTCATACAAAATTTCTTTGCATGTAACTGTTGTTAACACGTCAATTTTAGATCATTTTCCCCAAGATTTCCATTAATGTACTGTAATCCAAGAACTAATGTAACCATTGACAATTTTTTTTTCTCAAAATTTCAATATAAATTTCCATTTATAAATTTCCGTTTATGTCCTGCGGTCACGATTTCATACAAAATTTCTTTACATGTAACCAGATCATTGCCCAAAATTTCCGTTAATGAGAAATTTGTTAACCCAAAATTTCTGTTTATATGCTGAGGTCACGATACTATGATTTATATTTAAAAATATTATAAAAGCAGTTAATGAATTAAATACACAAACGCGCATGGACATTTTTTAAATTTACTCATTTTATTATTCCTTATTATAATTATTATCATAGCCATGTTACGAAATAAACCTCAAAAAGTGAATATTGCTACATTACCTTTTCATATCCGTAATAATTTTAGAAGGTTGCCCAACAGATTTTTATTATCGGATAATGATGACAATGAAAAAATGGTACAAAAAGATTTTGAAGATAATAATATTAGTGGCGAAGAGTATAATGAATATGGCGACAGAGATGATAATTTAGAACAACGAAGTGATGATGATCATATAGAATAGCGAAGTGATAATAGTGATGATTTAGAACTACAAAGCGATGATGATCATATAGAATAGCGAAGCGATAATGGTGATGATTTAGAATAACAAAGCAATGTTGATGATTTAGAACAACGAAACGATAATGATCATTTAGAATAACGAAACGATAATAATAATGATTTAGAATAACGAAGCAATAATGAAGAAGGTGATACTAACATGATTTCAACATCATCAGAGAATGAAACAGAAAGCGATTATATAATGTTCTTAGAAAGTGATGAAGAATGTGAAACAATGTCGTCAGATAATGAAGAAAGACATGATTCTGATATCTCAGAAGAAAAGCTATTCGTTGATGAAATATTGGCTAAACATAAGTTACCATCTTATGATGGTGATTTTACTCCATATTTTCAAAATTTAACTACTGCTGCCTTATTTTGTTGAATTTATAAGCATAATATTTCAACAAATGCATATGAAGATTTTGTTGACATTATTATGAGACCAGAATTTAATAGAGATCATATTGTAAAGAATATTCAGAGATTTCGAGCATGGAGGGAGCGTCTTCCTCTTCCCTCAATATCAGCAAAATCTATCTCAATTTCATCAAAAAAAACACCATCAACTTTAAAGGATTCAAAGATAGCATATTAACTTTCAATAAATGATATCATTTGAAATGTTCTTAACAACCCATCACTATTAAAGGAAATGTATTTTGGTGCTGGTGTCAATTCAAAAACAAAATCCAAGTACTGGCATGGTACCTTATGGGCAGAGTCACCTCTTTTCGGTCAAGAACAATTAATGATATCAGGGTAATTATTTATTAAATGCAAGCTGATGGTAGAGAGGCGAAGCAATAAAGTACAAGAGACTAACACTTTTTTCATATGTATATAATAGAGATATACCAATGCAGCGATTTTGTTTACTATTACGACAATGAGCGAAAACTTGGCAGATTGAGAGCAATATTATTAAATGAAGAGAACCAACAATATCGACTGAGAATCCAAAAAGTTCTAGATTATAGTGACTTGCCTGGAATTTTTAAGGGAGAATTAAGACAAAATTGCTCTCTTTCCGGAGAAGTTTGGTTACAAGATGAACCATTCTTGACAATAACAACATCACAAATTTCAGAAAAGGTTGCTGCAGATACACTACGAATTACTGAAATACTTTATAAACATCATACACACTGGCGCATTCGTGATGTAACGTTCTCTTATCAACATTCTTCAGAATATATTTCCATAAGGCAGCCACCATCTCCAACAATTCTGGTTTATAAGCTATTTTTGGACATATACTACGATGATTTTGGAACATTTAGGAATGTTTATCATTCGTTAGGAGGTGTTTATGTGCAGTTTGAAAATATGTCTGCCCGTCAAAGAAAGTTACTCAAAAATCACTTTGTTCTCAGGTTTATTCCTTTCAGTGGTAAATTCAATAAATTCATGTTGCCATTTATTTCTGAAATGAAAGAATTCGAACAAGGAAAATTAATGGAAGTGAATGGCCAAGATGCTTGGGTGATAGCCAGTTTAGGTGTCGTAACTGCTGATTTACCACAAGGGAATGACATGTGTGGTGTATTACGACATAATGCCAATAAAGGTTGCCGCACTTGTACAGCCTCTCGAGAATCACTTACCAACTTCTCTCAGGATGTACCAGCAACATCAAGATATCATCACTAAGGTTGCTTGCCGAAACTAGGGAGTTTCGGCATGCCGAAACTGCCGAAACTGCCGAAACTAGGTTTCGGCAAGCACCTAAAAATGCCGAAATGCCGAAACTGCCGAAACTGCCGAAACTGTTTCGGCATTTCGGCGTAGTATATCATATGATATACATATAGTTTCGGCATCTGCGGTTCACAGATTAGATCCAAATCTTTTATTTTTAGGATGCCGGACTGGACTTACACATGAAGCAAGTTGGCAAATAAAGAAACGTTTCTAACGTTTCTTTCTTTTTTCTGTAGGAACGCCGGACGAAATTACGAACCGGACTTTTGAGTGGAGGTTATACTTTTCCGCGAATTAGATGCAGCTGTGCCGAATCCTAATTGACGTAACCGTAATTATTTCGGCAGAATTTCGACAGCCGCAATGCATTTCGACAGACGTAATGCATTTCGACAGTTGATTGATTATATTAAAAATCATTTTTTTTATTAAATGATTTTTAAAAAAAAACGTTAAATCGTTTTTTTATTAAACGATTTTTATTAAAACGATTTTTGATCCTTTTTTTTTTTTTGCTAAAACGATTTTGAAACTTTTTTTTTTATCTTAAAAAAGCGTTTTTTTTTAAAATTAAACGCTTAAATCGTTTTAATAAAAAAAAAAACGATCTAAGTGTTTTAAACTTAAAAAAAAAACGCTTTTTTAAGCGTTTTAAACTTAAAAAAAACGCTTTTTTTAACTTAAAAAAAAAACGCTTAAAAAAACGCCGGAATCATTTTTTTTATTAACGATTTAAAAAAGAAATTAAAATCGTTTTTTAATTAAACGATATAGAAAAAACGTTAAATCGTTTTTTTTTATTAAAAAATTAAGGGAAAAAAACGTTTTTATTAAACGATTTAGGGGAAAACCTGCTAAAATCGTTTTTTATTAAACCAATTTTTAAAAACAAACCGTCAAAATCGTCTTTTTTATTTAAACGATTTAAAAAAGACGTTAAAAATCGTTTTTTTTTATAAAAAAACGTTAAACGATTTTAAGAAAACGTTAATAATCGTTTTTTTTATTAAACGATCTAAAAAAGGCGCTCTTTTTTATAAAAAAAAATGGCAACCGATAATCGTTTTTTTATTAAAGATTTAAAAAAACGTTAAAATCGTTTTTTTTTTTATTAAATGATTTAAAAAAGACGTTAAAAATCGTTTTTTTTATCAAACGATTTAAAAAAAAAACGTTAAAAATCGTTTTTTTTATCAAACGATTTAAAAAAAAAACGTTAAAAATCGTTTTTTTTATTAAACGATTTTAAAAAAAAACGTTAAAAATCGTTTTTTTTTAAATGACAAAAAAAACGTTTTAGACTTGAAAAAAAACGCTTTTTTTAAGCGTTTTAGACTTAAAAAAAAAACGCTTTTTTTAAGCGTTTAACTTAAAAAAAACCGCTTTTTTAAACGTTTAACTTAAAAAAAAAACGCTTAAAAAAACGCCGGAATCATTTTTTTTATTAACGATTTAAAAGAAATTAAAATCGTTTTTTAATTAAACGATTTAGAAAAAACGTTAAATCGTTTTTTTTTTATTAAAAAATTTAGGGAAAAAAACGTTTTTATTAAACGATTTAGGGGAAAACCCGCTAAAATCGTTTTTTATTAAAACAATTTTTAAAAACAAAACGTCAAAATCGTCTTTTTTATTTAAACGATTTAAAAAAGACGTTAAAAATCGTTTTTTTTTATAAAAAACGTTAAACGATTTTAAAAAAAACGTTAAAAATCGTTTTTTTTTTTCAAACAGTTAAAAAAAAGTTTTTTAAACGAATTAAAAAAAAACGTTAAAAGGCATTTTTTTAAATGACTAAAAAAAAAACGTTACAAAACGTTTTTTTTATTAAACGAATTAACGAATTAAAAAAAAAGTTAAAATCGTTTTTTTATTAAACGATTAATAAGTAATCGTTTATTCCCGTTTTTTTTATTAAAACGATTAATAAGTAATCGTTTTTTTCCGTTTTTTTTATTAAAACGATTAAAGAGAAATCGTTTTTTTTTTATTAAAACTAATAAACGAGCTGAAGAAGTGTTTTTTTATCGCAATAATCCGATTTCGACATAATTTGGCATTTCGGCAAATTACGTCTGTAAAAATACAATACGGCTAATACGGCATTACGTCAAAAAAAAATTCCATGCCGAAATTAATTACGGCGTATTTTTACAGACGTAATGCCGAAACCGTAATTAATTCGCGGAGAAGTATAGTGGAGGTATTAATAGGGGATACTTATACACGAACCGGACTTTAGTGAAAGGTAAATTGGGAAGGGGAGTTTCGAGTTTATTTTTTTTTTAGTAACATTTATTAATGTTACTTTTTTTCTTTTATTGTAGGAGCGCCGGACGTATTACTATATACGAACCGGACATTAATGAAAGGTAATGAAGAAGGGGGAGTTTCGTGTTTTTCTTTAGTAACGTTACTAACGTTACTTTTTTTTCTTTTATTGTAGGAACGCCAGACGTATTGGTATACACGAACCGGTCTTTGAAAAGGTAAATGGAGGAAGATTCGTATTTTTTTAATAATGTTTTTAATGTTAATTTTTTCTTTTCTTGTAGATATTGCCGGACGAATTATACGAACTGGTCTTTGAGTGAAAGGTAATGAGGAAGTTTCTTTTTATTTGTTTATTTTTTTAGTTACGTTTTAAGAATATTTTTTTCTTTTTCTTGTAGGTTCTTACGCGAAACTATGCCGAAACATTATTGATTATTAGTATCAGCTATGCCGAAACTATGGCGAAATGCCGAAATGCCGAAACAGTTTCGGCAGTTTCGGCAGTTTCGGCATTTCGGCGTTTCGGCGTTTCGGCACTATGTAAGGAGTTTCGACTTTCGGCATTGGGCCAAAGGAGTTTCGGCAGGCAACTTTAATCATCACATCACTGACGATCAATTTAAAGAGATATTTAACGAACCTGCTACCATAAGGCAAAGACGACTTTGTACTGAGTTTGGACTAAGAACAAGGCCTAGCATTTTGGATAGGCTGCTAAGAGAAAGGTATCTACAGACACCTCAAGATGTATATCATACAACTGCTGGGAAGATTGGACGACTTCTTAAATTAACGTATTATCTTTATTATAAAGGATAAAAAAGAAAAAAAAAAGATATGTAACGAACAAAATCTTTTAATAAAGCTTTTTGATTTTCACAGGTGCGAATTATTTTCACAAAAAGGAAAGGATGAGTTTATCAAAGCCTGGAAGAACTTTGAGAAACCAAAAAAATGGTCTCGTTTGCTAAATCCAATTAGTCATAATGCTAGTTTCATGATGTCTGACTATCTTAGGCTTGCTATGATAATGCCTTTTATACTTAATAGTTTTTTAGAAACATCAAGCTTAAAGGAAAATGAATCCAGAAGTATTCTGCGACGAATTTAAGAATTACGCATTAACATGGCAAAAAATGTAATAATTGCTTGTTGGGTATATGTAGCAAAAACAATGAGGATGGTTTTTGAAAGCAAGTTTACATTAGATTCGTATGACGAATTACAAAAATGCCTTGAAGAAAAAATGAAAATTCTTCCAAAGGTATAATTATTCATAATTCTTATATAATTTTTTATTTTTTATTTATCAATATATAAAATATTATTTAATAATGTGGCTTTAGGTTTTCCTTGAATTTGCTAACTTACCAAACTTGCATATCAATATCCACTTGCTGGTGCATGCAAGGACTTATGATACTCTTATAAACACTCAAGTTGGTATCAAAGAGATGGTGCATCAGATCTTTAAAGCAATGGTACCATGAACAAATTGCAAGAATGTCGAGTTAGACTTGTTAAAGCGGTATACTACGCTCTTTGCAATTCGTCATTTAGTAGATGTAGGCGCAGATCAAAGATTATCACAACCTTGTAGAGGTTTCGCTACTATATCCTCAAATTTTAGAAATTTATTGGCTAATTGGTATATTACTGAAGACAAGGTATCAAATGAACAAGAACTGGAAGAAAATGAAGAAGGTTTGTATTACAATTTTATAACATATGGGCTGATTTGTTCACTCTGCATTAAAAAGAGTTATTAAATTGATTTTCACAGTTTTCGTTACTCAAAATTGTTTTGTAATACCAAAAAATCATCTGATTGATGATCACTTGATTAAATAATAAGTTGAACAAAAATTTACATTTGCAAAACTTAAATTATTAAATGTAAAAGAGACGTGAAAAAACCCATTTCACTAATAAAAACCCATTTCTCATATATATGGAATTTTTAACATATATTATTAAAAAGTAAGTATATTTTAATAAAATATAAAGTAAAATAAAAATTTATATAGTCTTAGTAGCTATAAATATTTATGAAAGTGTAATAAAAACATCATATAAAAGATGGTATTATAATAGATATTTTTAAACAATAAAATAATTATTTTTATGTCAGAGTTTGTATTACTATCTTTAAACGCAAATATATCAAGATTCACTGATCCGTTTTCTATAATTTTAGGCTTGTTGGAAAGCCCTTGTTCTGGACTTTATAGACGAAAAAAGAGCTTGCCGATTGGATCATTAGATCCGGAGATATTTACGTTTAAAGTTGAGGTACGAATTTTTTAACATGTTTAAATGCAAATATCTTGGGATCTACTGATCCGTTTTTTAAAAATTTAGGCTCTTTGGAAAGCCCTTGATCTGGACTATATGAGCGAAAAAAGAGCTTGCCGATTGGATCATTGGATCTGGAGATATTTACGTTTAAAGTTGAGATACAAATTTTTAACATATATAGTAAATGCTAAGATTTATATTAATTTAAAAGAAATATTTACCAAATTATAGTATAATAATATTAAATAAAATTTTTTAATACTCACCCTCAATTTACTGTATATTGTATAGTATTTTGTATAATAAAAATGTAACAAAATCAATATTTTAATTAAAGGTGGTCAAATCAGCCCATATGATAATAATATTTTCGCAATTATTAACATAATTTTATTTTATATAGTAATTTCATCTCCAGTGGATTTTATTACAAATATTATCTTAAAGAGGAGCTTGTCCGGTCAGGATTGTGAAAATATCATGAAAAATTTGCCAAATTTCAAATCTGAGCTGCTTCTTTCATTTATGGACATTGGACAAAAGTTAGCTCTTATATATTCTCAAATGAGCTGGTATGAATTGGCGACATACACTATGGAAGAAAGCGATGTCGTCTTTTCCAAAGTACATCTTCATATTGGTGACGTCATAACAATACACGAGAAAGACAGTGGTAAATGTTATGTGATTATAAAAGGGATCTTTAAATACAAAAGCAATGATGATAAATATTATACCTTTATTACAATTGATTGGTTTGACAATATTAACAGAATTCACAACGTATTGAAATGTTTTCTTTTTCGCATTCAGACAAGCCAAGACATTCGCTGGAGAAGAATCTTCCCAATATCAATAATTGACCACGTACAAAAAGTTCACTTTGTCTATGATACGAAAATTGATTTGTGGATAAAAAATAATTATTATTTTACGGCTATATAGCTTTATTAGTAATATTATGTTAATAAATTTACAATATACATATAAGTTTATACTACATTTACTCATTAAATTCAACAATATCAAAATGATACAGTATCTTTTTTTTATTAAATAAATGCAATAATATTGTTTTGATATCATTATGGTATCATGACCAGTCTATTACTTATCACGTGATAACGTGACTTTGTATTGATTATCCAATCAAAATCATTGTTTGTTTATTAAAACATTCGCACGATGGTTATTTCTACTCCATTCTTTACATTTTACTGTAATAACTTACATTTTAATATTGTCAGTCTATTTAAAATATTTCTTAATAATATTAACAATCATATACGCATCTATTTTTTATTCTGGCGTAATCTCAACATTGAAAAATAGTTTATTCGACACTTTGACAGGTACGAAACAAAAAGTTATTTATAATAATATTAATTGTTTTACAAATTTTAGCTCTCGCTGTGCAAATATTATTTAGAAATATTTTTTAACAATATAACAGAAATTCGGGATGTATTTTTTTATTTTTTTATCTATTTATTATTATTTTTTTTTAAAAAGAAAAATTTTTTAATAGTAGTGTATAATAATATTTGTGACGAAATTCGGACAAAATTCAGAATGTGCGCAAAGAAAGTTTCGGTATAGTATTATTTCCCCTCTTTTTTATACTTGGGAATGCGATTGTTCTAGCGTCATAATGATATCGTCACGTTGTTTTATATTAGCATTTGGAAAGAGAGATGTCTAAGTAATTTACCAGGTACGACCGTATCTTTAATTTCACAGAAACTTGCGTCGTAATCAGAAACTTATCAATTCAACATTTTAAACAAGTTTCAAGATAATATTAGTGTCATAACGATATCATCACATTATTTTATGTTAACCATCTGATGAGAGAGATGCGAAACTTAATATTTTTTTTTTTTGTAAGAATATATGAATTTTCTTTTTTCTGTTCTTTTTTTTGTAAGGAACGTTATAATAACGTTTCTTCTGTTTCTTTTAGGTTCATCAATTCAACATTTTTAACCAGTTTCAATATAATATTAGTGTCATAACAATATTGTTATGTTGTTTTATGTTAACCATCTGGTGAGAGAAATGCGAAACTTAATATTTTTTTTTTTTGTAAAAATATATGAATTTTCTTTTTTTTTCTTTTTTTTTGTAAGAAACGTTATAATAACGTTTCTTCTGTTTCTTTTAGGTTCATCAATTCAACATTTTTAACAAATTTCAATATAATATTAGTATCATAACGATATCGTCACGTTGTTTTATGTTAACCATCCAGTGAGAGAGATGCGAAACTTAATATTTTTTTTTTTTTTGTTTGTAAGAAATGTTATATGAATTTTCTTTTTTCTTTTCTTTTTCTTTTTTTTTGTAAGGAACGTTATAATAATGTTTCTTCTGTTTCTTTTAGGTTCAAGTGTTTCAGCTTAATTTAATCAGGTATGATCGTAACTTTAATTTCGCAAAGCTTGCACCATAATCCAGATACTCTAATTCAACATTTTTAACAAGTTTTAATATAATATTAGTGTTGAACTGATATCGTCACGTTATTTTATGTCATCCTATTCAGAGATAGGGATATTCTTCCTTTAATTACCGTAATTTGCAATATTTAACAATTAAATAACAATTAAAACATCATAATTGTCATAATTGCATTATAAAAAATATATATATATTAATTAATTAATAAACAAATTAATTTAAACCAATTAAAATTGATTTAATTTATTGAATGTATCTACTATGTTTCATTATCATCCTGATACAGTTTAAATGTCGTCACGATATTTCAATAAAATATTTAGCGATCTTAATGATACCATAACAACATAATTATAATATCCTAACAATACATTTTCAATAACTTCACGATAATATTAATTTTTAAATGATATCGTGACGATATATTTATGATAATCTTAACGATACATTTTCAACATCTTCATGATAACATCATAATTTCCATTTCAACATCATCACGACATCGAGACTATAAATCGATATAATATCAGAATGATATCAGAACGATATCAAATTTCAAATATCGCGAGGATGTTAAAAAGGTATTATTAAGATTATCATAAATATATCGTCACGATATTATTTAAAAAAATTGTGATGTTATCGTGAAGATGTTGAAAATGTATCGTTAAGATATTGTGGCGGATTTGAAGATTTCAGTAAAGTAATAAAAAAAATTTGAATTGAATACTATTTATTGTAAATTTCATTTTTTCCCAAAGGTATAAATAAAAATTTTACTAACATTCAAATTCTTTTTGATTTCAGAATATGAAAACTGATCCGCAATAATGAATAAAATATGTCTCTTTCTATCTTGACCCCCTTTTATTTGCATTCAATAATTTCTGAATACAATTCCATAAAATTTCAGCCTGATCACTTGGTGCAGAATGAAGAAAATCAAGATCACATAAAATTCGTAACATTTCATGATCTTTATTTGAATTTACCGATCTTGTCCAAAATTCGAACTGCAAATATAAATTCAAATTAGATGAATAGATATATTTTTGTATTATTACTTAGTGTTAACATATTCATTTCTTACCTCACATTGATTTTTATTATATGGTGTAATTTCTACACAACCCATATGCCTAAGCATTGATTTTCAAGCACTAAATTCGCATGAACTTATTTGATATTCAGATCCATATAGTTGCATCAAAGAAGTTCGCAATTTAATTATTTCACTCTATTGATTTTTCCAATTTTCAATAAATTCCATTCAATTGATACCAGATTTTGTTCGTTTTTTTAGATGATATTCAAATATTTGTTGTAATAAAGGTGAATTATTCCATTCTTCTGGTGTACATGATGGAATCTGCAGTTCGCTGATTAACACTCATGTATATTCATTATCAATTCCAAATAATTTGTTCGCATCAAATTTTGGTTTATGATCTACATGAAACCATACATCTGCTAGAGTTTTTTCACAAATAATACTCCTAATAAGTTTATTATCTTCATAGACAGTAAGAATACATTTTTTAGCAGTAAAATTTTGAACATATAAAAATTGTTTTTTATTCACATTATCAATAAAAGATGATCGATATCTGTTTCCAGCATAGTTCCATTCTTGATTTTCAGAAATTCCAATTCCAAAAACTATTATTTGAAGTTGTTCTACAAAAAATTCAAAAGGTTGAAATTAAACGTCCTTTAGTAATTATTCTACAATAATCTTTTAGTCAAACCCCATAATAAGTGGCCCAGAAAATTTTATTTTTGTCCCAAAAAGATGTTTATATAATGATGTGATTGCAAATGAAAAATTTGTATATATATCACCATTTATTAACTCGTTATTTATAAAATAACAAATTGCTTGATATCTTGGACTGGGTGAAATTTCCATATTTGATTCCAAAACAGTGATAATAAAGTCATAGCCATTGAGTTTTGTAAGTGTTTGCATACCCAATCTTATTGGAACTAGTAGTGTTGCCTGATTGTTTATATTTCTTTCGGTTGCTATCTACCATTCCCAAGAAAAGTGCCCATAATGTGTTTCCAAAATAAATTTTCCAATAGAAAGAAGAGTTGTATTATAACTTTTAGTTTGGCTTTTACGTTTAGGCATAGTTTGTAAGTGTTAAAAAGCTGGATTCAGGTTAGACTTATTTTTTCATATGTTTAATATCCCAGCTTGTATATGAATGATTGTCCAATTATTACACAGATCACAAATTAAAGAAATATATACCAGATTATAATAAATATTCCTTAAAGAAATATGTATCAGATTATAATGCATATTCCTTAAAGAAATATGTATCAGATTAAAGCTCTGAACGAGTCAAGTCGAGTCGATTATTAGACAAAATCGTACTCGACTTGAAAAAATTGAGTCAAGTTAAGTCGAGTCAAAATTATAAAATTTGTAGACTTGACTCAACTCGACTCAGAAAAAGAATCAACTCAGATCAACTTAATTTGACTCAATTCTACTCGAGAATTTGACAGATGGTTGATTAAAAAAAAATGCCAAAACTTTTTTTTTAATAACTTAATGTTTTCGCAATTTTTTTTTACCAGTATTAATAAAAAATATGAATAAAAAAACGTTTTGTTGATAAAAACGTTAGTGAATCATTTTTTTCTTAATAATTAATAAATAAAACAGATTAATAAAAAAATGGTGCAAAACATTTTTTTTAAACAACTTAACAAAAGAAAATTTCTGCAATATTTTTTTAATTGTATTAATAAAAAACATTGCGAAAACTTTTTTCTATTTAACGAAACAAGATATTTTCACAACATTTTTTAATTGTATTGATAAAAAAACGTTGCGAAATGTTTTTTACATATAAATTAATGAAAAACAAACATTTTTCGCAACATTTTTTAATTAGACTAATAAAAAAATGTTGCTTAACATTTTTTTTAACAATTTATAACAAGAAAAAATGTTTTTCTTGACGTTTTTTAATTGAATTAATAAAAAAATGCTGCGAAAGTTTTTTTTAGCAATTTAACTTACAAAAAACCATTTTTGCAACATTTTTTAACAATGTTAACAAAAATATTGTGAAATGTTTTTTACATATGAATTAACAAAAAAAACGTTTTTTGCAATATTTTTTAATTGTGTTGATAAAAAAATGTTGCTTAACGTTTTTTTTAATAATTTATAACAAGAAAAATGTTTTTCTCGACATTTTTTAATTGGATTAATAAAAAATGCTGTGAACATTTTTTTTAGCAATTTACTTAACGAAAAAATATTTTCACAATGTTTTTTAACAATATTAACAAAAATGTTGCAAAACGTTTTTTACATATGAATTAATAAAAAAAAACGTTTTTTGCAATGTTTTTTAATTGTGTTGATAAAAAAATGTTGCGAATCATTTTTTACATATGAAATAATAAATGAAAAATGTTTTTCTCACCATTTTTTAATTGGATTAATAAAAAAATGTTGTGAAACGTTTTTTTTTTAGCAATTTACTTAATAAAAAAATGTTTTCACAATGTTTTTTGACAACATTAACAAAAATATTGTGAAATGTTTTTTACATATAAATTAACAAAAAAAAATGTTTTTTGCAATGTTTTTTAATTGTGTTGATAAAAAAATATTGCAAACTGTTTTTTACACATGAAATAATGAATGAAAAATATTTTTCTCAACGTTTTTTAATTGGATTAATAAAAAAAATATTGCAAAACATTTTTTTTTAGCAATTTACTTAACAAAAAAACGTTTTCGTAATGTTTTTTAATGATGTTAACAAAACGTTGCAAAATGTTTTTTACATATGAATTAACTGTTTTTTGTAACGTTTTTTAATTAATAAAAAAACATTGCTAATAATTTTTTTTTAATAATTTATTGAATAAAACGTTGTAAAACATTTTTTAAAATAATTTACTGATATAATAACATTTTTTTAATGGTATTAATAACAAATATTAAATCAGCTGGATAATTTGATGAGTTATATAATAGCCATCAAATTATCTGGCCAATTTGTTATTTTTTACTAATAAAAACGCATTTTCTTATTAGTAAAATATTAAAATCTGCAATAGTATTGCAGATTTTATTCGCCCTAGGTTAACCTGAGTCAAGTCAAGTTTTAATTTAAACTCAGAATCGACTTGAATTAGAAATGACTTGTGACTCGAATTGTCATCACGTGACGAAAAAATCTTTGAATCAAACTGACTCGACTCGATTCGATTCGTGAGTTGACTTGGATTGACTCAACTTGTTTGGAGCACTATATCAGATTATACAGATATATAGGAATACTTTTGCTTGATTTTATTATAAAATCTTATAATTATCTTATCATAATTGCTTTTAATGTAAATTAAAGCATAAATGTGAGCTAAGAAGAATTTCGTTAAATTTATTAATTAAATGATTATTTTTATTGATTTTAATAATTTTCAAATTTAAAATACAAAACTCAACTTAAATCCCTTAATAAAGGGAAAAATCTATTATAGTTATAAAATTTTAGTTATATTAAATATCTATTATAACTGTACTTAATATTATATAAATATACTGATAAATTAACTTTAATAATCTGATTGCTTATATTATATTAAATTTTACATACACTTTAATACTATGATTCTTATAATATATTACATATTACATTAAAAATTTGAATACAGTATTTTTACAATTAGTAAATTTTATATTGTTATATAAGCATATTTAATAATAACCAGATATAGAATTTCATATTTCAGTTCTTAAGCATAACATGTGTATAATAACAATATTTTATCATATTTAAATAATATTTCTAACTCAAAAAAAAAATATTTTTTCAGAAAGATTATTTACAATAAAAAAAATAGATAATTAATGGTATTTTTATTTTAAAGAAAAAAATAATAAATGAATAAATAAACTAAAAGAAATATCATACTTTAAATGCATGTACTGATAAATAATTAAATAGCAAATTTTAATTTTTTTTAATGTATTTAATTTATTTAATTTTTATATTTACAATAAATTTATGTTAAATTTATGCTAAATTTTAAATTTTTAAATTAAATAAAATAATTAATTACATATAAAGTCAAAAAAATACGATTATATATTACATAATAATTTTTTTTTAATAAATTTAAAGTCCTATTAAATTGTTTTTATATTAAATATATTTATTTTCATTTTGATATAATAAAATTCAAAAAAATTTAAAATCAGAAGGAAATTTAATAATAAAGATCTGAAGTAATTTTAAGATCTAAATTTGTACTAAATTGCATATCAGATATCAAATATCTAATACATAATACTCGCAATAGTATATTGCATGTTAAATTAATATCTAATATTAATTAATGTAACATATTTTATTTAAAATAACACGTTTTTATTAAAAAAAAAATAATAATAAACAAACACATAAGTTTTCTTTGTTCATAAAAAAAAATAAATAAACAAACAAATTTCTTTGTTTATAAAAAAAAATAAACACTAGTTAAAAAATCTAAACAAATAAATGAATAGAAGTATTTTTATTTTATTTAGAAAATAACAAAAAAAAATATCAATAAACATTAGAACAAATAAATGAAATAAATAAGTCTTTTATTTATTCATGAATAAAAAAAATAAATAAGCATTCCCCTTTTGCTAATAATAAGTGAACATTCTTATTAAAATAACTAATAAGCAAACTAAGCTTTTTTTTTATTAAGAATTAATTATTCTCATTAAAAAAATTAAAAAATCTAACAATAAACCAAAAAAATTAATATTGCATAAATAATTTATAGATTTAACCTAAAAAATGAAATAAAAAATTACCAGACTAATAATATAATAACACCATTAAATAAATAAATAAATTAAAATAAAATAATAAAAAAAAGAAATTATTTAATAAAAAGAAGATTTAAATTATCACTATATATCAAATAAAATCTTTTTTCTTATAATGAATACAAAAGTTATTTTTAAAAATAATGTATTTACAAAAAGTAATAGAGTCTGGTTATTAAGTAATATATTTGAACCTTTAAATATCTTACCATATATTAGTTTAAGTTATGATAATGAAATAAACTTAATTAAAAAAAAAGAAAATATTAAATTAAAAAAAATTGAAGAATTGGATTTAAAGGTACTTCATTTTGAAGAAAAATTAGAAGAATAATGAAGTAACATTACCTAAAAAAATGTCTGGTAAATCTGCTAGTCAAGTTAAAATAAAAAAAAAAAATTTCTTTAGAAAATATGTGATGAAAGGTAATGCATATTTCTTTAAGAAATATGCATTATAATTTAACATATTTAAATATGCATTATATTTTGATACATATTTCTTTGGGAAACATGGATTACTTTGAAAAACATGTATTATAATATAGCACATATTTTTAGAGATACATGCATTATCCCCTCGTCTGTAATGCAAGCAAATTTGCCTGTGAATTTTTTGAGCTTAAATTACTATGTAATGAATGTATTAAATATAGCAAAAATTGGTAAAATATTACACTACAAGCCTTCATCTGTAATGTTTCCAATTTTGGTTGCAAGATTTGAGATATTTAAATTTTTGTATAATAAGCAAAATTTTCAATTAATATTTTTGCAAATATTTTACAGACAAATTTGCCTGCGAAGTTTTTAAATCAGTTTTTATAAGTTTTTACCTAAATTCTCATATAAAAGTCAACAAAAATATTTATTCACGAGTATGTAAAAAGATTTAATTTGTGTAATTTATTACAAAATTGCAGGCAAATTTGCATGTGGAACCTGTTGATTTATAACAATTTCTGTAATACGCAAAATTCTATTAAGTAATAACGTAACTAAATTCACAAATATTTTTTTTTTACTTTTAATTCTATTTATTTATATTTTCTTAAAAAACTTTTTTTTTTAATTTTTGTATTTACTTTTTGTTAAGATATTAATTTTTTTTTAATATCAAATATTTAATTTTTTGCTCATATTTTATTTTTTATTTAAATACCTCTTTTTTACATCATTCTTGGCTGGATAATTTATTGGGATATTTTCAATATCCATTTAAATTATCTACCAAAAGAAATTTACAAGTCAAAAAAAAAAAAATTTATAAATCCAAATTTTGAAAATTATGAATAATAATAATATTAGCTTATAGGCAACTTTTATTTGCATTTATTTAGATAAAGTAAAAAATGTTATAGGCATGAAGTTCAAAATTTAAGCTATTCAAAAATATATAATTTGTTATGAACCACAATACACATTAAATATTTAGATGATACCTGAAAATTTGGAATTTTCGCAGGCAAATATGCCTGCGAGGGCCTACAGACGAAGGGATAATCTGGCGCATGTTATTTTAGAAAACATGCGTTATAATCTAACGTATATTTTTTGAGAAACATGCATTATAATTTGGCGCATATTTTTTTGAGGAATATGCGTTATAATCTGATACATGTTTTTTTGAAAAACATGCGTTATAATCTAGCACATTTTTTTGAAAAACAAGCATTATACCTAGTGCATGTTATATTGGCAGCTGAATTAGCACTTGCTATAGTATGTTGAAATTAACGTTAATTTCAAACTATATCACGTGATTTATAATGCTGCCCATGGGCCGCCCATTAAAGGTTATAATCTACATACCTATGATACAAATAATGAGGTTATAATCTTTGATGACCACTTTGATAGGTGTTTTTTTCGCATATTCCCCTTAACTAGGAGAATCTAAAATTTAGTGTTATTTTATTATAAAAATCTTTATAATAATTTTTAACTATATTTATTAAATAAATAAATTAATTTATTATTAAAAAGTATTGATTTTTTTTAATTTTAATCAATAATTTAAGCTATTTAATAATTAATTTTACATTTTTTTATTATAAAATCATAATACAATTTTGTAAAAATTTTTATTTTTTAAAAATTTTAAAAAGTAGCAAAATAAAAGCATCAAGTTTTTTTAGTTTAATGTTAAGTAATTAAAAAACTAATTAATGAATTTATATTGAATTTTCTGTTTTTTAATAGTTTATATTATATATTATTTATGTTTTAAATTTTATTTTAATTGGATTTAAATTGATTTAATAAGAACAATTAACAACTTTAAAAAATTTTGGTATGTTTGTTTTGATGCTCACTGTATATATAAAATCCTTCTTTATTTTCTAAACTTTTTTTGCTTCACTACAGAGGATGATCAAAAGTATACAGACATTTTATTTTATCAAATTATGCTGATCATTATATATTAATATAATATAAATTAAAATATTATTTTGTGCCTACAGTCATAATAAACAAACTTTTATACTTCATATTTTTTCAGAATCTTTGCAAATATGAGAATGCTTACTGCAAAAATTCTATGATTTGTATAATTAGCATAATAAATAGCTAAAAATTCAAAAAAATATCATAGTTCAATCATTATTAATCCAAACAATATATATTTACCATCATTCGAATTGTATCAATGAAGCGAGTACAATGAAGTAAAGATCATAAAAATCCAATAATTGGATCAAAAAATATCATAGAGAGAATATCAAAATTTTCAAAGCGTAACCATACACTGATATTAATCATATAAAGATAATTTTATTATCATTCGAATCCTCTAAATGAGATGTATCTAATGAATATAAAATCATGGAATTTGAATCACTAGATACTGAAATATCTTTAAATGTCCGCATAATATTGATCACCCTCTATATAAGTATTTTCTTCTTCACTATTAAAATTAATAATACTTATACTGCAAATATTAATGATGAATATACTCTTTGCATATTTTATAATCTTTTTATAATCTTTCATTAAAGAATTAAATCTTAATTTATACTCTTTTATATCTTTTCTATCTTTCAGAATTTCTATTGTCCAATTTAACTTATTTATGTAAAAAATTATCTTTTCTTTATATCTAAAAACTGAATCTACTTTATATAATAAAAATGATCCTTTCTTAATATCTGTATACCAATTCTATAAAATTTTTTCTGTCATATTTGTTTCAGAATTCTTCTGTTAAATTCAAATTTAAGCGTTTCTTTTAAAATCTTTCCACTCAGTTCATTACATATTGCTGTGAAAATCTTCACAATAAAATAATGCAAATCTATAGGAGTAATATTATTATTTTATACTTTATAATTTTACTAAAAAATAACCACTTATAAAGAAATGCAATAAAAGTTAAATTATTATCATTCTTAATAATAAAAAATTCAGATTTAATTAGATACAACATATCATCATAAAAGTTTATATAATGAACTTCTCCTTTTAAGTAAATATTTTTATATATTTTTATTTACAAAATGAAAAGCTTTTGAAATAACATAACAATTAGTATAGATAGATAAATTGAATTTTTCTGAATTTAATTACTTAAATATATCTCTAAAAGTTAGGTGATTAGTATTTATTTGCTTTTTCATTGCATCTTCTATAAATACCAAGATATGACAAATTAGACCTGCATGTTCTTCTGTTATTTTTGGATATACATTTTAATAGTAACTTGAGTGATACAATCATTGTATAATAATCTAAGATACATTGTTGTTCCAAATTTTTGAAGTAATTGCTACAAAATTTTGTAACATATCCCCTTAATACTTCTTCCTTAAATTGATCTCAGTAAGGCTTTTACAATGTAATTCTGATAATATAATAAGAGTTGTAAGTTCTATATTGTTATAATTTATATCTATAGATCACAAACATTATAATATATATATTTGCTAATTTCTGAAAAAATACCTTTAATAGTCATTCAGAATTCTTTATTATTGCCATCAACTTTTTCTTTCTGTAAATTAATTGAGCCTCATCTACTATCAAAATTAATGGAATTAATCTGCATTGTCTTATCCACTCTTCCCAACTTATACCAACAATACTCCTCCATTTCTCTTCAAATATATTCCAATTAAAACATGATTCCCAAAGCAATGAAATTCATATTACTCTATAATTTGAAAATTCTGGTGTGGTAACTAAGTCGTACTCCATAAACTGAAATGCTCATTCCTGCTTGACCTGTAACTTCAAAGGCACTCTTAAAGTACCTATTACAAAACAAAATGCCATGATATCGGTAGTATAAATGCAAGCATGAGAATTGAGAGTTAAAACAAGATATTAATACAGTCATACCTCGATATAACAAAATAAGTGTCCAGGCTGATCAGACCTTCATTATAAAAAAATTCGTTAACGCTATATCGAATTATCCGGTATAAAGGCATGGTCATGTGACTTGTCGATCTAATCTATCAGATAATCTGAATATCTGATCTAAAAAAAATAAATTATTTTTTTTTTCTTTTGTAGTGTTGCCAGACGAAAAATACGACTGGACTTTTGGAATTAAGATAAGAGAGGTTGGATGAGGTGTCTTTCGTCATTATCTCTAATTAATTAAGTTATTTAATTTTTTTTCTTTTTTGTAGTGTTGCCAGACAAAAGCACGACCGGACTTTTGGAATTAAGATAAGGGAGGTTGGAGGTGTCTTTCATCATTATTTCTAATTAATTAAGTTATTTAATTTTTTTTTTCTTTTTTGTAGTATTGCCGGACGAAAAGCATGACTGGACTTTTGGAATTAAGATAAAGGAGGTTGGAGGTGTCTTTCGTCATTATCTCTAATTAATTAAGTTATTTAATTTTTTTTTTCTTTTTTGTAGTGTTGCCAGACGAAAAGCATGACTGGACTTTTGGAATTAAGGTAAGGGAGGTAAGTTGGAGGTGTCTTTCATCATTATTTCTAATTAATTAGGTTATTTAAATTTTTTTTTTCTTTTTTGTAGTGTTACTGGACGAAAAGCACGATAGGACTTTTGGAATTAAAGTAAGGGAGGTTGGAGGTGTCTTTCACCATTATCTCTAATTAATTAAGTTATTTAATTTTTTTTTCTTTTTTTGTAGTGTTGCTGGACGAGAACATGACCGGACTTTTAGAATTAAGGTAAGGAGGGCTGGGGAGGTGTTATTATTATTTTCTTTAAAAACTTCTTACTTTTATTTTTTATAGGGATTGCTAGATGAAATATAAATGGTAGATAGGTATCATGCTGATGGAGTTAACTCTGATGCGCAAATACAAAGATAATGAAATCGATGACACAATTTAGTATTTTGATATTATTAAACTGATTTGTTAAACATCTTTTATACTAGGTAACGGGAACTGCCAAGCATCCGAAGCATTAATCACATGATCACTAATACTTAAATATTGTAATGCTAGAAAGAAAAAATGTATCAAAATGTATCGCTATACTTAAAGTGTAGTTTAATTCTATTGTGTTACATTACAAATTTTCGATTTAATGACCAAAATTTTTGAGAAAAAATTAACCACTTAAAAATATTTTTTTCAACAAAAATACACATAAAATGGCCTTTTTGCCTAAGATAAGTGAAAGAGTAGCTTACTTTTCATCAAAGAAAATAATAAGACAGTTTAGTGATATAGGAACTTTGATACCAGACAAACAAATAAATTGAGTAAAAGAAACTTTAGGTTTCTCATGTTAACAGAAGTACATGCCTGGCTCTGCATATCAAACTCACTTATGGGCAGATATATATGATGCTTCGCATCAGTGTAAAACTAGCAGACCTAGTTTTAAAGGAACAAACACCACTCACACAAGCTGATAATGACTTTGCTTTAACTTCAGTAGCACAGCAAAATAGTATATTATTATCAGCAGAGACAGAAACAGAAAATATGAAAATCACAATGGACTAATCACTAATATTAATGAGCACACCATCAGATAGAAATGCCAAGACCCTAAAAAAGAAAAAGAGCAGGAAATTCAAAAAGCAAAAAAAGCAACCAGAGGATAATGATCCTGCCAAACAGAGAAAGTCAAACATTACATTAAGGAAAATTAAACTGGCAAAAGAAAAAAAGTTTACCTGTGGTGTAATTGAAAAATAATTACAGGAACACAGGTGATAGACAAAAACGCAGCAAAGATTTGTTACATTACTGTATATGATGTTCCTTCAGAATGGATCCATAAGCAAATATTAAATGCATTAGCTACATAAAAAAATATCATAAAATTTTTAATGAAAAAATAGTAGAAATTTCAAATCTTATAAATCAAGATTATCCTATTTAATGAGATACATGCTTATATTGATGGTGGATTATGGATGTATTCATTTGGAATTATTCCCATCAGATAGTTCTCAGAAGACTGGTCATTAAAAGAAGATTCAGAAATATATATATAGGGGTCAGGTGGCAAAAAAAATTTTTTATATAAGCTGTACACATTTTTTTCAGAATCAGAATTATAATAGTACTAGTTAATTTCTATATTAAGAAATAAATCTATGATCAGCACTATCTAAAATTATACATAACTAACTTTCTAATAAAATGCATTATTGGATTTTTAAAAAAAAATATTTTTGATTTAATTTATTTTATGATAATCAATAAAAAAATTTTTCCATCAAGAATTTAATACAATTGATGCAAAAAATTTTAAAATATTGTAATAAAATAAAAAAGAAGTATTGATATTAAAATTTATATTATAGAATTTAACATTTTTCTTTTTTTTTTCTTTCTTACAATTTCTTATAAATTCTGATTTGTTAAAGTCTTTCAAATAAAAACAGCTTAAAAAGTATATTTTTCAGAATACTAATATGAGATACTGCAACAAATGTAAGACTAACATTATATTCCTTATTTCTAAAATCTATAATAACCTTTAATAGTGTTAGCCTTTAATTTTTATATACAATAATAGCCCATGTAAGAATAATAGAAATTTGTAAATATAAATAAATTACTATCTTAGTTTTTCAAAAATATCAAATTGGAATAATAGGAACAATTTTTTTTTTTTTGCCTAAACATAATAAAATATTTTTATTAAGATTATAATAGAATTAATTGCTATACAGTTAAAATTAAGATGCATACATTATATTACAAAAATTCAGAATAAAACTAAACTAGTAAAATTATGTCAAATTTTTAAGGTTGGTAACCTCAAGGATCTTATATGCCTTCTTTAACAATTTATTACTTATAAAATATCTCACAAAAAAATAATATACACTTCAAGAATAACTCTAAGCATTCTACTGCTTAGATACCCAAGATAAGGGAAGGGTCAAAAAACACGTGTTTATAAGCCAATATATGCTCTAATCCCTTCCCCCCTTGTGACTTCTTGTGACTTATACTACGGTAAATTGATTTTCACAATGATAGATAATCTAAAAAAATTTTTTTTCGCAGTTATTCGTATTTTATTAGAAAAATTAAAAAAATAAAGCATGTAAATGTTTTTAACAAATCCGAAGTTTGAGAAAAAATATCTTTATAAAAATCCAACACTTTTATACCACAAATTTTGCAACACTTGAGCATATCAGAAAATGATTGAACTTTTAAACCCAAACCCACAAAAACAGCAATTATTAGAGGAAGCAAATACTATATGGAAAGAGGTAAAAAAAAATAATGTCAATGAAATTAAAGATTCCATTACACGCTACTTGGCTACTCCAGTTCTATTAACAAGATATGGTTTTCAAGTTTCAAATTTCAGAAATTCTAGACTGTTTAGACCTCCAATACAAGAACGTGTACAAATTCGTTTAGAGCATGACGAAAAAATTCAAATACCACGAAATGCAGTGGCATAATACTATACTAATGGTAAGAAGGAACATGCACAGAAGAAATTAGCAGAATATACTGCTATGCTTGATATATCGACAGATAATTCTATGAAAAACAACTTGTAAATCAAATAAATTCCAAAAAGCAAGTAATACTTCAACAAAATAAACGCCTTACCTATTTAAAATGGTATGCAGCAACACAAGAAAGACTTCAGGAGCAGAAGCAACTATTGTTAGAAGAAAATATTATTGAAAAATATGATTTACCAGGTAGACCTTCCCATGCGCTTAAAAATCCAGAATTGTACGATCAACTGCATGCATGTATTGAATTTGGTTTGGCAGATAATTGGCGAAGAAAAGAATGGATTAAAGTTCACACCATTTCTCATTTTTGAACGACTATGGAAGAGAACTATTAACAATATCTTTTAAAATCCTGTCTTCAAACCTATCTTTTACCACGTCATCCAAATTCTATTCAAGCAAAACGCCATCACCATCCAGTCCTTATTCAGAATGTTGCTATATCTAGAAATAAAATGAGCTTTCATAAGGATAGTCATTATTGTTTAGCATCCGTAAAAGGTGTTAGACAATTTGCAGAGACTTTTCCTGAACATTCAATTATCATATCACAAGATGATAAGGCCAAAGTCCCTTTAGGTATTCCTGCAGTAGATTGTACCTTTTCAACAGTTCAGACACACAACCAGCCTGTATCCATTCCTGATCATAATTTTCCAGTATCTTCAAAACACAAATTAATTACCTCAGTATATGGGCGTGCGTCAGTAGAAAAGGGGGAAATTGACTTTTTTTTTAAAATTTATTTTATTGGACCACTTTGCTGATCTCGGTCATGTGCACAAAATTAGCTTAATAACCAAAATTACAAAAAAAAAGTTGATTTCCCTCTTTTCTACTGACGCACGCCCATATCTCGTAATTGATCCAACTAATACAAATGAATCAACACGATCAGGACATTTAGCTATATTCGTATGACCAGAGTTATAGCTTTTAACAACGGCTTCAAATCATATGTTAGATTTATAAAAAATTTGACATCTTCAAAGCTTTCAAGAATCTTTTCTAGATAGTAGTAATATGCATTGTCCAATTGTAGTTCTTTTGGTAGATAGAGGACCTGATGAGAACTCACGTCATTTAAAAAATATAAAGCAGTATTGTAAGTATTTTTGTGATGCAGACTTGAATTACATGATAATTCATACTTACGCACCTGGCCAGTCTGCATACAATCCTGTAGAAAGAAGCATGGCTTCTTTATCTGAAAAACTTGCAGGAATAACTCTTCCCCATGATAAATATGACAGCCATCTACAAAATAGAAAGGTGATTGATGACAATTTAGCATGATAAAATTTTGCCTATTCTGAAGAAACCTTATGTGAGTTATGAAAAAAAGATAACATCAATGGTTATCCTATATATGCCGAATATATATCGGAAGACAATATGGAAACTGAAACACCAATTTCCTGGCTTTGGATAAAAAAATATACACAAATCTGCCGCTATTCTCTTGATATTCGTAAGTGTAACAATTTATAGTGCTGCTGACCAAAACAATGTGAGGAAGCAGCTACTTTACTTGCACAAAACGATAGTTTTCTTTCTCCAGTTTCTAAAGGTCATGATAATCATTTCTTGAATTCAATTCACATTTTTGAATATTTCGATGTGCTTAAAATTCCCAAATATGATCAACATTGTCCATCCATATCTTCTGAATTACACTAACATTTGTGTTGCGATTTATGTGACAAATATTTTCCAACTTTATCTTTTGTAACTGAACACAAAAAAACAGTTCATACACAATATTGTAAACGTTCAAATTGCATTCAAAATTTGTGTACCTATGAAGATATTCCAAATAATCTTCCTTTTGTAGTAATTGATGTAAATTTTCGAAATGTATTATCTGATCACGAATAATTGTAAAAATTTATAATAAAATTTACACATTAAAATGGGAATTTATAATTTTTTTAAAAGAAATTCATAAAATTTATTATTTTAAAATTGTAAAAAATATAAAACAAATACAAGCCACAAAATTACTATTTATAGACATGATCAATAAGATTTCCTCCTACCCTCCTTAATTAAACACGTGATTTCTGGCCCTCCTCTAACTATTCTTTTGATACTTTAAACCTCTTGAGAAAAGAAAAAAAAATGAATCTATACCTCTATATTTAAGAATATAGGATTTAACAAAAAATAAAAACAATTAATAATCACTTTAAAAAAATTAAAAAATATCTAATAAATTTAATTAAAAAAGGCCTTCTGTGAACTGAAATTCATGATATCATTTTTGCATTAATCAAGTTTTTTGTGAAGGTTTTCAATGATTTTTTCATTCTTCTTAATTTTCTGTTTCTTTTATACTATACTATTTTTGATTATTGCATAAACAGGTGTTTTTGGCTTTTATCGTAATTGCTGTAGTTACTCAAGTTTTTATTTTGTAACTTGAAAACATTTTTTAATACTATTATTCATGTTACAAAGCTATTAATTTGATAAAATATCTACTGAATATATCAAATCATATATCAGTTTGTTAGGAATTTTTATAATTAAAGAATGTTTCAATTGTTTATTTTTTAAAAAAGTTAAAAAGTCTTTGTTCAGTTGCAATTCTTCTATTAGTAATACAATTGATAAAAAATCCAATTTTTATGATGATTCTACAAACAGAATTGTTGTTATTTAGTTTAATATTTCTAATGGGATTAACTGATCTTTTGATTCATCAAATGCATTATAAAATAACTCTAATATAAGGTTATAATCAATTTGACAAAGTAGGCATCTGTTAAAATATTCTATTACTGAACTGATAATTTGATCTAATGAATTAGAAGAACATTTTATACATGAGGAAACAAATCCAAAAATTAATAATGTATTCTTATAAAATATACAAAAGGTTATCAATGTGTAATTTAATAAATTCTTGTTGCTTCTTTAACAATTTTGTATAATACACAATTTAATTAAAAGTAATTTTCTAATTTTATCAAAGTAAATGTTTTTATTTAACAATACTATTTAAATTTCATCAAATAAAAAAATTCTTCCTATTCAACTATACCTATTTGTCACGTGCTATATAAACTTGTGGCGGTCTTCTTTTCCTAAAGAGATAAGTTCCGACCATATGTGATAAAAATATACATTGTAATTTTAAAATCATAGTAAAAGTTGGTGTTACAATAATTCATTCCCAGCGCGTGTAATCCATGCAGTGAAACACTTGCTTTTTATGAAACAATGACTTAACGAAATCCTACTTTCTTAGTCCTTCATGTCAAAAAAAACCAATTTATTTTCTAATATAAAAGCAAAACTTTTTGGCAATGAATTCTCGTTTTGATCCTCCTCGTGGGGTATTCACTTTGCCTACGCCTTGCGAGCTGGCAAATCCATTTTGGGATGTTATAAAAACTTCTGAATATTTTACTTTACAAAGGACCAAAGCTTCGAATATAAACTCTTTTTATAGGGGTTTTATAGGTACGATTCAGAATGTGTAAGTGTTCGTATTTATTTTATTTATATTCATACTCTAGTCCTTATAATATCATTAATTTATGTTTTCAAAAAATCTTTTTTTAGATTTGATACAAAACAACCACCTTTTCGAATTATTTTTAGGGCCGAGTTTACAAGTGTTTCTTTACAAATTGCAGTTTCTCAAACTGAGAAAGGGATTAATGAAGCTTGGAAATGGATTGAAGGTATGTTAATTCTGTTTATCAACCTTATAAAATACTAACATATTTTTTAATTGATGCAGATAATTTATTCCTGGGATTAACTAAACTTGATGATCCCAGTGAGAAAGAAAATTACGTAGTAACAAAAATAAATTCATTGGTCACTCGACAAGGTATGGTTCAATTATATTTGCAATTATAATGATTTTTTTTTTTTAAAAAAAAAAATTTTGCATTTGTAGATAAGGGAACTGATGAAGTTTCCGAAGATGAAAGTGTCCGTTCTGCATCAAGGGCTTTTCGACAGACTTTTGATATCGCACCTACGGAAAGGCTGGTTAATTGTAAGAATTTTTTTGGGGAAATAAGAATGATTTGTTTGATCCAATTATAATTATTATTGGAACTCTTTTATTGTAGTTTATTCTTGCGCGTATCGCGGTATTATTCAGGGTTGGATGTATATCAGCGAAAATTATCTGTGTTTTTATGCGTTTATGTTGGGTCATGAAACAAAAATTTTTATAGAATTAAAGGATATTCAAGATTTAGTAAAAGAAAGATCGAAACGCGGAATGGTTGCAGATTCCATCAAAGTTATCACAAAAAGTGGCCAAGAGGTTTGTAATCAAAAATTTAGTATGGTTCTATTTTTATATTCATAGCTAAGTAATTAAGCATTTAAATTATCTAGCATTTTTTCTCGAATCTTTTTCATCGTGATGAGGTAGGTAATTTAAAAATCTGGTTGAGTCCTCATTTCTTTTTAACCATTATATTAATTCAATTTGTTAAATGCAGACTTATGAGACTTTAATGCAGTTAATTATTCAGTCTATGCAGAGACTGCTTAAAAATGCAGCCATAGAGCCAGCACCTGGAAGATTTATATTTGATTCTAACTTTGAACCTAGTCCTGAAAAAGAAAAATCCGAATTGAAATTTAATAATTCGGAATTACCACTTTCCCCAATGATACCACCTTTAAGGAAAGATCTTGAAGAACGGAAAAGAGATATAGAATTTCAAACATTTTTTAATCTACCAGCAACAGAACATCTTATGGAAGAGTGTTCATGCGATTTTTCAACTACAGAAATGAAGGAATCCTTAAGTGGAAAACTTCAGCTTTCTGAAGGTTATCTTACTTTTGTGGCTGATGATGCAAAAAGTTGTAGCTTTGTATTACCATTATATACTGTGAGAAGAGTCGAAAGAATTAATAGCGGAACGCATAATTCTGCACTTTCAATATTGAATTGGCACCAAATGAAATTAACTTTGCAAATTAATGGACACAAGATTGCTTTTGAAAAATTTTGTAATACAATTCGCGAAAACCTTAAAAACCAGGTACGCCATATGAAGAATTTAAGATCTTTTTTGGGTACATGTTTTTCGGAAGCTTTACTCGTAGATCCAAAAAAAGATATTTCAATTGGTGGATTAGGACTGATATTTGGATTTCCTGGTGATGTTAAAAAGTATGTGTAAAGGAAAAAAGCTGCCTTATAAAGAATTCCCTAATATGTTTTTTTATTTAGATTAAGAGATAGATACAAGACAAAACTATGGATTGAATATTTACAGAGTACGCTATCTGTATTACATTTCTTATTTATTTATGAAGTAGATGAGAAACAAAAATTTATATTTACAATTGTTATGTTTAGCAAACGGCAGGAATTTGACACTGATAAAATTTCCTTATTTTTCCAAACTTGTTCGTGTCGGATTACCAAACAAATTACGTGGAGAAATTTGGGAACTTTGTTCTGGAGCAATTTTTTTGCGATTTGTAAATGATGGAATGTATGAGAAATTACAAAAGGATAACGCTGGTAAAGTTTCTCTTTCAACCGAAGAGATCGAAAAGGACTTGAATAGGTAAATTTTTTTAAAATGAATAATTTTTAAATTTAAGTTAAATATTCTGAGTTTTATATTTGAGAAATTAGATCTCTCCCTGAGTATCCTGCTTATCAAACCAAAGAGGGTATAAATACTCTAAGAAGAGTATTAACAGCTTATTCTTGGAAAGATCCTGAATTAGGCTATTGTCAAGCCATGAATATTGTTGCTTCTGCTATCTTAATGTAAGTCATTATCATAAATTAGACCTAAATAATTTTCTTATTAACTTCTATCCATTGTTTTATTAGTTATATGAGTGAAGAACAAGCATTTTGGACTTTAAGTGTGTTATGTGATAGATTAATACCAGGATATTATAGGTTGGAAATCTTTTTTATGATTTTTTATTTTAAAATAGCGATTTATTAATATATTTTTATATATAGCACTTCAATGTATGGAGCGATTCTGGATCAAATAATATTTGAACACTATGTTCAAAATAAGATGCCCTTACTTTATGAGCATTTTCAAAACGTTGATGTACAGTTATCTGTTGCTTGTCTTCCGTGGTTTTTAAGTTTGTATATAAATTCCATGCCCCTTCTTTTTGCTTTCCGAGTGCTTGATTGTTTCTTTATGGAAGGTCCCCGAGTATTGTTTCAGATTGGGTTAGTAAAAAATCCTCGTAATTTCATGAAATTTAATTTATATTACATACTTGAAAATCTAATGATTCTTTTATTCTTAGATTGGGTAAAAAAAACTTATATTTTCAAAGATGGATATTGTCAAGTAATAATTGTACTAATCTCTAAAATTTGTTTGATCCTTTCAGCTATTCTCAAAATAAACGGAGATGAACTTTTGACAATTACTGATGATGGGCAATTCATACACGTATTAAAAAAATATTTTAGTACATTAGATCAGCCAGCCCATCCTAATAATAAGAATCAAAAAGTTCGAGAAATTACTAAATTTAATGAATTAATGGTTGTTGCTTTCAAAGAATTTTCAAACATCACAACCGAAAGCGTGATAGAACTTCGTAAGACACATCAATTTAAAGTAATTCATAATATTGAGAGTTTTACAAAACGAGGACAAATAAGGAATTTGAAAGATACTTCGAAATTTTCAAAAAATGACATTTCTATCATTTACGATAAGTTTTATAACGCACAGTTCTATGGTAAACAAAAAAGTATGCGAAATGATTCTCGAATGGATTTGAATACATTTTACCGATTTTTAGGAAGTATCGCCAGCTGGGCCAAACTAGATGATGAAAATCTTACAAAGGAAAATGGATCACCAAGAGATAATCAAGGACGAAGATTGGTAGGGTATGAATTTATCCATAAACTATTTGTTTATTTCGATCAAAGTCAATCTGGCGGACTTACACTTCAAGACGTTATATCTGGACTTGGAAAGATTATTTTTGGAGATCTTCTTTCACGAATAGAACTATTTTTTAATTTGCATGATAGTGATAAGGATGGATATCTTTTCAAGGAAGAGATATTGCAAACGTCGGAAAGTTTTTTATTTATATTTAGGAATCGAAATGACGACGTTCATTTAGGTTCTGTATCAAATTTTATAAAAAACGCTTTTGAATATACAGATTCTGTGGGAGATATTAATGACATATCGGATTCAAATTTACTCGAAAGAAATGAAGTAGATAATACATTGACAGAAAATGATCATAATATGAGAATATCATTACCGACATTTCGTATGGTCATATTTGCAGATGGCTATCTTTATGAATTTTTTGAATCAGGAT
The DNA here is from genome assembly GCA_015698045.1 of Rhizophagus clarus. Classification (NCBI taxonomy): domain Eukaryota; kingdom Fungi; phylum Glomeromycota; class Glomeromycetes; order Glomerales; family Glomeraceae; genus Rhizophagus; species Rhizophagus clarus. Next base: position 103,863 of record BLAL01000300.1, read on the forward strand.
TTGCGTTGTCATTCCAATTTATTGAACCGACAGAAGAAAGATCAAAAGGACTTGGAAGGGAAATATTTAATGCATTAATGTCAGATGGCATGAGACTAGCAGAAAAAGTTGGTAAAAAAATTAATAATACAAAGCCGAAGTCGCCACGAGATCAAGATAATTCTTCAAGTTCAAAAAGACAAAATCATGTTCAATCGTCAGAGAGTTCAGATAATAAAACAGAAAGTAGTAATTATAATGATTCTTCGTCATTAATGCAAAGAAATAATTCACAAGATTCGTTTGCTTCCGTCGAATCACAAAAATCTTTATTAAAAATACAAAGAAATGAGTCGCCTGTTTCATTTGGTTCTGAAGAAGAAGATGATGGACTTATGCAAGAAGTCGATAGATTATTAAGCGAATTTAGCATTGATGAAAATGGTAAAAATTTGACTACTTTTATAATTTATATTATAACATAAATCTAATTTTGTTTTTTAATTTATAGATGATAATAGCAATCCTCTGTCAATTGATAAAGGCAATTATATAAAATTACATTAATTTTAAATTTTGAATAATTAAACTAATATATATATATATATATTTTTATTATAGATAATACAAATATACTTGAAGATGAAGATGTTAATGAATTACTTCAATAATGTTTTATTAATTCTGAATAATTTATATATTTTGTTAATAGAATAAAAAAAAAAAAATGTTATTTAATTTTGTTATCTGTTATACATATTGTTTAATATATTATTAATGTAAGTAGTCAATTAAATTTATTATACAGTATCTATTTGTGTTTTTTAGAGTAAAATAAATATAGTAAAATTATAAAATCATAGTGATAAGAATTTTAACGTATTTTTAACCGATGCTACCATAAAAGTTATGGATATTTATAAATAACCAAATATTCACTACTAATTGTTAAGTTGCCAAATGGCTATTATATATAATTTTCCAAATAAGATCACCACCTTTATATTAGACTAATTATTTTATTAATAAATTCAGTTAATTTTTAATGAATGTTCTTCATTTTGCTTTGGAAAACTATTAGATTTTTGAAGACATAAATAGATTGGAAAGTGTATCACTTTAAATTTGAAAATGACATAAAGATGTTAATAAAAGAAAATTTTTAAATAATGCTGCTGTTAGGGCACTTTAAGTTTAAATCAACTAGAGTCAACCGTCATCCGACAGATATCCGTCATCCGTCGGATAAGTCGGATAATCCGATCTGATTTTATTTGACTGAATTATCACATTAATTAGTTTATTACATATTTTCTATAGTTCAGGCCAACGTTATAATTTGACCTGAATTAGTACGTTTACTCCCATAGTACAGACGTTACACAAAAACTCAAAAACGGAAAATTTTCTTCCCGGGGGATTTGGTTACAATTATTCCAAAAAAGGAATTTTTACGCAAATCATATAATTCCGGCCAGAATTGCGGTCATTGCCAAAACACGGCCAGAATAAGTTTGTGCAGTATACATTTTGGTAGGAATTATAAATTTGGCTGTAAGTACTCATCCTTCGGATGGAACGGATATCCGATTCGGATCACGGACCATCCGTCATCTGATGCGGATCCGATCCGATGACGGATGTAACTCTAAAATCAACACATCCAAAGACTTTTATTTTTATGTTTTGGCTTGAAATAATATCACCAATAAGTTCAATACCATATTATCACCACAGTATTTCCTGTGATAAATCATCACTTCAAAATTAAATATTTTATTGTCTTGAAAATACCTTTATAATTACGTGAAAAGATAAAAGAAAATTTATAATATGCTACTTGTGCAGATTTTAAATATTAAATGAAAAATAATCTGTTATTAAAATTATTTCAATCATCATCATCAGGACACGCGAGGTAATATGAAGGGCATACGTTTGTAATATTATCCCAATATGAAAGACCGTTAGACAATTTATGAAAATCTGCGGTGATGAGGATTCCAGGTATAGCATAATTCGTTATATAAGAACATTCACTGATGTAAAAAGGTTCCGTGATGGCTATATTATGCTCACGTAACATTATTTTCTTGAGATTTGTTTCATCGATAATTTGCGTATTGTTGTTAGGATCAGATGATTCGTAACTATCTGCCACCGAATTTTCATCATTAGCATCTTGAGTTCCAGATGTATTTGAATTACGGTTTTCATTTGTAGAAGCATTTAAAATGTTCGTTTGAAAAGGCTCAACATCAATAATTTCACACGTCAAATTGTACCTGGAATCTTCTTTTATTTGTCTCAATTCCGTCAGTGCTTTAACACCAAATACTTTTTTAACAAGCTGTATTGCCTCCTCTTTTGAAATTCCAATCATTGAAGCTGCCATTTCTTCATCATCAAACGGATCGTCGAGCGATCCATATAACTCCCCTCCGAATAACAAAGAACATGCTTTGTTGAATTTTCCTGGCGCATTAAAGTCAAGTTCCTTACAATTTGGTAATTCATATTTTGCTCTATGAGCGATCCGCAATGCCTCTTGCATATCATCTTCATACTCTGGACATACATTATTTTCAGACAAATAATTTAAAAATAAAATAACAACTTGAGGTGCTTCCTGGAAAATGTTCATTTGAACATAACCAGATTTGTCTATCAAGAAGCCCGATAAGTAAACGCGGACGGTATACGTAAAATCTACTTCTATGACTTCTACATCTGCTATATTTTTTCCATCAGCTTCAGCTTGATTTTTATTTATATTGACTCCACCAAAAGTTAGATAAGAATTAAACAATTGATTTCGAAGCTTTTCAGATACATGCTCCTTTCTGAATTTCTTAACAGCCATTTCTATACGATGAGTTATTGGTCTAGAACTTTATTGATGGAATACGATGTGGTAACATTTTGAAATAGAAGAAAAGTTAGTTTAAAGGTTTTATTATAAATAGCTGAATAAAATTATAAATTTTCACATACGGATCATAGGGATCGCCATCGTCATTGTCATTTTTCTTCTTTAGTCCAGCATTAGGATTAATTGTCCTTTTTGTAGAAATTGCTATGTCGACAGTTTCACCGGGTGAAGCTGAACTAGTATCATTTTTGTTCTTATCTAAATTCTCACTTCTATCTCCCGACTTTCCGTCTTTTGCCGCCGTCACTTTCCTAATATCATTTGACTTGTTTTGATTCACATAATTCTGCTCTTTTTGTCGGGTTTGCTCTTCACTAACCTGAATTTCCTGCTCTGACATTACCGAAATCTAAAAAAGACTTTTGCGTAGTTGTAGTATCAAATCGCTTATAAATCAATTTAAATACTAGTGATACTAAATTAGGTATTGTCTAAAGTCTGGTAGTTAAAAAACGCTCGTCTGTTGTTAACCATAAATACAGAAATATACATCGGAAATGATAGAAATTTGTAAAACTTGATCATATGCATGGAGTAACGCAAGTAATCTTACCAGGGTCCAGATAATTATAATAAAGGTTATACTAATTAAATATGAGAAGTAAACTAATAACTTTATAAAAACTACCAGTCAGATATCCAAAAAAATTAATGATTGGCCAAAAAATATAACCATTACTAATTATTATAATCCTATAATTAGTTTTATAAAGATTTTACTATAATTCTATTAGAAATTTTGATATACCTTATAATTTTGCTAAATTTCATCTTTTGCCAAAACACTTTAGTTTTTTAATAATAACTTCATCAGTTATATAATATTAATTTTTAAAACTTTATTTAATAATAATTTATTTAAGAAAAATTTATTTAAGAAAATTTATTTAAGAAAAATTTATTTTTCACCTAAGTAATAACGCAGTAGCTTCTTCTTAGTGCGTTGCCTTATCCCATCACCTTATGTTCATCGTCCAAGAAAGTATCCATTTCCCTGTCCTCCGATGACTTCTGATCACTCACACAAGATAGCAAAGAGGTAGCATTATCACACTGGTCCTGCTTTCCTTGACTATAGTCAAGAATCGGTAGTAAATTATCATCGGATGAAGAATCTTCAGCGAAACATTTTCAGAGCCTTCCACCTCTACTTTTATCTCTAACTCATCCGATTTCATTTATCCCTAACATCGATATTCTGGATAGAATGAAATGGTCATCAATCATCATACATAGAACATGCAGGGTCAGAAATAAATTAGCGGTATTGAACTACCGAAAATTTATGTTCTCCGCTAAATAATATCTCAATTCCTGAACAGAAAAAAAAAATAGACATTAGCTTTGCAATCTCTGAGTCGCTTCCTTGCAAGTGGACAGCAACAATAGAAATAATCATACCTTAATTGCGAAGTGTCTGATCTAAACTTCAGTAATTTTTCGTTAACGCTTCTTTCGAACTGCAATAGGTCGGTTTCTTTTAAAGAGTTCATAACGTTTATTGCTCAGAGAAAATAATTTTTTCTTACGATCAGGTCAGGTACATATAAATAGATAGATCGATCAATCACATTAGGTCAATTGTACGACCAAATCTTTTATAATAGAATGAAACGAATGATGGTGGAACGTGTTCGTTAGTAGTGACAAATTTCATACTTTAAAATATACTCGTTTTAATAACTCTACTCCTGATGCCTTATCCTCCTATAAGGTAGTCATGGGATCAGGACATGGTGAGTCTAATTTTTATTTACCAATTCTATGAATAACAAGGGAAAGAAAGTTTCTTTAATACTCTTTACTTTAGATATGGGAATGCATCGCAGAGATGGCGAAAAAGAGCATGGAGACTCAATATTTACAAAAAAATTCTATTACCGTACAAGTACGCCTAAATCTTTAAAGATCATGCATTGATATTTATTTTTGATGTTCCACATTAAGAAGCATCGAATACCCTTTCAAACAAACCCAAATGAAGACCCACACACCCACCTTATCAATCACAACAATGTCAGACGCGCTATGCTTCATATATTCGATGAACTGTCATCCAAAGAAGAGAAAAAGAAGAAAACGAAGAGAAGAACGAAGAGAAGAACGAAAAGAAGGAAGAGTGAAAAAAGGAAAAAAAAAGAAAAAAGAAAAAAGGTTGCGGGATCTCATGGAACAAGACATTTTTATGTCAGCATCGGATCAGTTAACAGAATGGATGAATATTCTAGCAACTCCACAAAACGCCCAACATGCATAAACATGTCCTGGACGACAAATCGCAAAAGAATAATAACAGTCACTTACGGTAACCCAGAGAATGGTGGACAGAGAAGATCCCTTTAGTTATGATTCGACAGGACAATGATTCGTGTCTTTTCCATGAAATCCAGATGGAACGATAGTCGAGGGATGTGGGACTACGGAAATTGTGCGGAGACGAATTCCTGGACCCACCTAGCCAAGTTGAAGCCCGGGCATTCTGATCAACACGCGTTCAGTCAATGTGCGAACGAAACAAAGGATGCCTCCCTGATCAGAATTGCACAACCTGCCTGATTACATTTGTGAACAACTAGATATAAATAATCGGTTCGGTTTTCATCAGGTCACAAACAAAGATTCATTGGACTTTATAGATGCGAAAGATTTGGAATCACTGGTGTTGAGCCAGCATTCATAGATCATTCCGGATTCGTCATTGAAATTTTCTTAATTATAATAAATTTTTGTACTCTATAGTGGATTTTTAACAGTCTATAATCTGGTTTATTAATCTACTAATCTTTAAATAATAATTATAATAAAATTTATACTGTAGTTCCAAATAATCACAATTATCAATTATTGAATTATTTAAATATTAACTAAATTACTGCTTATTTTTTATCTTTATAAAATTGCATAAAATGATCAGTTATTTCCTCTGCCATTTACTGCCCAACTAGTATAAGATAATTGTATAATTGTGGCGATCACGGGATAATTTTATATTTATGAAACTGCGTAATGAGAAATCATAGGGATTACCCTGAGAATACATTTATTTACGCGACTTGCATAGTTGTATGACACGCACATGAATCATTCGTAAATGAACTAAATCTTTCCAAATGCGTAACTATGATGTAATGAATTATGCAGATCTCACAAGGTGAATTTTCAAATTTGAACATTTTAAAATGTACATCAGCTTTAAAAATTGGTTCGCGTGAAATTTTATTTCTTTCAAATTATTACGAAAAAAAGTCCTAAACATTTATTTTTGCTAGAAAAAAAATATGCGTCTTATAATACGTTCCGATTATAATGAAGTATCAGAATATATAGGTAAATAAAATAATGATTAGTACCCGAGTTTTCCGAGTTTTTCTTTTGCTAATATATATATATATATTTTTTTTAAAAAAAAAAATTTAAGCTTCTTATGTCAAAAACCGTATCAACGAGTTTAAACCAACTCAAGAGCGTCCTTTTGTCCTAGGTTTACCAACTGGTTCTTCTCCAATTGGTTTATATAAAAACTTGGTAAAGTTTCATAAAAACGGGGAGTTGAGTTTTAAGCACGTTGTTACCTTTAATATGGATGAATATGTTGGTTTGCCTAGGTAAATTTTTTTTTTTTTTTGAAATATTCGCCTAAATTAAAGAAATTGATCTCAATTTTTTTTTTCACTTAATTCATTAAGAGATCATCCGGAAAGTTATCATTCCTTTATGTGGCATCATCTATTCAAACATATCGATATTGAACCAAGTAACGTAAACATTCTTGATGGTAATGCCGAGAATCTTAGTGAAGAATGTATTAGATTTGAGAAAAAAATAAAAGACATCGGGGGTGTTGAATTATTCATTGGAGGTTAGTTTTAATTTCCTTACATATGGAATAATTTGAATCTCTCATGTAATAAATACTGAGATCGTTTAATATCAGGTATTGGACCTGATGGACATATTGCTTTTAATGAACCTGGATCATCTTTAATGTCAAGAACTCGTGTTAAGACTTTAGCTTACGATACTATCTTGGCGAATTCAAGATTCTTTGATAATGATATTAGCAAAGTACCAAGAATGGCTTTGACCGTCGGTGTCGGGTATGATTTAACGCAATCATAATTATGAAATTATTGGATAGAACGAGATTTATTATGAACGGTCCCATGATACTATATGATGATTATTAATTTTTGCAATAGTCGTAGACTGCTATTTAATCATTTAATAATATGAAATCTTTTACTAAATTGTTATTATAATTTTTTTTTTTGATCTAGAACTGTTATGGATTCTCGCGAAGTTGCAATTATTATAACTGGAGCACATAAAGCGTTAGCTCTTGCTAAGTGTATTGAAGAAGGTGACTTATAATTTATTAGCCTTAAATACATATAAAATCCTGTGTTAAAAATTTTGAATTCGACAATGACAAATCAGGTGTGAATCACATGTTTACCGTTTCTGCGATTCAATTACATCCGAAAGCATTAATTGTTTGTGATGAAGATGCAACGCTTGAATTGCACGTTAAAACCGTGAAATATTTCAAGAGTATTGAACATGTTATCACTAATCTTATTGGAGCTGAAAATGTCGGTTTACAAGGTAATATTAATTAATAATGTCTAAATTTGGAGGAGAGGTTTTTTTTTTTAAATTATGAAAATTATCTATTTATTCAAAGAATATCTGTAATAAATAAATAAAAATTTATCATTATTATGAAATTCGATAATTAAATTACTTTTGCTTTTTCTTTTTATATAAAAAAATAAATCTATTCATTATAATAATATAATAATTGAATGATAGGCAACGTCAAGAAATATCCTACTCCAGAAGTTACTCCAACTAGAGAAGCATTTTACAATTTACCGTTCAACAGATAACAATCAAATGAATGCTAAAGACGCAATGAGAATATTTAGATTTAGATTTCTGAAATGGACTTTTGGTTTACATTTTTTTTTTTCTAGAATGGTATTATAATATGTATTGTAAATAATAAAAATAAACTATCATGAAGTTACACATTATATGGTATGTGGCGGACTGGGAACTCCGATTGAAATAGTCAACTCTTGAGTTGTTAATTGTGGGTCGGTCTAAGTCCGAATGAAGATCAGAAGGGTTATAATGAATTTTCATTTAATGTTGTTACAGACTTACAGTTTCAGGTATTTAAGTAACTGATTTACCGCATTAGAATCGGAAAACGGAATTACTTATTTTGTTCGTTACACAGTTATCACATTATCACTGATGATCCCAGTTTGTTTTTTTTCGTAACAATTATCAATTATAGAATCGAATTAGAGAAAACGACAATTGTTGATCATCTGCGTATCCATGAAATACAAAATGTACATAAAGTAACAAATTTAATTCGATAATTCATTTTCTTTTATGAAATCTCCTTAATCAAAAATAAAAAGAATTGAATGAATGGTTTGTTTTTTTGATTTCTTTAAAAGGATTTTGTGGTAATTTGTTTATCCCATTCATAAATACTAACGAAATTTTATTGGATATTTAATTATAATCATATTTACTAACTTTGTAACTTTATGCAAAATTCTGCGGTTTTCAATAGGAAGGTAATTTTCTTTGTACACCGGGGATTAAATATTTAAACTAGTCAAGTTGCGTTTCAATAATTTTAAAAATTAGAATAATTTGATTTCTAATAAATACTTCTTGCATTTAATTATTTTTTTAAAAAAAAAGATGTCGTTAGAATTCCTAGAAAAATTTGATGTAGAAAAAATCTTTACGATAAAAGATAAACAACACAAAACTAATAATAATAGTAATAATGATAATGAAACTTCAAATAATGGCAATAATGACGTATCTATTAAAATGAAAATCCCTAAAGTTGATCGACCACATATCGTAGATTTATGCTCAACAAAAAAGGTTTTACCCAAAGTTTTAGAAAATGTTCCTCTTATTTACCCTTCTATTAATTATATAAATTATTTTATACAAGTTTTACAACATTTATTTCTTACAATAATATTTGATTGGACCGCAATTATTACTCACCCTGTAAATTTTTTATTAACCTTTGTGCTTTTTCCTATGGCCGCTATAATATTGTTCTTACTCGAAATTATTTTAAAATTCATATCTTTCTTAAATTTGGATTCTAATAATGAATCCGTTTTACAATCTTGGTCTAAATTAATACCTTTAACTGAATTATGTAAGTGATAAAATTACGGTCAAAAAAAAAAAAAAAAAGATTGTAAATTTAATTATTTTTTTTTTTTTTGTTCTTTTTGTAGTGGAAAATCTTCGTTCAGGAATGGAATCTTTAGACCAACCTTTATCATCAGATATTCATAAAGGATTCAATTTAAATCGAGCACAATTCTTATTATTCCTCTCATCTGTTATGTATGAGAGAAACGAAAAACAAGTTATTAAAGCTCATCGTATAATTTCCAAAATGAAAGAGGATATTAAGAATATAAATGATGAAGACTTGGAACAAGTTCATACAATTCTTAAGGAAAGTGAAAAAGGTATAAGTGATCAAATAAAGGGTTTTGACCTTCAATTCACATCACTTTCCGAATTAAATACTCTCGGAGGACCTTATGTCGGAATGTTTTGGTCAGAAAAAGGAAATTTTATAACTATAGCTTGTAAAGGTACAACACCAACTAATTTTAGTGAATGGTTAACAAATGCATCCTTTCAACGTACAGATGCGAGATCTTATTTATTTGGAGAAGTTCATCAAGGATTTTATAGTCAACTTTTTCCTAATAATGATTATGATTCAGCAAAACTTAATAGAAATTGTCCTGCAACAAGAATTATTGAAGCTGTTAATCAAAAAAGTGAAGAAATTAGACTTAGAAAGATGAATGGAAATGATAATAAAGAAACACCTTTAGTAAATATTTATGTCACAGGACATTCATTAGGAGGTGCATTGGCAAATTTATTATATGGAAGATTAATTAAATACCCTCAATGTTTAGGAGAACATTGTATATTAAGAGACGGTACAACATTTGCAAGTCCATCAATTGGTGATTCGGATTTTGCAGCAGAATTTTCATCATTATGTAATCGTTCAACTGAAGAATATAAAACATTATGGAGAATTGTATGTGATAGTGATATAGTACCACGAGTTCCAATTGGTCATAATAATCCAAAATTACGTAAATATACTCAAAAAATACATATAATGAATTATTTTCATGTTGGTGAAGAAATAAGATTTTATCAAGATGGTACTAGACCTTCATCTATGCGTGATATTTTTAATGATAATAAGGAATTAATCTTTTTTGAACATGGTTTAGAATGGAGTGAATGGAGAAGTTTATTTGGTTTTTATGATCCTTTCGATGATAAAAAACATAATATTAAATCTTCTTTTGATCCTAAATATGATATGAGATTAATACCTATTGAAAGATTATTATTACCTCTTATTCGTAATCATATGACTCATCGTTATCTTGTTGCTTTGGAAAAATCTAGGGATTTTTTTGATAATAAAAATAAAGTTAAAGGAAGTGATATTATAGTTTAGATAAAGTTAATTTTCCCTGCACTCCTTGCTGCATTCCATAAATTTTTTAATTTGTCATTTTTAGTTAGAATTTTTGTATAATTACATTAATTTGGTTAGAAATTCTCTTTGTTTATCTAATTTTTAAAAATAAAAATAATTAAATGTAACATTCAAAATATTCGACATTCTTTATTTCTGATAAATAATTATTTACAAAATTGGAGAACAAATTGAAAGGATTCGTTAAACTCATTTTACTATGCTGAAAAATTGTTTTACAATTATATTTGTGCAGTTACAATTATGTTGCACAAATACCAAGTATTGAAGTAACACAACTACACAAGTCAAACGTTACTCGTAAATAAATAATGACCCTTTAAATTTCTGTGATAAATGGTTTTTCTTTTTTGAGAAACCTTTCTTTTTTTGTCGGATAATTTAAGTATGTTTACTATTACTTTATCCTGTCTTGTTATTGGTGACTCCACCAAGCGTGCATTCTCGATCGAAATAGATAAAGATAAGTGTGTTGATCATCTCAAGTTCATGATTAAAACAAAAAAACATCCTCGTTTTGATACTATCAGCTCTGATGAACTGGATATCTGGAAAGTAGACGTTCCTCTCGATAAATTAAATGATAAAATTAGTCCCACAAATATCAAGACGATGCTAAGTGGTGAAGAATTATCCCCATTGAGCAAGATTGGCGATGTATTTTCGGATAATCTCGCTGAAAACAACATTAACGTTTTAGTTCAATTCCCTGATGATGTTCAAAAGGTAAAATTCACGATAATAATCCAACCAATTGGTTTTTTTACTGAGGAATTAATTATTTTATTAGGATTATAAATCGATTATTGAAAGAATTAATTCTCTTGAAGTTAAATTAGCTCAATTGCAAAACAGGTAAGGAGGGTAAAAAAAAATGAATAATAGAATTTCAACATTATGACTTTAAATATTAAATTTTTAAATATAGCCTGGAATCTAAATCGTAATTCAGTGATGAAAAATTATTATGATATATATAAAATGTATAAAAATATTATTGTATAAATGTTTTTAATAAATTATTTTATATTATTAGAATTTTTCATTTCTCATTATGAATTTCAATTTTGCTTTTCGGTAAATTTTTTAGTACAAAACCAGTTATTTCAAGGTACGATTCCAGAGATAAATGCGGGCCAAACATTCATTATTCAGTATTGAAATGATTCAAATTTTTGTGTGGAATCTTGGTAGCTAAGAAAAGCTGAAGTTCTGAGACGAAATTAAAGAAAAATTCTTCCGATTTACTGTAGCAAGATGAACCTATAATTCGCGGCCTTATTATTTCGACATTTCACTTTTGAATAGGAATCAATTATAACTCTGACATTTTTCGGGAATATTTTCGGGAATAACGTGAAATGATGATCAAAGGCTAGCACTCGGCAAAAATTTTCCGATGAAACATTTATCCGAATCTTATTTCCGAACTTTATACTTCGGCAATTTAAAAAAATTGCTCTTTCTTGACTTATCTGTGAGGAAGGCGAGGACATGTTATGAAACCCACAAAATAGACCCTTAATGATAATACAATATGATGCTTTCTTTCTCGTCCCGTTTTCGTTTTCTATTGTTCGTTTGGTATGAACTTTTGAGCCGTTTGATATTCTGAGCGAAAGTCCTCAACTAATTACGCCACGGAACTTGCCTTCTGTATCAAGTACTTCAAGTACTGAGATTTTCGAAATCCTGTGATAAAAATAGGATGCATATTGAGGATTCAGTTGTCGAGGTATTGTCTTGTAAACTGAAGGCATAGACACAATGTCGTTATTTACTTCACCTGTCTCAAACTTCCGAAATTCGCATATTTCGAGGAATGTATTACAAAAAGTTGGTGCTTTCATCAGGATAGCTTTGGAAACAGAATATACTTTATATTGATTACAAATGAAAACATCACGACATAGTTTCAAAGTAAGTTCCTGACATATCAATTATTCAATAAAAAAACTCATTAGTGGTATATAATTCGTACTAATGCCTTATTTTTTTTCGTTTCATGATTCTAGGGACTTATTTATTGAGCTTTGCTCAGATAGAATTAATTATTTCAACAAAATCTTAGCAGCATTAAAAGTGACTCATAAGTGATACTCGTTTTTCTTCCTATTATCCTTAGAACATCAAATTCGACACGCAGATTCTAATAATTAATATTTAATGGAAAAATATAGAGCGAAAAGGATGAGGATAGGTAAATAATTGGAAAAAGATATAAATATATCGACGTATATCGACATGACCAGTACGCTCACTTAACTTTATAAGAAACATCTTTGAAATACTTATTGATATATGGAAAAACGATGAGGTGAAAGGACTTATTGGATTAGTTGGGAGATGGTTCCTTGGTCAAAATAGTTGGTCAAGATAGTCGGACGGAATAAGCCAATATTAGATTATTATGTTCGCAAGCATTTCTCCTGTTAAGGCTCTTCTGAATTTTGAGTAACTACCTAGTTAACTATGTTATTTCTTGTTCTAATGTCTCTAACCACTACGGCCCAAGATCGAATAGCATTTCTTAAGAAAATTCAGAAATTATAGATCGACGAAAATAGTACAATTAATTCTAAGGATCAGATTAATGCAATAATATCGGGGATGATACCTCTACGATAGAAGATGCGGTTTGATCTGGAAAATGTGCGATTCAAGTCTATAACGAATTATACTGAAAAAAAAACACTCGGTTTATCACTTTATTAGAAGCTTCAAACAAACCGAATGCGCAAAAAAAGTTAATCACCTATTACTTTAAAACGATTGAATACACAAGAACTTCTTTCACATTTAAATATATGAATGATTATATAAGCGATTTTGAAAGGTTTGAAAATGCTTAAGAATATTGTAGATAATGATAATAGCATTAAAAATCAATAAGATAGGACATGAGGCATTAATGTGTTTACGCAAGGGTGGTTTAGCAAAATAGGATTAAAAAAAAGCGTGAAGAATACCTCAAACTCACACATATTCGAATCAAGCCATTTCCGGGGATTTTGATTAATTTAAATAGTTTAATCCGGAGTAATTTTTAATAGCTGAATTCAATTCCGTTAGTTGTATGTGTGACTACTGACTAGTAATTAATTGTAATTGATTACATGAAATATGTGAAATATGAAACATAATGAACTACTGTGTGAATAAATGTTTTAGAAATCTCCAGACGCTTAAAAAAGAGCTATCTTATACATTTCTCTAATAAAAGGGTTGGCCAACTGTCTTGAAGATCAAATTGCCAAAAAATTATTACGGTACAGATTATTTATTTACATGGCAAAGATTAGTAAAAATGAGTGTTTTTTTTTTGTTGAGTAAGCATGCTATTTAGCGTTTTTCCCTGTTATAATCAACTCAACGATCGCTGTCAAGATCAGAGGTTTTAGTACCATAATTTATTAGTAAAAATATTGACACTTTTTGTAAACATATATGAGAAATAAATATTATTCTATATAGTATCGATATTTAATTTATTTTTTTCTATATTTTTCAATTATTTTCATATTTTCATTATTTGTATCTAAACTATCACCAAAACCTTTAAAATTATAAAAGAAATAGATTTTGGTGGTATATGATAACTATACAATTCTTCCAATTAACAAAAAAAGATTTTAAATCTTTTGAAAGTAATTTGGATTTTAACATTTATATAAAGCTAATTTATAGAAATTTTTCGAAAAGTATTTAACAATATAGATTTCCAATATTTCATTTTCTAATACTTTCTAATAGTTGACAACTAATAAAGATTAATTTGATGTTTTAATTCATTTTTAAGAATAAAATAAATAAAGATTTCAAATAAATTATTACATTTATATATAAATAATTCTTTTAAATTATTTTCATTAATTTCTAAAAATGTAATTAATATTTCATTTTCAGTTTTTAAACAAGTATTCAAATTTTAAAATTTGTAATTGAATAAGATTAATATATTAATAGGATTATTATATTTAAAAGATAAAATAAGTTTTTTTTTTTAATTCAAAGATTGTATAGTAAATAAGTTTTTTTAAATTGAAATTTTAAAATAAATAATATTAATGTACAATTTTTCTTATAAAAATAATTTTATTGTTATATTTGAATGTTTTATTATTAAAAATATAATACCTAATAGAATTCACTTACTTTTAATAAAAGTTACCTACAAATAGAGTTCTTAAGTTAAAAAACTTACTGAAAATTAAAAAATCAGTTCCAATTCCATTTTTTAGATTAAAAAATAAAACTAAAATTATTTTAAAAAATTCTTCAAATTAAAAACTAATTTTAGATAAAACTAAAATATTTAATATTTAGTTATTTAATAAAATTTCTCATAAATTTTTATTGATTTTTTTATAAAATTTTAATATTTATAAATTATTATATATAAATTTTTATTATAATTTATATTTTTTTTAAAATTATTATTTATAATTATTTAAATATATTTTATAATAAAATTAATATTTTTAATGAATATATATATTTGTAACAATCTTAAAAAAAAATTATAAAGAAATTTATAATATATAAACTTTAAAAAATTAATATAAATATTTTTTTTTTTCCTACTTTTTAATAAAAGGATCACTAATACATTTTCATTTATTAAAAATTTTGCAAACCTTAATGATGGTTATTTTGTTAATGTATAATTATCTGGCAATTTCCTTTATTTTAAAACTTTTTTAATGATAATAAATAATATACTATTTTTAAGTTTTTAAATAATACATATATAATAAAACAGCTGATTCTAAAAGCTAAGTTGTTCATATTAGTTTTATATAAACAAAGTTTTTTTATTTAAATTAGATTACTAGTTAATTTCTTTACTTAATTTTATATGTTTTCTATTACTTTATAATGAAATATCAAAAAAAAATATATCTTAATAAAAAAACTACAAATATTTTTTATTAATTTAAAATATTTAATTTTTTTATTTATTGTATATTATTTTTATATTTAATAAAATTTTATATAGTTTTGAGATATTTCAAATAACTGATCCTATTTTTTGAAAAATATAGAAGTAGAACTTTAAAAAAAAATAATATTTTTAAAAAATTTTATATCTAACTATTTTCATATAACAATTTTTTTTATAGATTATATTGATTATTAGCTGATTTTTCACTTCAAATATAAGTAATAATATAATATTCAAAAAAATTTTTCAATCACATAATTTGATTTTATTTATTATTAATATCATACTTTCTACTTTTTACTTTTACTATTTATTTAAAGAATAGTTTTTTTAAGTAGATAAATAATTCTATTTATCACATATTAACTATTACTCCAAATTCTTTTGATCATATATTAGTGTATAATAAAGATGTTAGCCATAATTCAAAAAAGTGCTGCAATACAAAATTTTTATATGTTGTAATTAATTAAGGCTATAAAAATTTTATAGTCATAATTCAAAATTTTTTAAAAAATAATTAAGGCTAATATCTTTAATGTATAATACTGGCCAGTTTGAAAAATTTTTCTGGGTATTGTTGGGAGTAGTTAATTTTATGATAAACATATATGATTATAAAATAAACCATATTACATTTTGTTTTAAAATATCAATCACTTTTGCCAAGAAAAAATTTTGATCTGTAGATTAGTATACATGATATTAGTATAAAAAAGTAAACATTATTATGTGCACAAAATTAGTATAAAATTTTTTTTTATTATTCTGATCATAATTTTACATATTTATTAATTGCAGTTAGTAGGTTAGTTTTAGTTTTTGTTAACTACAGGTATTTAAAAATATAGTTAATCTAACTTTATCTCCAATATTCAAGAATTTAATTAAATTATTAGACTTATGTACATAAGCTAGTTGATCTGAAATATCATCGCTGACAAAAGCATATTCCACATGATGCTTTCTCAAACTTGAATTCTGATTAGAATCCACTTGGTCCAATAATTATTATGGTCTTTAATAAATACCCTACATGTATAAATTAGTCTAGCAGATGCCCTGTAACCTAGTAAAGCTGTTCTTTTAATTGTGCTCCAGCCCTTTCTCCCAAGTATTTCCTTTATATAATATGATAATATTATTTGTGATGCACCTGTGTCAATTATAAGCAACTTGGATAATTAAACTTTTATTAGACCTTCTGATGTAAACCCTAACCTTTATTTGAAAAATTTGATAAATTACCTTGAAAAAATATATGATATACCTTTTAAATTGTTAAATTTCATAACAAAATAATAATTCTCCTATAATTAAATACATATTTAAACCTTGTAGTCATCACTATTATTAAAATATTTGAATTATCACCATCTTTGCTGATGGACTACATGGCAGTTTTGTTTGATCAACCGGAATTTGTACAATACCAGGCATAAGTTCAAGAATATGGACCAATTTATCATCATCATACATTTGCCCACATTCTATTACTTTTTGATTGTGCACTGTTACCCACTCATTTTCATGTCTAGCAAATTCATCCTTGCTGAGTGCATTGTAGAAAAATAGGAGATTAAGCCCAACCTCTAACGTCCTCTAACCCAAACTCCATCAGATTTGGACCCAACAACAGTGATGTTATCAAAGGTACTCCTTCTAAGATATTCTGGCATCAAGGAGGGCCACCTAAAATTCTTGCTCATTCGAGCTGTAAATAGCTTAATTACATCTACACATATTACTAAGCTATTTAAGTATATAAAGAAAACTATTATAACCAAGAAACCTCTGTGCTTGATCAGGTTCTTTCTCGTACATGAAAAGAGTTTTAACCATTTCTTCTTCTGTCTGATCTGTTTGAAAAGTTCCCATTACTTTAGCTAAAATAAAAAGGCTAACAAAAAGTTGATCGACATCAATATAAATGATTTTTGCAGAATACTGTTTATTATATTTATTCGTAAAGAAATATACCCAACAGACAGGATCAAAATGGGTGAAATATGCAAAGAATGAGTAATAGCATGCAAAGAATGCAAATTATAAAAAGAAAAGCAAATAATACGAAGGGAAATAATAAAGAAAACAAAAAAAAAAAAATGAGTTTTTAGTGATTTTAAGTATAACTATTTTTTTTGTTTGCTGTGTAAATATACACAATCACATGATACAATAGTGCAGTCATCTTTACTGCGCATTTCAGGTTGTTCGCCTTTAAGTAACCATGGAAGATTTAGGGAATTTAATTGACTTAAATTTTAATTATCAATTAGTTGATTAATTGATTGATTATGAGAGTCCGTAATCGATTATTAATCGATATAATTAATTCAAATAGATTTGTCAATTAATCTTATCGATCTAGCATCGTTTCCTTTTCTCCAAAAATTATCAGCATACGTTTGTGGAGCTGGTGGCAGATTAGTGAACAAATAACTTTTAGGTTTATCACTATCGGGCTTGGAATTCTGGCTTGGGATGTGTCTGTCCCATTTTTTCGTGAAGAGACTTTTCTAGTCAAAATAATATTACCGTATATTAGTATATATGTAAGTAATATATTAATAAAATAACTATAATACATAACAATATAAAAATTTTCTGATGCGTATCATAAGAATTAGTCACATTTCACGGATTGATATTTCCACAGTGACTTCGTGAAATAACCATTACATATACTTATTTTTAACTATTAATAATGATAAACATTTTATACCAATATTGGTAGGTAGGCAAAGTATTAAGCACAAACCAATAAAAGTATCAAGTAAAACATTAAGCACAACTATCAAGCATAGGTAAACAAAACATAAAGCATAAACCAATAATAAAAGTATCAAGCACAGGCGAGCAAAGTATTAATAAGCACAGGCAGGGCAGGCAAAATATCAATTATCGCCGTTTTGATGTTATTTATTTGTGATTAAATATTCGATTGCCAATATTCGTCCGGTTTTCGTCCATTTTGTCTAGTTTTCGTCTAGGTTTGTCCAGCTCGGCTTGCATAGATGAAAACCGGACGAATATCAGTATTCGAATATTCAATCACGAATGATTATTTTGAAAACGGCGATAAATAAATCATTTGCCAATCAAAAATGTTTATATGTTTAAATACTTAACGTGAAATTCATTCGCAATAATTAGTTTACATATTGCGAAAATCCTTTAAATTGGTAAGGCGACTACAAACGTCGGGTTGATATACCGTTGATATATAACAATGCAATGCAACCCTTATTTCCTGTTTTTGAGTTAGTCAATTATAAAACGGATCAACCGATTAGTTAGTTGTTTAGCCGTAGGTGTTGCGACCTTGCAGGTATGAATAGACAATTTTAATTTAGAAAGGTCGCTCGCTGTATAGGCGAGATATTTCAAATTTGAGCGTGACAAATTATAACGTGAACTAAGAGAAATTTTTTGACAACTCATAGTCCGAATCAGAAGTTGAATCAGGGTTTTAGTAGGAAACATTTTTTTTTATTAAAAAAAAAAATGGGAGGTAGAAACCTTTGGTCTTTTCAAAGGCTATTTATATTCATTATTTCATTGAACCAAACATTGTCAAGAAGAAGAAGAATTGTTCGTGTATGCATAATCGATATTACCATGTACTATAATTTGTTAGATATCGTTTATCAGGCTGATAAGTGCGTGAAATCAAGTCTGAGTACTGCCATCCATAAATACATGGGCGTAATTATTCCTGGTATTTCACCAATTCAGCTCTACGGCGCGTAATATATTGTGGTAATACCTGTTATAAATCATTTACGGTAGGGAAGGTCTAAAGCGGAGCAGTTAGCAATTTTGACCGGCATTACGGCATTAAGAAACTACGTACTGTATAGGGGTATGACATACAGGTTTTCACTAACCAAAAAAATCCGTCCCCAGAATACTTAGTAAAAACGGAAAAGTAGATGAGCGTGACACCGGTGACAAATTTTAGACGCCCCAGTCGCCCCACGGCAAAAAGTAATATCTTGGCGTTTAAATTACTTTTTATTTAGCAATTATATTTTGGAAGTTTTACAATTATTTGTTAAATACTTTATATTATTTATAATACCTATTTATTAATCTAACATTCAGATAATTCAGTTAAAAATTTGGCGACAATTCGGCAATTCGACAACGGTAGTGTAATTATTACACTACCTTATTAAACCGGCATGTATAGCCGCGACTCATTATTCTCTTCCTTTTATTAACGAACTCTTAATGATTCTGACATATTAACAAAGATGTGTTACTCCCTTAATTAGTTGCTTCCTTTTTTACCCAGTACTATTTTCTTGCTAACCTTTTTATTGAGTAGTATGGCGCAAAATTTTGATTTTCACCTGAAAGAGATAAGTCGATCATCCTTTTACGCTTAGTAAATTACGGGCACTTTAGTGGGAAAAAATAGTGAAAAAATAAATTTGGTTATAATGTCCAGGTAATTTGTCAGTTTTTATTTGCATTTTATTCAAAAGCGGGTATTTCATTGTTAAGGTTTGTTTATATGTACTGTACTTGCATTTTACATAAAATTTATTAGATAATATACAGTATATCAACGATACATAATAAAAATATATGCCAATTTAGGGATGGCCATGATTTAATAAATCGGCATGATTATCAATATACGCAAAAAAATTTTCCCCCTTTAAAAATACATTTTGCGTGGAAAGATCACCATTAGAAGATATTGGTAAGCACCTTGAAAAAGTTACAAAAGCCGGTGAACATGATCGAAGATATTAAAATTAAATAAACTTTATTGAGATATGTATTATATAATAAAGTGCTCGAAAAAAAAAAAAAATGATTTTCCGATGGGTAAGCCGATTCGTGTTACGTATTTTAAATTTTGAATAAGTTATTAAAATTCGGAAGCTTATCTCTTTTCTTTTCTCTAAAATCCAAATACGAGTCATTTTTCGTAATATTTTTTTTTTTTGAAAAAATGTTTACATTATTATTTTTTGCTACCATTCTCGTAATTATCATTTATTATGTTAGATATAACAAATTACCAAAAGATGTCGAAAATATACCATACGTTTCTGCATTACCCGTAATATGGGCATTATTACGAAACAGACCTCAAGATGAAATTCAAGACGTAATTCACGAATCTTCAAAAGGCCATAGTATTTATCTTGTATGTCACATTATCGTATATCGACTATTTATTGAAATTTCATTAATTTCATTATAAATGTTTATGCCGAAAACTTGTCTTCTATAGAGTAAACTTGGTCCACAGGTCAACATTAATATTACAAGTCCCGATCATGTTAAAGATATATTAATGGAATCGGGTAAAATAATATATATAAATATATATGTATACATTCATTTGATATTTGACATATAAAATTATAAAATGGTTTGTAGAGGATTTTGCTCCAAAACACCAATATAATCCCGGAAATGTTTTATATGACTTTTTTGGAAACGGAATGGTATTTTCTAATGGAGACGTATGTATCTGCAGCAGCAGGAATTTTTCGCGTTAATCTATAGTTAAAATAATTTTATAATTTTACAATTTACAAGAAATGGAGAACTTATAGAAAATTAGCAAATCCCGCATTCAATAACGCTTTGTCTCCAGAAATTGTGGATGAAACTGTAATGAATCTTTTTCTTTCATGCAAAAAAATTTGGACCGACCAATTGACGTATTCGAAGTTATGCAACGTACCACTATCGAAGTATTAGGAGAATTGGCTTTTGGATATAAATTTGGTGTATGTAATTTTTTTCCGATATTTATTTATTACTGTCATTCTTTTCTACATTTATTAATAAATTTATTTCTAATTTTTGTTTTAGTGTTTAGAATCTGAGGAAACTCCTCATATTATCAAAATTTATAAATTTCTTATTTCAACTGTAGAATCTGTTTATAGTATTATATTTCCATGGATTAATAAATTACCAACAGAGCATAATAGGAAGTTCCAACAAGCTATTAAAGAATTTGATGGATTCATCTTTGATATTATAGAAACGAAGAGAAATGAGATTAATAACAAGAAAATCGATGATAACGGTCGTGTTGATTTGTTAACCAGTATGTTAAAATCCAGTGAACAAGAAGGAATTCATGCTGACACAAAACAATTAAGAGATGAGATGGTGACCTTTTTTGTTGCAGGCCACGATAGTGAGTTTAAATTAATTCTTATATAACTCCGGATGAGTATAGAATTTGATTCTTAATTTCTTTTTTTTTATTTGTGGAAAATAAATTAGCCACGTCAATGTCATTAAGTACTGCACTTTATTATCTTGCAAAATATCCGGTAATTAGCCTATGTGTAATATAAAGCCTGCATTATAAGACTCGATTACCAGACTTAAATAAGCTTTTTTTTGAAAAATTTTAAATAGGAAATGCAAGAGAAAGCACGAGCGGAAGTAATTAACATTCTTGGCAATGAACCAGTTATCCCATCTTCAGATCAACTAAAAGTAATAATTATTTGAAATCATTTTACTTTCACGCTTTTCACATTTTAAAATCTTTTTTTAATTAAAAATATCATATATATTTAGGAAATGAAATATATTAATGCAATTATTAAAGAGTCCTTACGAATATTTCCGCCAGCAGCAGCACTAACCTTTAGAGTATTAGGAAAACCAACTAAAATTGGCCCTTATATTATACCAAAAGACACTTTAATTTCAGTAAATGTTTTCATGATAAGAAACATTGGGAAAATCCTAAACAATATAATCCCGAAAGATTTTTAAATAATAACGAAAAAAGACATCCATTCTCTTGGATTCCTTTTTCTTCTGGTCCAAGAAATTGGTATGTAATTAATGAAATTATTTGTTTCTATTATTTATTATTTTTAATTAAAACAAAAATATTTTATAGTATTGGACAAAATTTTTCTTTGATGGAACAAAGAGTTATTCTTTCAATGATATGTGAGTATTTATGTTTATTTATATGATTTATTTATTAAAAGAATTTAATAAATTAATTTTGTTTTAATAAAAAAGTGCTCAAGTATAATTGGACTCTTCCCCAAAATACCATTAATCAAGAAAATTTGGTATTAGAATCTCAATTTTTATTAAGACCGCTTGATCTAAAACTTTTATTTTCCGAAAGGAATTAAAAGATATAAATTATCGATATTAATATATATTAAAAATCTCTATTATTTAATTAAATAAAAATCTCTACATTATTTGTTAAGGAGCAATACTTAATATTATCTACCGCAATAGATATTGTAAACAAAGTATTTTGATTTTATTTAATAAAATTAAAATTAAATTCGTACTTCTGTTTCACTCTTGCCTTTATATTGCGCATTCCACCTCACATTCAAGAAGTTTATTGCAAGTGCTTCTTTATAGAACTCTTAATTGCATCATGAGTTAGTTGGAAATAAGTGGAATTCCACACATTCTCATATACCCTACATGGATTCACATATATTGTCTGATCTATATCGAAAATACCTCAATTTTCCACGGGATAATCAGCGTTGGCACATTGGCTTGGCCGCGGCCAAATGCCAACACTGGGATAATGATGTCGATAAACTTCCTGGTGTACGTTGTAACAAAAACGTTTTTGCTACGATACTGTCAGAAATGACAATTTTACCGGGATATACGAAATCTGATTAGTCAGAATATATATTATTGTTTAGAAACGAAACGAATGACTATATATATGTCCACACAATAAATTTGCGATCACGTGATCATCTCGCAAGAAGTTTCTCCTTCGTTCACATGATTATTGCCTGCTTTTTAAAATTTTAATATATATATTATATATGTACAGTCGGCTCTCAGAACATGTCTTACTCGGCTTTTTGTGTATGGTTAAATAAAGGCATTGTTAAAAATTGCATAGAAAAAAAAAAAACGATACCATAAGTGCGTGTGGAAAA
The DNA here is from genome assembly GCA_015698045.1 of Rhizophagus clarus. Classification (NCBI taxonomy): domain Eukaryota; kingdom Fungi; phylum Glomeromycota; class Glomeromycetes; order Glomerales; family Glomeraceae; genus Rhizophagus; species Rhizophagus clarus. The sequence goes on from BLAL01000300.1 coordinate 127,256, forward strand.
AATCATAGAAGGACTAAGGCATTGGCTGCAATGCCAGAAAATAAAACAAGTTACGAAAGCATTACATATCTTGAACGCAAGTAAATACTGTCCCAATTACATTTAAATGCACAACCATTTGACGTTATCACTTATCATTTTATTTCTTTAATTCTTTGAACACTTATTAATGTATTACTACATTAAAAACATTGTGGCCTTTCTATTTCTATTCTTTTACTTGGTTTTTTGTGTATGGTTACATTATTTGATAAAGATTTCTTTAATCTTTTAAATAAAGGCATGGTTAAAAATTGCGCAGGAACAAAAAAAACCGAGTCAGAAATTGTCATAAAAATACTTTGTTTACAATATCTATTAAGTATTGTCCCTTAAAAAATGATACAGAAATTTTATTTAATTAAATAATAGAGATTTTTAATACATTATCAATAATTTATATCTTTTATTTCCTTTCGGAAAATACAAGTTTTAGATCAAGCGGTCTTAATAAAAATTGAGATTCTAATACCAATTTTTCTTGATTAATGCTATTCTTGGGAAGAGTCCAATTATACTTGAGCACTTTTTTATTAAAACCAAAAAAAAAAAAATATATATATATAATATATATATAAATTAACTGTAAATTCTTTTAACGAATAAATCGTATAAATAAAACATAAAACACTTACATATCATTGAGAGGATAACTCTTTGTTCCATCAAAGAAAAATTTTGTCCAATACTATAAAATATTTTTGTTTTAATTAAAAATATTAAAAATAATAAACAATAGAATCAAAATAATTTCATTAATTACATACCAATTTCTTGGACCAGAAGAAAAAGGAACCCAAGATAATGGATGTCTTTTTTCATTATTTAAAAATCTTTCTGGATTATATTGTTTAGGATTTTCCCAATGTTTTTTATTATAATGGACTTGCCAAATATTTACTGAAACTAAAGTATCTTTTGGTATAATATAAGGGCCAATTTTAGTTGGTTTTCTTAATACTCTATGATTTATCGCTGGTGCTGGTGGAAATATTCGTAAGGACTCTTTAATAATTGCATTAATATATTTCATTTCCTAAATATATATGATATTTTTAATTAAAAAGAGATTTTAAAATGTGAAAAGTGTGAAAGTAAAAATATTTTCAAATAATTATTACTTTTAGTTGATCTGAAGATGGGATAACTGGTTCATTGCCAAGAATGTTAATTACTTCCGCTCGTGCTTTCTCTTGCATTTCCTATTTAAAATTTTTCAAAAAAAAGCTTATTTAAGTCTGGTAATCGAGTCTTATAATGCAGGCTTTATATTACACATAGGCTAATTACCGGATATTTTGCAAGATAATAAAGTGCAGTACTTAATGACATTGACGTGGCTAATTTATTTTCCACAAATAAAAAAAAAGAAATTAAGAATCAAATTCTATACTCATCCGGAGTTATATAAGAATTAATTTAAACTCACTATCGTGGCCTGCAACAAAAAAGGTCACCATCTCATCTCTTAATTGTTTTGTGTCAGCATGAATTCCTTCTTGTTCACTGGATTTTAACATACTGGTTAACAAATCAACACGACCGTTATCAGCGATTTTCTTGTTATTAATCTCATTTCTCTTCGTTTCTATAATATTAAAGATGAATCCATCAAATTCTTTAATAGCTTGTCGGAACTTCCTATTATGTTCTGTTGGTAATTTATTAATCCATGGAAATACAATACGGTAAACAGATTCTACGGTTGAGATAAGAAATTTATAAATGTTGATAATATGAGGAGTTTCCTCAGATTCTAAACACTAAAACGAAAATTATAAATATATTATTAATAAATGTAGAAAAGAATGACAGTAGTAAATAAATATTGGAAAAAAAAATTACATACACCAAATTTATATCCAAAAGCCAATTCTCCTAATACTTCGATAGTGATACGTTGCATAACTTCGAATACGTCAATTGGTCGGTCCAAATTTTTTTGCATGAAAGAAAAAAGATTCATTACAGTTTCACCCACAATTTCTGGAGACAAAGCGTTATTGAATGCGGGATTTGCTAATTTTCTATAAGTTCTCCATTTCTTGTAAATTGTAAAATTGTAAAATTATTTTAATTATAGATTAACGTGAAAAATCCCTTCTGCTACAGATACATACGTCTCCATTAGAAAATACCATTCCGTTTCCAAAAAAGTCATATAAAACATTTCCGGGATTATATTGGTGTTTTGGAGCAAAATCCTCTACAAAACCATTTTATAATTTTATATATCAAATATCAAATGAATGTATACATATATATTTATATATATTATTTTACCCGATTCCATTAATATATCTTTAACATGATCGGGACTTGTAATATTTATGTTGACCTGTGGACCAAGTTTACTCTATAGAAGACAAGTTTTCGGCATAAACATTTATAATGAAATTAATGAAATTTCAATAAATAGTCGATGTACGATAATGTGACATACAAGATAAATACTATGGCCTTTTGAAGATTCGTGAATTACGTCTTGAATTTCATCTTGAGGTCTGTTTCGTAATAATGCCCATATTACGGGTAATGCAGAAAAGTATGGTATATTTTCGACATCTTTTGGTAATTTATTATATCTAACATAATAAATGATAATTACGAGAATGGCAGCAAAAAACAATAATGAAAACATTTTTTTTTTTTGCTTTTTTTTTTTAAAAAAGAAAAAAAGAAAATTCCGAAAATTTAAGTTTAGAAAAAGGAAAAGGGGGTAAATCATCGGTCCGCTTTCATAAACTTCCGATCTTTAATTAATAACTTTAACTTAAAATACGTAACACAAGCTACTCTTCGGATTACCCGTCGGAAAATCATTTTTTCGAAACCACTTATATATTTAATTTGTATCATGTTTTAAAAATATCCGGTATCAAACTTGGGAAAAAAACATATTTTAAATATTTTCAAACCATTAAACACTTTAAGTAATTCATATTTGCAATATTTCAATACCTTCGAGCAATTCATTATATAATACATATTTTCAATAAAATTTATTTAATTTTCAATATCATCGATCATGTTCACCGACTTTTTAACTTTTTCATGGTCCTTACGAATATCTTATAATGATGGTCTTTAAAGATGGTTTCGCGGTCCCGTCGGTCCCACTCGGTCCTGGTCCGGTCTTTGAAATATTTGGAAAAGTAGCAGCGACTGCGCCTTAAAACTTTGTGGAATTAATTGTAGAACAGATTGAGGACTAGTAAACAGCAAGTTTTGGTTTTGATCCAATCAGCCGTTTCAGAGCAATGCAGCATCTAAGAATAAATGTCATTTTTTTAATAGAAATAGTAGGACCAAGCTCAAATTCTGTCATTTTGCGGTCTTTGGTATGCGTCACTGGGGCCACAAAATTTCAAGGGCACAAATATTGTTACTTTCATAAAGACCGGCCTGAATAAAAAAAGACCGAAAAGATAGACTGACCATCTTCCAACTAAGCAAAGACGTAAATTTGCTTATACTATGATAATCATGCCGATCTATCGTTAATCATAATTTAGCATATATTTTTATTATATATCGTTGCGTATATTATTAGCAGCCAATGAATGGTGCTAATAAAATGTATGTAAAATGCAAGTATATACAATCGGCCCTCGATAACGAAGTAAGCATCCGGGCAGATCAGGCCTTATAATGAGGTAAAATATGGGAAAATCAATACATTTGTCATGAACAGGAAACTTGGATTAAAATAGTAAAATTGCTTATTTGAGAAAATTTTCATGAAATCCAACGTCAAATTGTCCTTCTGTAAAACCTTCGTTATACTAAAAAAACATTCGTTTTAATGAAATTTGTTGCGAATTATAAAAACCGATTACTTTCTCGTAATGTTAAAATCGGTACCACTGAAGAAACGTTGTATTGTGAAATTCGTTATATCAAAATTTGCTATAAAAAGGTAGTCTGTATATGTAAATAAAATATATATGAATCGATAACCGTATCTTTATTGGTATGATTTGCAATAAAGTTTACATACTGCAAAGAACACTTAGACCGTGGCCATGATCTTAGCCATAACCATATTCTATATATATCGGCCTACAGTGTACATTCTATCACTGCGCGGCTCCCACCCTGATATATGTCTATAATGAAATTTTGATAAAAAATGACAAACTCTTACGCATAATCATGAACAAAGACTATCTAATTCACTATCTATGATTATCTAAATTATCTAAACTAAATTAAAACATCCAAAATTTCTTCTCTGGCATCCAATTTCCTTGCCCGCAATAACAATCACCAATCCGGCTTAATTGTAAAAGTGGTTAAATGTTTTATTAATATATAATTAATTTAAAATGTACTATTATATTTATTATAACAATGATACATAGTGTCTTTTTTCTATTTAAAACTTTTTTTTGAAAATTTTTTTAATTTAATCATCATCCCTGTAAATTTCTTTCATAATAAAGTTTACAGCATCACAATCAGACCAGTAGCTTAGATGTACCGTAATAGCATTAATGTAACTAACATCCAATATTCCTTCCTATATAAGAAAGATAATTGTAAGTTAACGTTTCTTGAAAAATAAAATATACAAATATTATACTACAAGCTATATAGACTATACGGACCTGTAAAACCCAATCAACTCTTCCAGACGAATTTAAATTTTTAATTCTAACAGCTCCATTTAGGTCTTCTTCATTATCAAATTTATCAGACTCGGATTTATCAGGTTTTTCTAATATACTAGGTGAAGAATTTGTTGAACAATTTGTTCCATTGACACTATTCTCATTATTTTCTCCCGCTGTATTATGAGGCATTGAAATCGACCTTTTAAGTGATGAACTGCTAGTATTAATAATAGTATTACTTTGTGGTATTATAGATTGCAATCCCTTTGTAAACATAAGGGAAGTTTTAACCGTTGAGAAGATATTAGTAGCTTTGCTTGCAATTTCACTTCCGAATTCTTGAATACCAAGATGCATTCCTTTTAATCCCCCTTTTTGATATGGAATAAGAGCGGGTTTTAACCTGCTACCATAGTTTCTAGCAATGAGCGGTTCTAAAAAAAAAAAAAAAATCTTTTGTTAAAATTCAACGATTAAATTAAGAAAAAATAATTTTTTTTTCCTACCTAATCTATAAGCGATTGGATCTAAAAGAAAATATGAATTAAATTTAAAGAACCTTTAATAAAATGATAATCAATTCAACTCGTAACACACCTGCATTATGAAAAATGTTATATATATTTTTAACAGCCGGATAACATAACGGAATGGTAGATGGACCTAAAGGCAAATCCATGCTAATTCCCATTCCCATCGCCGTGCTTGCTAATGTTTGTCTTAAACCTTGATTAATGTGATCTCTGGAACGATCATTTCTAGAGGCTACTTTAAGACCTTTCAATAATAAAAATAATCCTATTGGAGATCCAACTGCAAAAAAATTCGTAACATCAAAGTCTAATTTTACAGTATGTTGATGCATATCGGTTGACCCTTTTTCCTCAAAAATACCAGATGGAGTAGAAGGGAAGAGTGGAGGTTGATGACATAATATATCAAATGACAATACAGAACCGAGTGAATGTCCATATAATGAAACCTTTCCTCCATTCTCAATAAATTTTGGATTCCTTTCAATAAATAATTTGTAAACTCTGTTCATTTCTTTTGTAACAGTATTTATCATCAATTCCCTATATTTTGGTGTCATGTATAATAAAACTGATAAAAAGAAGCGTGAAATTTTAATTTTAAGATTAAAATAAATTTTAATGATTTTAATGAGAAAATAAAAACAATTTATTACCATCCATTAACACATCTGAAATCAACATTCTTAATGTTGGTACGCCCTCCAAAGTAATTTCATCTAAAGTTGTTTGACCCTCTTCAACTGCTGGCATACCCAAATCTCTTTGAACATTTTCATCTTCAGATGCCATTCCAAACTTTATTTTTATAAAGAAAAAATTAATATGATTCTTTTATTAGTTTCAAATCAAATAATATAATTTACCTTGATTTCTTGTCTCCATTGAATGGGTAAAACTTGTATACCACTTCCAAATTTGCGAGAATTATTGACGCTTCTTTCGTTTTTATCTGAGGTATTAGAACCACGACGATCTGTGCTAGAATCTGATTTACTTTTCGTGTTCTTACTAGGAGGTTCAGAACTAAGGGACGTGGAATACGTGTTTTTTATAGTCTTCCTTAGCATATTGACATCTATATATAAAATATAAAATAATGTTATTATTCTCTTGGATGATAATAAATACTAAAAAGTAATTATAAAACAACATTATACCATGAACAAAATTTATAAATTCCATCCTTTCACTTAGCTTTTGACCAATACTAAATAAAGTTAAATAATTAATTAAAATCTAGCAAAAATATAAATTCATATACATGTAGATTTATACAATTTACTAACCCATGAATAACCAAAATTAAGTGATCGATGACTCTTTCTTCTCCTTCGTTATCATCATCATAATCTTCACTTTCAAGAATCTCTCTGGTATCTTTCAAATTAGTTTCGGAAATTGGTTCACCTTTTAGACTAGAGGAAAGATTATCAAATTCATTCTTATATTTTATTTCTTCTTCGGAAGATTTTTTTGAAGTAGTTAGTTTTTTAACTTCATTATAACCTCGAATAAGTTTAGTTCCTCCCAAATGAACCCCATTAGTAAGTTTTGCGAAAACGGTTTTGGTCAATTTACCAGTCATATCATCACTATTATAATCAAGTAAATTATATTAACAAAATAAAAAATAAAAATATTATTTTAGACAAATCCTTACCTTAACAACCAAGCAGTTGTAGGATTCGTATAAACAACATATTGAGAAAGATAATTTCCAAATAACTTTTCTTGAACATGTTCAGTCAACTCCGTTGACTCTGTTTCAGGCGGCGGTGGAATCCAAACTTTATGTTTCCTATATAAGCAATGAAAGAGATATATGTAAGTAATAGTCGTGGAAATAGAGACGTAATAATTAATTATTGTTAACCGAGGCGAGGACTTTGAGCTTCAATTTCAGTTAAAACAACTGCTTACTTGTATCCATTTTCTATTTGAGCAGATAGATTTTCGTTACATGGGAGAAATTTTCCGTCACTTTGATAAAACCATGTCGCACGTATAACTTCATATGTTGCGCCTGACCAATATACAGGACTAATTTCACGATTAGCTATATCAACTTCAAACAGATAATCTTCATTACATAAAACTTTTGTTTCAGTTCCAGATTTAAAGGCAGCTTCAAGAGCATTAGAGTCACGTTTAGAAAAAGGTATCCAACTAGTTGGTAATTTAGAGGGGTAAGTCTTATTAGAATTGGATAAAGTTAGATTAGTCGAGCTAGTTGAAGAGGATGATGATGCTGTAGTCACAGACGATGATGACGTTTGTCTTGAAGAAACTTGAGATTTTGGAGTCTGGGTTTTTTTATTTGGATCTTTTAAGGGAATATCAATGGCGTGAAACCTAATTTTAAAACAATGAATTAGGTAAAAAAAAAAAAAAAAAAAAAAAATTTATTTAATTTAAATAAATAGGTCGTAACGTAACACAATACCAATGTGCAATTATTCCCGGATAATTCGGTTGCGAAGACATTTTTAGTTTAAAAAAATTTTTTTTTTTTTTCCTTGGATTTTCAAAGGTTTAATTTATAGTGTTTTTGATGAAATGGGACTAACTTATTCTGGTTTTACTATAACGTCATATTTACTAAGTCCTTGACGATCAAATTTGGAAAAAAATTATTTTTTAAGGAAAATTAATGAAATTATCCCATTTTTATTATTATTATAATTAATTTCCTGTTAACATACTTGAAAAAATTGAAAAAAAAAGGATATATTAATATTTTTTTGAGAAGCGGTCATACGAATGATGATCTATGCGAGTTACGTGCATTATGTGCGTTACGATGATCTACTGGCGTAGTTACGACTTAATGATTTCAACGTCATTATTACTTAATGTAAAAATAATTATTTCAGATAAAGAAGCAAATTGCCACAAATAATTACCACTAGAATAATTTTGCTCTCTCACATATAAATAAATTTAATATTTTATTTACACAATATCTTTCTCTTTCTCCTCTTCATTATTTTCATCATAATCTAAAATTTTACTTTCATTTTTTAACAACATTTTTTCATTTTCAACAAATAATTCAGCATCTTTTCTACCTTTTTCTACATCAACAGTTAATATAATTAAAACAGGAATTAAAATGGAAAAAAGCAAATACCAAAAAGAATATCTAAGATCATGAGTTACATCACTAATAATACCAGTTATTAAAGGACCCAACCAACTTGAACCTTTATCAGTAATTTGATTTAAACTAAAAAATTCATTCTCATGACCTTTTGGTATCAAACCACTAAATAATACAGTACAAAAACTTTGTATAGCACCAAGTAAACCACCATAATAAACAGCAAATAACCAAATTTCCCATGAATGTTTAAAACCAAATGGAGCAACAAATCCACATAATGCATAAATTGGTGCTAAACAAAGTAATGAAGTTGTTATTATTACCATCCTTTTTGTACTTAAATTAAAATATCTTTGTACCCTTAAAAAACCGTAAGCACCAAACATAGCAAATAATGGTACAGCTATTGATACTAATAATAATTCAACTTGAGAAAGCTTTAAAACTTTCTTTGCAAATAAAGTTCCTACTGTTCTAACAGTATCAAATCCATCTGATAATATAAACCATGCAATTAAATATTTCATTATTTCTACGAGTCTTCTTGCTGATTTCAAAGTTTTTCCAACTCTTTTAAAAGATAATGTAAAATAACTTTGATCTCTAATAAATGGGAATAAATATTTTAAAATTGTAATTTATTATTTCAGCAACAAAAAAAAAAAAAAAAAAAAGACAAACTTACTTTGGTAAAGGAGAACCTGGACGATTTTTCATCCATAAAACGGGAAAGATTAAAAGTGCCATACACCAAATTCCAGATATAACACAACCAATTTTTAAGCTTAACATTTTGTCTTCCATAAATATAGTAATTACGGAACAAATCGCCAAAATAAATATACCAGATGGAATACCCCAAACTAGTGACATGACAGATAATTGATTTGATGTTTTTTCTTCAATATCATAAATTTCTTTTTCTGTACCATTATTTTGTTTAACTTGTAATACATCTGGATGAACACGTGAATATGCTGGTATACATGCCAAAAAGAAAACCGAATGTGCTCCAAAACAAACATTTCTAACAAAGAAATTAATTAATTAAAAAAAAATTAAAAATAATAATAATAAAATAGTTTAATAACTTACGATAATATAGTTAGTAATCCAGCTAACCAATACATGTTTGGATTAAGAACTAAAATATATCCCATAGTAAATATAGCTCCAGCATAACCAAAACCTAGCAACATCTTTTTTCTATTATTCCCATAATCTGCTAATGATCCACATCCAATAAATACCAAACATTGTGCTAGAACTGATAGTGCTATTATATAAAATGAATAACTTGTTGAATCAATATACCAAAATCCAAATTTCGTTACACATTCATAATCTTCTATTGACTAAAATATGAAGAAAAGTGAGAATTAATTATAGTCGCAGCAAAGAGAGTGCCCGCAATACGACTTACGATATCACATGGAACATTTCTATCTTTTAATTTGAATCCTGCTTGGCTTGAATAAGTTTCCAATATTACGGGAATAAAAACTAATACAAAGAAAAAGAAATTTTATAGTTAATATAAACTTTTGTTTCAAAATTGTATATATATTAATTTCATACCCGATAAAACTGCCACAACGTATGGTTCCGTCTATTAATAAATAATTCAGTAATTTCTTTCTTTCTATTTATATAATAATAATAAAAATATATACCGCTGCAATGGTTAAATACCATGCTCTTAATTCTTTTTTACTTAATTCTTCGATCGATTCTTGTTCTTCATTAGCCGGCTTGTGTGACGACATGGTATAATATTAATATATCATATATACACACTGTATATATATATTTTTTGAGAATGAAAAAATAATTATGTTTGAAGATTTTTATATTTTTTTTCTAGTTCTTTTAAATAAAAAGAATTCAGTATGCGCAAACCTAATTGTTTCGCCTTTATGTAGTACAAATTACTATATTTGTATTTCAAGTACGTTTAACAACCCAAATAGAGTTTATTATTATATTAATGAAACCCTGTTTTTATTTCGATTAATAAAATTAACTAATTGACAAATGACCAATAGTCCAATACTGCATTGCATACATTGCGAATTGTCAGAAAAGTTGTACGACATATTTCAAACGACATGTGCGTTTGTTTGTGTTAAATTGAATTCTGGCTAATAGATAAAAGATTGTTAGAACAACTATAATTTTTCTTTTTTAACAAAAAAGAAATCTTACAGCTGTTTCATTAATTGAATTCTTGATTCTTCGCTCTATTATAAGATATTAAATTATTAATTAGTTTTTTTTAAAAATTTCCAATCTCGAGATATGATGATTGACTTACTTTCTTTAAATTCGTATTTAATAATTCATTTTCAGCTTTCAAACAAAAATTTTGTTCTTCCAAACTTGTAATCCGACCTTTTAGTTGATTGATTAATAATTTTAATCTATTATGTAAATATTCAAGTTCATTTATATCAATCTGTAATTGTTGGGAATTATGAAATTCTTGAACAAGTTTAGCTTTTAATTGATTATTCTCTTGTGTCAGTAATTGTTGACTTTGAGTTGTTTGATGATATTGATAATAATCATAAGTATTTGATTCTAAAAAAAATCTTGACTGATTATTACTATTATATTCTTGTAAATTTGGTTGAATATTTTTCGAGAAAGAAAGATTTTGATTAATGAAATTATTATCGAGTTGTTGTTCTTGAATTTGAGAGATATAACATTTTGGTAATATTGGTTTAAATTCCGTTTTTATCTGAGATGATTTATTATAATTTTCTCGAGTCGTCATCTTTTTTTTTTTTACTTTGTCTCAAGGGACAATAGTTGAAATTATATTATACACAAATTAGGAGCGATAAAGGATCGTATGGATCGTATATAAGCGGATACAAAAATACGAATTATGACATACACTGTTCACGCGTGATTAAATACGCGGTGGTCATTATGGTTCATTATTGTCCCACTAATATACTAGCATCACTGATGAAAAGCTTCTTTACTTATATACGCAGTCTTCTTCCACGTGATCTAATTGGTTACAAAAAACGATTTCATTTATATAAACGAGAGTATTGTATAAAGTTAATATTTGGAATATTAAGTCATTTGGTCAATATTAAATCTTTTGTAAAAAATCCAAAATTCAAATAGTAACAAATCTCTATAAACAATGGAAACCGATTAACAGATTACATCCGTTTGAATTCAGATAAGCGTTAAAACACCCTTATTATATTCGTAAAACATTTCTAGGAAATCGATAAGAACTTTAATAAAATCGATCAGCAAAATAAGCAGACGACCAACAAAATAGTCAGATGAATGATAAGTTTGACGCACAAGGTCATCAAATATCAAAGTTAATCGAAAACGCTGGTTTTTTCACGAGTACAAACGATTCAGCAGGAAAAAATGAATTCTGAAACCGCCTGTTACTATGCAATCAGTGCTAGCAATAACGAAAAGTAAGTCTGGGTCACGGTCTCGTTGTTGCAAATACTGTATATTGTGCCACAAGTGGAACAAATCTCTTTGTACGAATTCAAAGATCATTAACATCAATCTCTTTAATACCATCACATTCTTTGTGTTCTATAAATAAATTTAAAATTTCAGAACAATGATTTGCGTTAATTTTTCAGGAATAAAATTTCATGTCAAAAAAATACGATTTCAAATCCCACCTTGTCGAAGGGATTATCATATACGTAACGAGATTATTGAAGTAAGTCTTAAACGATATCCTGTCATTGGAAAATAGAATTTGATTGATATGGGATTAAAGTAAAGCATCGTTCTGTATTAAAGTATTTTTATTTCATGGCATTGTGGAACAAGCAAATAAGAAAATGATTTTTATTGCGACGTTGACGTGTAATAATTTCATGCAATGTCCAATCATTTTAGAAATTAAAAAGCGCTCTACGTAACATAAAAGGTGTTTCGTAGACTTTTTTGCAATCACATTAATGTACATTAAAATACACATACCATACAAATAATACGAAGTAACTTATTAGTACAACGAAAGAATTATTTGGGGATGTATAAAACTATAAATCAAATCGTTCGTTTAAATTCATTCGAGCTAACAACAACTTGTTTCATAATATTATCTTTATTATTCAAGAACTGACTTGCCTGCTGATATTTTTTTGGACATTATCCTGAATATTGATTCCATTAATGATTACCATTTTATTTTATTAATATTTCGCCACCTCATTGATACACAGTAGTACAACTGTAATACATTTTCATTTTTGGATTTTCCTGCAACGTTACGGCATATAAATAGTTCAAAACAGTTTTACGATTATGTTTTCGAACTCTCTTGCTCCTTTATTCTCTCGTTATTAGTTAAAATTTAAGTTATTTAACTTGGACGCTCAAAAACGAGAAATATACAGTAATACTTTTTTTACATTTCTCGTTGCCTGACGGCACAGTGTAAACTATTACTTATTTAGTTTCAACATATTTTGTTCAAACGACGTTAAAATTTTATACACTTTTATTCCTTTTACTCTACCAATACAAAGACTATTATTTACTTTTATTTGGTGATTTATTCCTTATTCCATTTCAACCTCAGGTTTCATAAAAACTGCGTTAAAAATATTATTTCTAGCTTATGCAAAGGACTGCTTGCTTTTATTTTGGTGTTTATTCCCTTATTCTCTTTCATTAAAAAATTACTTCGTAGTTTGAGAAACCTTGGAACCAGAACGAAAAGTCGATAGACTTACTGCGCCACGAAAAAAAGACCGATATCTGATATTTATATCAAAATGGTTTTTTTTTTAACGCTACAAGACAGACTAACCCACCCAATCCAATGAATATACTAGTCACATTACGCCAAAGAACTAAATAGATTATTGGAGTTCAAGATTATTGATCACTATTGTTTTCATGATCTTATACGTCCCAAGATTATTTGTTCGGGAGGTTCCGCTTCTGTTTATCTCGCAGATTGGAGAAATACGTCAACAAAATAAAAATTTGTTGATGATAAGGAGGTGTGTTACAGACAATATTTTTTGCATTACTTACAAATTACTTATAGATAATTTTTCTAGGTTTATTTAACAAAAATGGTTAATTCTCATCCAAATATAATCCAATTTCACGGAGTTACTAAATTAGAAGGTAACACATCGATTTTATGATAAACTTGTAAGATTTTTCTATTGACATATTTAATTTTCTTTAGACGAGGAAAGGTATTCGCTTGTTCTTGAATATGCGGACGGTGGAACACTAAGAGATTATTTGAGGAACAATACTACTGAATGGAAAACCCAATTAAGGTTTGCAAGAGAGATTACAAGTGCGATTTTATGGTTACACGATGTAAAGGAAATAGTGCACGGGGATCTTGTAAGTATATTCGCAGCTATCTAATAAGTCTATAGTGCGTAACTAACGCCTTCTTTTTTAGCACTCCAATAATATCCTAATACATAAGAATACAATAAAATTGGTAGATTTTGGACGTTCATTTGAAAAAGGAAATGGTTGTAATAATACTGAAGTATGGGGAGCAATACCTTATGTGGATCCTAAAATGCTCGATCAGACAATTTCATATAAACTAAACGAGAAATCCGATATTTATAGCTTGGGAGTTCTATTCTGGGAGTTGGCCAGCTCATCATTCATTGATGATCTTGAAGATAATCATATTACGCTTGGAGAGGCTGTACCAAATACGAATAATAAATTCAATGGACTTTATCAAAGTAAGTGAAAAATTAATTTCAGTATAATGATCCCGTTTGTACTAGCTTCTAGTACAATTTTATTTTTTTGACGCAGTCTAATTTTTTATCTATTTGAATAGAATGTTTGAAACAAGAACCGGATGAACGACCAAATATTTCTGAAATAAATGAAACACTTAGTAGTATTGACAATGATGAGTCTACTGTTTCTGATTCTGAAGAAAATGAAGATTCCTGTCAAATTGATTTAAATAAGCTTGATCAAAAGCTTTAGATTATTTCACATACTTTGTAGATTTTTCGTTTATACCTGTTTTTTCACGAATAGAGTATACAATAAAAAGCTTTATTTTTTATTATGTAATACATATTATGGAATCGTAATATGTCAAGTGATGATGATTGTGTACCGATGGTGCAAATTTAAAGTTTACACGGTTGTTGAACCAAAACACATTGGTTGCATATATAATAGTAATCCTTCGTGAATGTGTTGTTATTCTGATGATGGAATCATCCATTTTGAGAAGGATAGAATATTTTCCATTACAAAAAGCGTTTCTCAAAACTGTGAATTGTGGCATTTTCAGTTCAGAGTCCTGTTAATCAACATAAAAAAGAGTTGATCGGTTTATAACTAACACTGTTCAACGCTAATTTCTATCCTTAAACCGTTTACGCCAGAATATTTAAGACAACTCAAAACCTGAAAGCTGGTAAAACCTTACATAAATCGATTTCTACATTTTATCGTTTTGATGTTTCGATTACAGTTTAATGGATAGTGCGTTTATAATTTATATTTGATCAGACAAACGAAATAATTTTCTTCGAAATCATTGTGTTAGGTGTAAGGTTATGATCATTGTCTAAAAAAAACAACAACGAGACATGTCTTATTTCGTAGTTCCATTTATGCGTAATTGGTCAGTGCATTGTAGTAAATTGTCTATAATACCGTCGAATAATAAGGCGGGCGTCGATAGGACATTTTTTTATTTTCTCACGTAATTCAGAAATTCAGGTAACTGAAATAAAACTTAACATGAGATAACAAATTCTCGCATATAAAGTTCGTTACGTTGGAAGAATTTTCATGTACAAAAAATAATCACTTTCTTGTCCTACACCACACGGGTATTGTACAGCGTATGTCGCTAGACTTTGTACCTTTAGAATTCATAATCAAAGTATTTTCCGTTTATAAAATTATATCCCAAAGGTCACGTTATACCATGGTTTTTCTATTCGTCGGTTTATACTGTAGCAAAGTTAGCAAAAGTTTCAATGTTTTTCGAACAAATAATAAATGAATAACTTTTATGTTTAATATATCTTTAAATTTAAATAAACGGACAACACGTTTTCATAAAAAAAAAAAAAATGTTTTAGCGCAATTACATTACAAGCGAATTTACCTCCAAAAAATGGTAGCCGGGTAGATTATTAACAAAGCAACTAATAATATCTGTGACCCAGATTAAGGTTAGGTTAGATAAAGGAAGTGAGCTAGGTCAAAAACCTGATTCAACAATACCATTTCTGGAGGTGATGCTAAGGTGGTTAATTTCTGCAAAATTAATGTTTCACTCTCGAAACATTGTAATGTAAATACAGTTTATATTTAACAAATTTGTGAAATATATATTAAAAGAAATATTGATGGAAGACGACATTTATTATTGGTATAATGATAAAGGAATTAATTGTTACAATTATTATTAAAAAATATATATATATATATTATTTAGAAATAATCGAAAGATATAGTCAAGTGTAGTACTTCAGAAACAAAACGTTTGTTTATCGCGTCTATCTTATGAGAGAAAGTCTAAAAGTAGAAGACCTCTTCATCAGTAAAAAGTGGTAATTAACCGAAAACCGAAATGACATTGATTAAATCTTAAAAATCACTTTTCAGTTCTTTTGGTAAATATAAGTTTTACATCAACGGGCTTTAAGAAAAATTGAGATTCTAATATCAATTTTTCCTTATTAATGGTATACTTAGGAAGAGTCCAACTATACTTGTGTACTAAATAAAAATAATAATTAATTTATTAAATTCTTTCATTAAATCAATCAATTTAAATAAAATAAAATACTCACACATCATTGAGAGAATAACTCTTTGTTCCATTAAAGCAAAATTTTGTCCAACACTATAAAATATTTATATATTAATATCAAAATAATAGATAATATAATCAAATAATTTCATTAAACACATACCAATTTCTTGGGCCAGAAGAAAAAGGAATCCAAGAGAATGGATGTCTTTTTTCGTTACTTAAAAATCTATCAGGATCATATTGTTTAGGATTTTCCCAATATTTTGGATCATAATGAATTTGCCAAAGATTTATTAAACATAAAACATCTTTTGGTACAACATAAGGGCCAATTTTAATTGGCTCTTTTAATGATCTAAGACTTATTACTGATCCTGGTGGATATATTCGTAAGGATTCTTTAAGGATTGCGTTAATATATTCCATTTTCTAAAAATATATATAGTATATTATTTAGTTAATGAAGATTTAAAATGTGAAAAATGCAAAAAGTAAATATAATCAAATAATTATTACTTTCAATTGTTCTGAAGTTGGGATGGTTAATTCATTACCAAGGACGTTAATTACTTCTGCTCGTGCTCTCTCTTGTATTTCCTATTTAAAATTTTTAGCAAAATATATCGACTTTTAGTTTAAATTTATAAGGTATTAGAGTGAGAATAATGAAATTAAAAACTTTGTTTAAAGTGATTATTACCGGGTATTTTGCAAGATAATAAAATGTAGTACTTAATGACATCGATGTGGCTTAAAGAAAAAAATGATACATCATCAATTCTATGCATAAGAATCAGTAAGTTACAAAATCATTTAAGAATTGACTTAAACTTACTATCATGACCTGCAACAAAAAAATTCACCATCTCATCTCTTAATTGTTTTGTATCAGCATGAATTTTTTCTTGTTCACTTAATCTTAACATACTGGTTAACAAATCAACGTGTTCATCATCAGAAATTGGTTTATTTTTAATCTCACTTCTTTTTGTTTCTACAATATCAAAGATGAATTTATCAAATTCTTCAATAGATTGATAGAATTTCTTATTATTCGCTGTCGGCAATTTATTAATCCATGGAAATATGAAACGGTAAGGGGATTTAACGATCGACATAATAAATTTATAAACGGTTATAATGTGAGGAGTTTTATTAGATTTCAAATACTAAAACAAAAAGTTATTTTGTTAGAAATATCGATAATAAATGAATAGTCAGTCAAAAAAAAAAAAAAAAAAAAAAAATCTTACACCAAATTTATATCCAAAAGCCAATTTTCCCAATATTTCAATCGTGGTACGTTGCATAGTTTCGTATATGTCAATTGGTAGGTCCAAATTTCGTTGCGTGTAAGAAAATAGTTCCAATACAGTTTCACCCACCATTTCTGGAGATAAAGCGCTATTGAATGCGGTATTTGCTAATTTTCTATATGTTCTCCATAACTTGTAAAAGTGTAAAAATTGGTTTCGTTTTATTTTAGGAATTTAATGCGGAAAATTCTATTGCAAAGATAATAATAAATATTATATTTGTACATACATCCCCATTAGAAAATATTAGTCCTCTTCCAAAAAAGTCATAATAAACAAATCCAGGTTCATATTCGAGTTTTGGAGCAAGATCCTCTACAAAATCATTTTATTAGTCAAATATCATCAAATAAATATATGTAAAATATATATAATCTTACCTGATTTCGTCAATATATCTTTAGCATATTCAGCACTTAAAATATTTACAGAAGCAATTGGACCGATTTTACTCTAAAGATTTCAACAAAAATAAATATTTATAATAAATAAATAGAATATAAAGTACATAATATGACATACTAAATAAATATCATGGCCTTTTGCAGATTCGCGAATCGCATCTTGAATTTCATCTTGAGGTCTGTTTCGTAACATTAACCACATTGTAGAAAGAGCGGAAGCGCGTGGTATCTTATCGATTTCACTTGGTTTTTTATTAGCTTTGACATAATAAATGATGATAGCAAATATAATGGTTAAGAAGATTAATGTAGCCATTTTTTATAATTAATCTAGCGAAACGAGTAAAAATTATTCATAGAATGCGTAAAAAATTATTATTTCTCCTTCCCAGAAGCGAGAGAACGAAGTTTTATTTATTAAACCGAAATCAAAACTTTAAATAAATAAAATTTCACGAACTTTACCAAAAATGATTTTATATTGGGATCGACTATATTATAATATCGTTAACATTAAAAAGAAAAATCAAAAAAGATGAAAATCAATTTTAACCTTGACTTTGTCTCTCGATTACACTCATGTCAGTAAACATAATGTCCAGTAAGATTTCCCTATATATTTCGATTTTCTCCTGAAATTCTCGACAATCTATCCTTTTCTAGATCATTTCGGGGTTAGGTCGGTGTATTTATATATTAAAATATATTGAAAAAGACAATGATAGACTTTTTCCTATTACGAAAATGCGAAAATGATATATAAAAATGATTATATCATTCATAATTTATAAATCAAGAGAAATCATGCAAATTGACGGAAAAGACAGTAAAAATTTTTGATTTGATTTTAGTTTTATTTTCGTAATTTATGTTTAAAATTAGATAAAGCTATAAAAGGTTTAATTAACTAAGGTGATTCTAATAATAATATTAAAATAAAATAGAAATCACCTCATACTCTAATAAAATTTATTGAATTTTTATTAAAAATATGATATAAAAAAAAGATTTGCATGTTAAAAGTTTTGTAAAAAAAAAAGTTACTAACGTTATATTTAATATGCAAGTAGCATAAAATTGTCAACCCTATTAGATTTGTTTCGGCTAGGCATAAGATGATTTTACGAAACATTTTTAACATTTTTTTTTTCAGCACAAATCACGACAGGGAATCAATCTGAAACATTTTAATCAGTCGACATAAGATGATCATGTGGAACAAACAATTTTTTTTTTTTTTAATTTCGGCCAATTCTGTAGATTGGTCCACATGATTAAGATGTCTACTAAATCGAGCACAAAAATCCAACCGGATGTTTATCTACTGAAAATCATTTTAATTACTTATAAATTTATATCACGACGGAATGAGATCGAGGTCTGAACAATGAATTAACTAATTAAGACTTTATCACAAGATTTAAAAGCATATCATTTTTTATGAAAATCACTTTATTTAATTTATGAGAGATTACACAAAGAACAAAATAAAATAATATTCAATCAGATACAAATAAAGTATTGCCTCAATATCAGCGCATCTATACAAATGATGTTCTCTGGATTAATATATATTTTCCTTTGTTATTACTAAAGATACATAAAGAAGCAGGATTCAGTGAAGATTAATAAGAGAACATCGGCAACAAGTTGTTAAAGGGGGATAAAAATGAAAATGATAATTTGTTTTAATTATCATTGAAAAGATTAGCATTCAGGGAGTTAATGTTTAACTATGAATGTAATCAAGACATGCTGATATGCTAATAAGTTAAGTCTACATATAATAATATAATAAATATAATAAATATAAAAATAAATATATATAAATGATAAAAATAAAATAATATAATAATATAAAATATAAAATAAAATAAAATAAATGAATAAAATAACAAAAAATATTTACTCTTGTTTTTTTGTTATTTGGAATGTCATCAACACTCCACAGCACTCATCAATCCCGTCATAAAATATCAACAATATAATTTAAAAAGATGCGACCACACAATGTGTCGCATATTATAATGTAAAACTCGAATCATGATATTTAAACACAAATATTCTATAAAGCCGTATGTTTTTTCTAATATTAATTGACATACAAATTCTACATTATATACATCAATTAATTCTACATTATATACATCAATTAAAATGTAGATGTACGAAAATATTGAGACCTAATACATAAAATATTTGAATGAGCTTCCCAAATAATGGTGCAATATTTTAAGGAAAGTAATAAAGTTTTCATTACTTTTCGGCTAACGCCAGTTATTAAAAAGTTTTTAATAATGATAAGCATTTATAAATTGTTTAAATAGAAAGAATTATGTGATGTGGTTATGTTAGCAATAGATATAAAATTATTAATGATAAAAGAGAATTCAGTGTAGAAAAATTTTTTTTTTTTTTTTTTTCAAAAAAAATTAAAGACGAAGAAAAAAAAAATCCCGTCTTTTTTATATAAAAAAAAAAAAAAAAAAAAATATGCAATGAGGCTGAATTTTCAAACGAATGATCACGTAATGATCGACGGTTATGATGTTCATTAGATTAATATATCAAAAATGGAATTTCTTTCAAACTTCAATTTCAAAGGTTTTAATATAATTGTGCTACATCTATTTAAAAATTTCCATGAATAATATAAATTTGGAAAGTAATTATTGTAATAGTACTAATTTAATGAGGCAACAAAGACAATTTTCTTAATATTTTCGTTATTATCGCCAAAAACAGTAAAATAAAATATTTTTTTTTTTAATTATAGCAACAAAATTGTATACATTAAAGAAATATTGAAGAATATTTAACATTCGAAGATTATTGTCTCATATTTAACAATAGTAAAAGTATTATTAGGTTTCATTTCTGTAATATCGTCGATTTTGCCTAAATATAAATTTCAATTACTTTCTATTTGTGTCGTGTGATATTATTATTAAATTAATTAAACGAATTATAATAATTAAGTACAAATTTTATTTAAAGGATTTCAATATCTTATTGTAAAAAAGTAAATTAAAGTTTTAATTTAACTATTCAAAGCCATCCAATACTTTTGGTTGAATAAATTTAGAACTTGAAACACTCTTTGAGTCTTGGCTTATTATATTGGGCTGGAATATTTAAATTAAGGTTGCACTTAATAATTTTTTCTGCATATTCAAATCGGATAAATTTATTTATTTATTTTTTTTTTTAAACAAAAATTCATTATGCGAACGTCTTATCGATCATATTGTCAGACTTTTTAATTAATTATATTAAACAATTTATTATTAAAGTTCGCTAATATTATTCAAAAGACATTCATTTCAGAATTATTTAATTCGATGTATAATATCTATTTCTGCAACTCGACATTAAATTTATGCATTGATGAACAAGCATTTTTGATGGGTCGCGTTTCTCATTCCACCGACGACCGTTTCACCAATAGATCATTTCACCGACATTTATAAAACTAATATAATCCATCAATTCTTGAAACTACTTCACAATAAGTAATAGTTTGATCATTTTTAATTGATAGAAATCATTTAATGTCGTAGTGTATTGTTTATTTTTAAAATAAATATATTAGTGTTATTATTCGATTAAATTAAAGCATTTTTTTTTATACGTTAGTTGACCCTGTCGGTAAAATGTTTGCAGGTTAAATGATTAAATGATTGTCGTCCAGACCCTTTCTTATATAATATTCAATGTTAGTTCATCAGTAAATAACATTTTTCTTTAAAAGTGAAATGACATTTGTTAATGAAATGATTGTCGATGAAACGTTTGTCGGATTGTCGATGAAACATTTGTCAGTAAAATGATTGTCGGTGAAATGAACCAGACCCGTTTTTCTAGGATGGAGTTCACATGATGACACTTGAATGCAGATTCTTAGGAGCAAACCCGTGTCTTTTTTTTATTATTATTATTATTATTATTATTACTGTATTTGCTTTACTGAACACCTTCCGATATGAAATTTGCATAATGTAAGAAGATATAGACGCAAAAAAGTAAAGTCTTACAAAAGAAAGAAAATTTTTAAAAACTTGAAAAAGAAAAAAAAAACTACAACTAAGAATATTCATCAATTGTTATAAGTAGCTAAAGCGCTTACCGTCAACTTAAGGGCTCTCTAACAATTATTCCATCAACACCCTCGTTACTTTACAGATAAAACCTTACCAACCGAAAAATAAAATAATAAACTAACAACTAAAATTTTCCCAAATTTGTCGGTCGATTTCTTCTTGCCGTGTTTATAATTATTATGCTGATGTTTTTGAAGAAGTTTTATCCATCTTTTGCTAGAATTTGGCCGAATTGGATCCCATTTGACATTTCTGTACTAAATTATCAATATCGTCATTTCTCTTTAGATCTTGGTTTAAATGACAAATTAACCTCGATTTTAACACTTCCCTTACCTTGACATATAACCACCATAACTGTTGCAGTCAACTTTAAAGGCTTGTTTTAATATAGTACTTTTCGAAATAACAAATTTTGACCATTAGGCACAATTACCCTTTTAAAACTTTTTACGTTATATATTTGTAAAAATTTATTAGGTGCATTATTTTATCATAAGTTGTTGTCATGTATCACCTGTGGCAATTATAGACCGCTAATTGGAATTTTTCACGAGCTTCACACTCTTTCAATCTCCAATATCCTGAGACCAGCAATCAGAAATTTTTTCAAGAGTTACATCCATACTCTGGTATTGAAGACTGACCTTACTGAATCTGATAGCACAATTCGCAATGTCGTTGAAAGAGTTAACGTCTTTCTCCACAAAGTTAGGTATTTAACAAACCAGTATCATAATTTAGTTTATTTCAGATATTATAAACTATGTAAAGCGATGCAAAAGAACAAGATTTCGAAACCATACTGTATTTAATTCAACTTTTTAGCAAATGAAATTCTGTAAAGAAATAAAAATAGAAATTAAATATAATCTTATCTAGGGATGATCATGGTTTGAACCGGGCAAGTTCGGTTCATAGGCGGTTCAGTTCAGTTCAGTTCACAAGTAAACAAACCATCGACTCAGTTGATTTTTTATGGCACTTTAGATTATCTCATTAATGAGAGTCGAATAGTAATTAATTCATCCTTATTTAAATCTACTGAATGGTGAAAAATTCATCCAAATATCAAAAAATCGGCATTATTCATTTTTTGATTACTACATCATTTACATTTGGGTGAGTTTCTCGCCAATCAGAGATCGTAGAAGAATGATCTAATCACCATTAGACGTGTCATGATGAGACGAATCAAATGGTAATTAAATAATTCTTCTACAATTTCTGGATGGCGAGAAACTCATCCAAACATAAATGACGCAGTAATTGAAAAATGAATAATGCCGATTTTTTGATGTTTGGATGAATTTCTCAACATCTAGTAGTTCTATAAGGATGAATTAGTCATTATTTGACTATCATCAATGAGATAATCTAATGTGCTATAAAAAAACCAACTTAGTCGATGGTTTGTTTACCTGGTTTACTCGTGAACCAAACCGAACCAAACCGCCTATGAACCAAGTCATCGGTTAGTGAACCATGATCATCCCTAATCTTATCTAAATTTAAGAAATAAAGGATGCAAGTACGTGTTGTAACTTTACAAATAATTCCAGTTTGATTTTGATTTTAAAAGGTTCAAAATAATAATAATACAGTATATGATATTTATTAGAATTTTTGAATTTCTTGTAAATTTCTGAATTACAGATCTAGCCTAAATTTCTATTGATTGATAATATAACAAAATACAAAGATCAGAAATGTTGATGCTGATTTCGAATTACCAGGTGAAAATTAGTGATATTGTTTTTAAACCAGTAATCTCATATAGAAGATGGTATAGAAGCTTTTAAAGTTAAAAAAATCAAAAAGCATGTTAGTGTTTTTGACTTTCATGCGGATATCAATGACGTATCCTATCCATTAATTTTCTTGTAAAATTGCGTTCAACTATATGAAATTCTTTACGCTCATGTTTGTTAGTTAACCTTAGAATACTCGTGCAAAAACGATGAAAAGAAGGAAAAAAAATAGTTTTTATGTTGATTTGTAAGGTGTCACCCTATTTTCTAAACGAAACAATAACTTAATTGTGTTTAAATGGAATGTAAACAGTGCTTTTACCGACAGTCAACTTACTGACACCGATAGTATCATTTCACCAACAGAGTTATCAGTTTTATCGAAAATCACTTCACCGAATTTTTAATTTTTTACTTTTAACATAGCTAGCCACGACCATTAATTTAGAATTATTTATATTTAATATTTTTTATTATGAAAATAACATAGTCACAATTATTAAAGTTAAAATACAATTATTTATTGTGTAGAATTTTATTATAAATATACACATGCATTAAAGAAATGTTTAATCGGTTTTCTTATAAAGTGAGATGATAAAATTTCTCTAATAAAGATTAATATTCTAAGCGTTTTCAATGAACTCCACCCAAAATTTTTTCTAACAAATACTATATTCTCAATTTTTATTCATTAATTAATTATAAGTATGATAATATTATGTGATTATACGTTAAATATTTGTATTTAATGTTTATTAAATTATGAAATAATATATAATTAATAAAAAAAAAAAAAACAAAAAGCACGTTAAATTATTTTGTTTATTTGGCATTATTTTGTCGGTAAAATAATTGCCGGTGAAATCACTGTTGGTAAGTTGATTGTCGGTGAAATGACTTTCGGCGAAATCAAAACGTCCCATTTATTAGAACTTTGAATATACAGGTTAGTTCGGTTTAGGTAACCGCTCTACCCAACCTGATCCGTTGATCCAAAAGTATTTCGGGTAATCAGATAAATGAAATTTTTTTAATTTCTTATAAATTAATTAACAGTGAAAAATAATCAAAAATTAACCGTTAAATTGGGTGTCTTCACAAATTGCGTGATTGAGATTAAGATTGAGATTAAGGTTAATCTCAAGCTAATCATGATTGAAATTTCATATGTAATTTCAATCTTGCTCACTGAGTAAGATAGATTAGGAATGAAAAATTAATTATCATGAATTTTTCTAATGATTTAATATCTTTAATTTCAGCCGAATTTATAATGGATAACTAAATTCTGGTAGATTTAATACTTTAACAAATTCAATCATGATTAATTTTGTGAAGATTGAACGTTAATCTTAAGCTAATCCTAATCTTAATCCTAATCTGATCCTAATCATACAATTTGTGAATAACGCCATTGCGGGTTTCATTAATTGCCGATCCGCCTAAGATCGGCACTGCGTTACTAATAAATAGCAATAATAAAAAAAAAGCATTTTTTACATCTCGCGCGCGGAATAAGTTTCCACTCATTTTACAAACAGAAATACCATAAATACAATGTTTTTCTTCATTTTATGAGACTTTCTGACAAGTATGAATTGCCATAACTATATTTCTGTAACTGATCTTCTTCAACTTTCACTTGTTTTTAACGATAAAAAACAACTTTAAAAGCTAAAAATTATATGTTATGTTTTTAATTAAATAAATAACACAATATAGTAAAATGAAATATCAAAATTTCGTATATTTTAAGGCGGAACTCTGACGCAAATTCTTTTTTTTTTTCAGGTATTTTTAAGTATATCGTATGACTTTTTATTTATAGTCAATATGTCGTCTATGAGATATCCTTTTTTGAGGTTTGAGTTCTAGCACAAAATCTGCAAATTTAACCCCGAACTTTATTAGCTTCGCAGTGCCGATTTTAGGCGGATCGGCAATTAAAGAACTTTAACACCGCAAAGCCCAACATCCCTTTCTTGATTTCTATTACCTACGTGTTCATCTAAAAAAAACCTGGCATCCTGCAAAAAGAAAAAAAAAAATAAAGAAATGTGGCATCCTAAAAAAAAGAAGAAACATTAAAAGTGTTTCTTAATTAAAAATCACGCAATTTTTTTTTTTTGCAAATTCTTTTTTT
Source organism: Rhizophagus clarus (assembly GCA_015698045.1). Taxonomy (NCBI): domain Eukaryota; kingdom Fungi; phylum Glomeromycota; class Glomeromycetes; order Glomerales; family Glomeraceae; genus Rhizophagus; species Rhizophagus clarus. The sequence continues at coordinate 153,059 of BLAL01000300.1, forward strand.
TTCGGGTATTTTTCAGTATATCATATGGCTTTTATTTATAGTCAATATGCCATCTATGAGATATCCTTTTTTGAAGTTTGTGTTCTAGCACAAAATCGGCAAATTTAACCCCGAATTTTATTAGTATCCTAAAAAAAAGAAGAAACATTAAAAGTGTTTCTTAATTAAAAATCACGTAACTCCTCCACTCCTTGTAAATTCACTGAAAAAAATACAGTGGTTAACGTATTTTTTTTTACTTTTCTCATATTCTTTTCTTTTTTACACGTTTTTTTTTTTTAGCAATAACTAACAATAATTTTCGGATGTAATAAATTAATTTGTAATGTACTATTTTGATATTATTATTTACCATTTTTAGCGAGATATTATATCAGTGGGCGAAGTCTTTGATGTAATGTCACACAAAAGTTTATCATTAGTAAATTGGCGTAACATGGAGATTCTTAAAAATAAAAAGCAAAGTTCGTGAAACGGATTAAAAAAAACTGCCGTTTGTTGTTAATCGCTAACCCGGTATAGAACCGGATCAACGGAGGCTATCGGTATCCGATACCCTATATCGGGTCCAACAGGTTAAATCCGTCATTCGATTTTATATCCGGATGATAAAAAAAACGGATACTCGATAATAATGATATTTGTTATTAATGGTTTATCAATTTAAACACCAAAATTTTTGTGAAATTCTACATGGAAAAAACTTTAGTTTTCTCTTTCGCATGGAAAAAAAACTTTTGATGTTTTAGTTTCTCAATTTCACATGGAAAATCTTCCTGACGTCATGATTTTGTAACTTATCCGATTCAGGAACGCCATTTTGTGGGAATATGGGTCGAGTTGCTTATTTTTGTTATTATTTCATCTGCGCCTTTTATAAACATTAGCGAAAGTAATATTAGTTTCTATTATGCAAAATCGTATGTTCGAGGTGGATCCATATATTGGACATGATCATACGACCAACTTATACTACGAATCAAATCATTATAAATAAACAGTGTTTTTAACAAGCGAATTTGCTGTCATATTTTTTGACAAAATTTTTTTGACAAAATTAAATTTTTTTGACAAAATGAATCGTCTCTTTTTGATTATTACTTTTATTGTTCTCCTTACACACAATTTCGATTACGTGGCATCCCAATGCAAGTTCGGGGAACCATTTTATAATAACGTTTGTCAATCTGATCTCGATTGTTCGAAATATCCCGGATATGTTTGTTCAAATAATCCTAAGTCATGGGCAAAATATAGGACATGTATTTTCGGGTGTCATAGTGACGATGATTGCCTTGCTGAAAGCAATAGTAAATGTATAGTCACGCCTTATCCACACTGGTTTTGTAGTTGTTCTAGTGATGCCGATTGTCAAAGTTTTGGCCGTTGTTATAATGGTATCTGTTCAACATTTCAATTTATGTCAATGTCAATGTCATAATTGGAGGAAAATTACTTGTAAATTTAGTCAGCTGTTTATGTTATAAATTTTTTTGTATTAGCTTAAAAATTATGTCTATTATTGCATTCGCATATAAAAGTTATCAGTTATGCTGTTTAGGAAAATTACCTAAACATTTAGTTAGCTGGCTATGTTAAGTATTAGCTTTTTTGTTGGTAAAAATTGTCTGATATATATATATATATATTCGCATGTAAAAGTTTAAATTTCATTTATTATGATTTTCTTATTTATCATAGTGTTAAAACAGATGCTAAAGTTTTCCTATTCGGTAGAAAAAAAAAACGTAATAAATCATTTTTTTAGTCTAAAAAAATATTTTTTTAAATGAAGAAAATTATAAACTCATATGAAACATACGAAATTTTTCTCTCTCTCAAAAAAAAGAAAAGATAAGATTTGAGAGTATATTTAAAAGATCCTCCCGTAAAAATTTTGACAAATTCTTTCCAGTCGAAAAAAATATTTATTTTTATTAAAAAAAAAAAAAATTATATTTGTTTCTCTTTATGTTATGTTAACGAAATATAATGAAATGTATTATATTTTAACAATATTTGTATACGAATTTATATAGCTTTATAATTAGAAAAAAATTTTTTTTTTTTTGATATTTATATTTGAAAGTTCATTCCTACAATATGTTTAAATTCCAATTTGAAGTTCCAGTTCAAAATCTACAAAAAGAGATGTTAAAGAATATTAGTGAGTGTTCTTATATAAACCCACTCCTTCTTCCTTTAGAAATACTCACCTATCTTGAATTATTCCAAGTTCTAGTCTAAATTCCGCAAAAAAGAGAAGTTAGCAAACGCTTTATTCAAACTCGCACCCCCGCTTTTAGAAATACTTACCCGTCTCGAATTCCAAGTTCTGATCGAATTCTGAAATCTATAAAAAAGAAATTATAAAACATTAGTAAGCATTTTTTGATAAAATTCCTAAAAATTTGAAACTTACCAATGTAATAAGCTATAAAAAATAAAATAATCTTGATTATGTAGGTACTAAAAAACTAAAAGGAATGTTAGTAAAATTTTATTAACATTGAATTCTGCTTCTTACACTTAACTCACCATATTTGCAAGAGTCCGTTAGTTCCAATTTATACTCCAGTAGTACCTAGTACTTTTTTTTTTATAAATAGTTTTTTTTTTATTTTTTTAAATCAGTGGAAAAGAAAAAGTTTCGGTTTATAAAAAATCTTTTTTTTAAAAAAAAATTCGGTTACTAATGATATAAATATTAAAAAAAAATTCAGTTTATAAAACCGATAAAAAATATTAAATATTAAAAAAAAAAATTTCGGGAATAAAAACCGATAAAAAAATCTTTTAAAAAAAAAAAAATTTAAAACTATAAAATTGTAAATTTTATGATTGATAAATCGTATTTTAACATATCGAATAATTTTCTACAACAGTATATATGATCGGCCAAATAAAAATATAGGTCAAAATACGCAAATTAAATCTTTTACATATAAAAATTTTTGATAAAAATACGCAATCTAATGACCTAACTATGGACAAAAATCTCCTAAATTATACGCAAATCAAAACCTTACCCCGTCCAACTCCACTATGATGACGACGCATTGATAGACCCTACCCCTATATGTATATTTCTGGGTCCTCTTTTGTCCCACTAGACAGAGAAATCGAAATCTCCCATTTAGGAGATAAATTTACTGGTTGCAATGGTTGGTATACGGTACGTCCTTAATTTATTTTTAAATTATTTCTAAAATAAAAGATTCATGCCAAAATACATCAAAACCTATTGCAATGGTGAAACTCGACTTTAAACGTTATAGTAATAGGGCAACCCACTCGACTTTCTTATGGAGGAACATTTTTTTTTAACCAATTAAAATAATACAACGACAAATTCCCGTGATCGTAAACTATTCGACTGGCTAGTTAATATTTAATTCAACAGTATCTTTTTTTCTTGAAAAGTACGAAATTTGATTATCAAATTTATCTCAAAATTTGTGATACGTAAATATTTTCATATTAAGTGTTTATTATGATGCAAGGTAATTATAAAGTTTAATTTATGCAAAGACATTAAATTTTTACCCTCGACTCAAATATAAAAATGTAGCTGCGCGAATATTTTCTCAAACATGGGATCAGTAGATATTATTCCCTCATATTTATTAACTTTTCAGATCTAAATTAAAAACCTTACAGATAAATCTCGTAAAAATGGCAATTAATGATTTCAAATTTTTCAATAACACCCAAGTTTTTATATTTTCTAATTAATTTCCTGTTTTTGTTATTATTCACAAAATTTTTGTCACTATTGATAATAAATGAAAATGGTTTTTGTGATATACGATCTTTCCAACCAATAAAAAATGGCTCCAAATCTTTTGAACCTAATTTTACATCCCAATGACAATGTAATTCTAATTTATGAAAATCTTTTGGTGAATAATTAGCAACAATTTCTAACAAATCTTTTACTCCTAAATATGTACCTTCACATAAATGAGTTATAATAAATTCTAATCGTTGACAATTAATAAAAACCATTTTTAGTATTTCTATTCCATGATTTGAAAATTGAGTATACAATGATTTTAAGTTTGAACAATATTTAGCTATAGTTAAATTTAATGAATCATTACAAATGTTTAACATCAATTCTTCTAAATTCTTTCCATTATTTACTAAAAATTCAATAATTCCATTTTCAGGAAGATGACAATCTGTAAATTTTAAAATTTTTAAGTTTGGGAATATGATTTTAGTAGTAATAAATGTTGTTGATGATATTCCTAAAAAATCTAATTTTGTTAATGTATTTGATGTCGTAATATAATCATTTAAATCACTATCAAATTCATCTACATAAAAATATCTTGCGAATGATAAGGATTTTAAATTATTTTGAGAAAAAATCAAATCTTTTAATCCATTTGAAATAACCTTTTCAACCACTATATCTAAAGATTCTATATTGTAACATATTTTAGATAGTTGAAGAAAAAAATTAGAATTAAAATGTGATGAACAACTCAATTCTGAAAGGTTTTTTAAACAATCTTTCGCCTCAGGAAAATTAATCAAATTTGTACAATTAAATTTATTATAATAATTGGGATCCAAACAAAGATCCATTATCTTTAAAGAAGTGATTTGTTTCATAAACATCTTCAATATTTCTTGAATGATCAAATGATTTTCTAGATTTTTAGTTGAATTATAGAGTGAGTAATCACTAATTAGTAGACTTGAAATTTTAAGAACTTTGAAAAATGATGCATAATTAAACAATGGAGGTTTTGAGGTTGGAATTAAACTGACTCCATTATTAATTAGAAAGTCTTTTGATTCGTTAGGAAGACAAGTGATTAGAGTCCCAATAACTTGTGTAAAATTAATCCGTTTAAATTTCCAAATATTTCTCCATAATATTTTAACAGAAATTCTACACCAAAGTCGATTTACTAGTAACCATGAATGTAAAGTAACTTTATCTTCTTCTAAATATTCAATAACTATGTTAAGACAATCAATATGAGAAATCATTTTTTTTTTTTTTTTTTTTTTTTTTTTTAATAAAATAAAATTGCCAGTTAAAAAAAATTATGATATATCAGATGAATGTTGACTAACTCTCAGAGTTCTTAATATTCGGAATGAATAATTTATAGATATTGTACGATGTTGTGGTTAACGTCACGCACGAAGTGACGTTAACCAATGTAAATACCATCGTACAGTGATGGCAAATGACCAGATCATTTGTCCATTTTGAAATGACCCTGAATGGCCTTCGTCATTTGGGTCATTTGTCATTTCTTTATAATTTAGGCCAAGTTTATTATTCCGGTCAGAATTATGAATTTATAATATCACGTGAAAATTTCTACGAAATTGGTCAGAATTACGATATAGTTTTTAAATTTTAAATTTTTATTGGCTCATCGAATAGAAAAAAAAAAACTTTGAATAAAACGAAGGGCAGAAAATGAAAAAAACCAAGATGTTATTAATATAAATAAAATTATTTATTATCTTTTTTTTATAATAAGATATTTATTCATTTACATTTAAAGATATAGATTTTTTTAAAGAAATACAATGTTTTTTATTTTTATAGCGTGATTTAAGGATTTAAACAGTTTAGGTATGAATATTTTTATACGAAAGTAATGTGATGTGCGTAGTTGATTTTTTTTACTTTACAGCGTAATTTTAACACTTATGTTAAATGAAATGAGCCTTTGAAAATTAAGTAAAATCGTTCAGCTGGTGTGAGATTACTCAGGATAGCTTGAATGTTTGTGGAGTAAATGATATTTTTTACAATAGTATTTGGAAATTATTTTCTTTATTAAATTTAATAAACAAGTTAAACAAATAAATAAATATTATTTTTAAAACAATATTAATATATAAGTATTTCCATACTTGTTAAATAACTCTTGTTAAAATAACTCTCCTGAGGAAAATGGTTTTTTAAGTGACTAAAGGTATTCGTATTATTTGGAAAAAATTGAGGAGAACTAGAGGAAGACATTGGTGATATGAAGTAGCTCAAAGATTTGAGAAATTAAACATGGCAAGACAAGTAAGTTCGTTAATCTTTTTCTCTATGAGAAACATACCCTATAAGAAATCTGTATACAGAAAGGATACGTTTTATAAACGTTTGATATACGTTTTTACCGATTCCGTATAATAATTCTGTATATTTAATACGTAATTCATTTTTGAATGTTTTTTAAAAAATTGGTGCATATGGAATGTATGCGGAAAAATTAATATATACGGAACGTATACGGAATTTTTGAACTTGTTTTTTTTAAATAATGATTTTTATTTTTATTTTTAATGGAGGATCACCTCGTACATGTGGAGACAAAATTACTTGTCAAAACAAGCGCGTATGTCAAAATACATGATACAACTAACTAAAGCTATGTCGGGATCCGATTTAGTTGTTATCAATATGAAAGAGATAACCTAAATCACAAATTTTAAAAAAAAACAAAAATAAAAAAAAAGAAAACGAAAAATAACGCACTGGGGGAATAGAAAAAAGAGAAAAAAAAAAAAACGAAAAAAAAGGGGAAAGACCAAGCCATAACCGTTTCTTAGGCCGTAGCAAAATGTGGAAATGCCCGATCTTACGCTAAATCCTATGAAATAAAAGAAGAGAAAATGAATTACTAGGTTAGCGATTTATCGCCTAGCTTCTGAATAAGAGTTTTGAGAAGCGTGCATAAGTCGTCCGAAGCTGCGGTCTTTTTACGAGACTTGTTCTTTTTGGCTTTGGACTTCTTATGGTCAGGGCAAACCTGGCCCTGTTTGGGGGGGTTCGATTATCGTGATTTCTGAGTGGAACCACTCTTGTTGTCTTTTGTCTTCTTCGACTTAATCGGTAAGGGCGTCCTGGAATTCGTCAACTTTATTTTGTCCGTCTGTAAGGTGAGAGCTCACATCAACCTTTCATGCGTTTCAAAATAGAGTATTCCTTTGAGTCCTTGTTTATCCTTGATAACTTTCCACGCAGCAGCTCTCGTATACTGAAGGAGGGATTCGTTATCAGGGGTGAATTTGCTATATATTGCATCTTCTGTAGTATCGGCAGGGAAGCGGAAGGAGGCTTGAAAAATTTCTCGACTCTTTCTTTGTGCGAGCTTCCATTCGCCAGGGAACCACCGGACCCATATACCGCCTAGTTGGGTACACCAAGGCATCAAGATGAACTCGGTATCCTTTGTGGGGTTTAAAACAATGTCTACACGGATCGTATAGTACTTATGTTGGGTCTTGAGGGAAATGTTTAAAACGCGGCCCCAGTCAGAAAAGGCAGACCTTATTTTATCTGGAGACCATTTGGTGGGTACATCGTAGACCATGATAGTTCTGCGTTGACGATTTTGACTTTCATGAACAATGTTATTATCGCACGTGACTTTCTGAATCGACCCTTGCTTCTCTTTGCCTTTTTTAGATTTTGTGGCTGGAAGTGTTACAATAGGGGGGGTGATCACGGATACATTCCGCGTAATTATCGGATCGTCTACCAATTTTGGAGTAAAACTCGCGGCATCCGCCGATAACTTACTATCTATGATCATAGCCTGAGATTCTGTAGATATTACTGGTGCGCTTTGTTCCGGTTGTGACCAAGATTGCTGCGGCTCCAAGTCTTCGAAGTTGTTTCCTTGGGGAAGCGGCTGTAACATATCTTAACCTTGATATATAGTCTGTCTAGTGTTAAACGCAAATGTTTTTTGGCTAGACTGGCTGATATACTATAGTTATTGGTGTCAGAGACGTTATTAAAGCCTATAAACCAGTCTCGTGTATACAAGTTCTGCTCGCCGACGAGGAAAGCAAGCGTTTTAAATTGTTTGTCTTGTCTACCAGGTTTTCCTGCAGAGGCCACTGAGTATATTTTACCTAAGTCTTTTATCAGTTCAGCCTCGAAGGTTTTTAGCAACTCTGTGATGGTTGTGGACCAAGTATTTTCAAAGTTTTCCATCTTCTCTATATGTATTTTGTCTACGTATTTTTTGACAAAAAATTTGTGAGAAAGAGTTTTTTTTTTTTTTTTTTTTTTTTTTTTTTCTTTTTTTTAAATAATGATTTTATCGATTTTATCATCATAAGTCATAACACGTGATCACGTGATTTTTGTTATGATACGTTTTTTGTTTATATAAACCAAGCTTTGATCTTCCACCCTGTCTTACTGTCCCTCTCCCTGATTTTTTATTTCGCTATTTTTTTTTTTTTTTAAAAAAAAAAACTCTTTTTTTCTTTTATTTGTTGCCCCTCTTTTTTATTCTTACTTGCTACTCTTCTTTTAAAAACTTCTTTTCCTTTATTTTTCTAACTTCGTTGCCCTCTTAAAAAAAAAAAAAATTTTTTTTTGGTTTTATTCTTTTATTCCCATTCATTACCCTCTCTTCTTTTTTTTAAAAAAAATTATTTTTGCCCCTTTTTTTACTGAATTATTTATTTCTGGATGTTCTCCTCTGGCAGCATAGGTTAGAGGTTAAAGATGGACTAACCGCGACTACTGACACGAAGTTTATCAGGACTGGGGAATAAAAAGTCTTATTTAGTGCAGGTATTTCCTGAGTCTCTAATTTAAAAAGAGAGGTTCCTATAAGCCGGGTTATGTAAGTTACCTTCTGCATTATTTTTCTAACTTTGTCAGCCCCCTTAAAAATCTTTTTTTATGTCCTTCCCTAACTTCGTTATTCCTTTTTCAAAAAAATAAAAAAAAAAAATTTTATTTTACTTTTTTACTTCCACCTCACTATCCTTTCTTTTTTATTTATTTTTATTCTTTATTTTGTAGATCAGATTTTTTTTTTGGTTGCTTAGTTCCTTTTTTCTTATTGTGGGTCAATTTTGAAGTATTTTTTTTTTGTAAGTCAGGTAGGAACCGGACGTTTGGAGACTTGGATGATTGCAGGTACTATATAGGCGGAGCTTATATTTCTTTTTTTTTTTTGCTTTTAGGTTGTCTGACTCCTGATGACTTGAACGAATCCAGAATTATAGGCAAAATAGGGAAGCGTTGGTCTAATTGAGTTAAAGAAACGTACTAGTGTCTTTTTTCATTTATTTTGAAGGAATAGGTTATTTCTTTGGACTAAGTGCTCCTGGAGACTTTTGATTTCTTAAAAAAAATCAAATTTCTTAACGAAACATCAGTAGAAATAGTATTAATGTTTCTTTTTGTTTTGGTTTGCAATAGTTGGTTTGATAGGAATAAACTATTCATAATATATTTGTGTTTATTTTATTTTTTTATTTTTTGATTTAATAAATAAAATTAAATTTATGTAAATAAAGTCTAGTAATAAATTGTAATAAATTGTAATATAAACAGTAAATTTAATAAGCAATAATATAAATTTCATGGTAAAACAGTGATTAAATCACGTAAATTCCGTATGCATTCCATGAAAATTCCGTATCCAAACCATATTTATAGTGATACGGAATTGTGCAATTTTCCGTATCTTTTCAACGGTCTATTGTGATACGTTATTTCTAAGGAAAAAAATCGTATAAAAATCTTATTAAAAACGTATCCAGTTTTTTTATAGGGATACGGTACAGTACATAATTGAACGTTCGGTAAATTGTTAAATTTTAATTTTCCGATTTATTTAAAAGGAGCAAGTATTATATATACTGTAGTTGTTAAAATTTTTACGATATTAAATTAACATATACATCAATGCTTCATAGAAATGAAATCTTTTATAATGAGCTATTAATAAAAAAGAGATTATGAACACGAAAAAATTTATCAACAATTATTTTGATGTATTTATGTAGTAGACCATTGATTACATCAAATTTCTCTAAATTAAAGTTATACCAGGGTACCGAACGGATCAGCTTTTCTATTGGTCTATTGGTTTCAAAAGTAATAATTACGATATTTCGGATTGCAACTATAACGAAACCGCAAACATCAATAAATTTTTATATTTCTTTTTCAACACTTGTTACATAAGTTAACTTTTTCTGTACAGACAATTATATCACACGAACAAACAGCTCGCCAATTTCGCCAAATATATTTCATGAATTAAAAGCAAATTGAACTTTATTGTTTAAGACAATCAACATACAATTAATCTAGTTAAGCTAAAAATAAAAATAAACAAAAATTAATTGATATGACTATTACTAGTATAGTAATTGACTCTATCGAGTTCTGCCTAATAAATTATTTAAATTATTTAAATGTTTTTCTAGGGCTAAGGTTTCTTTTTGCTGTCTTCGAAGTGTTTTTAATTCTTCTTTAATTAAGTGACTTTGTAAAGCATCTTCAAAGTTAGTTAATTGACTTTGCGCAAAAGTATCATTTTCTTTTTCTTGAGTAATCATTTGAGCGTGAGCTTGTAAGTAAAGATCTATTATTGCTTTTACATCATTATTAACTTTATTTTTTAATATTGCAATCAACTTCATTAACCGTGTTTGGTATGCTCTTAATTGGGGCTCTAATTCATTTGATTTCAGTTTTATAACCTTTTCTTTTAATTGAGGGAAGTTAACCTCCTCGTCAAAATAAAGTATTTTATTTAATTTCATCAATCTAGGGTTGATCAAACCCTGATTCAAACCCTGATTTAAACCCCTATTAGCATCGTCATACATACCCAAAGAAATAAAAGCAAGAATAAAAAAAATTCCTCCCAAGACGAAAAGCACAATAAATGCTGTTTGTTCACTTTTCAACCATCCCGGAGCATAATTTTGTATTTCTACTCCATTCTCATATACCGGTTGAGTTTCTGCAAAAGGATAATACGTACCAACTAAATAAAAAAAAAATGATACAAGACTAAGAACACAAAATATAGAGATAACCAATGTTGGTACAAAAAAACACGCAAATGTGTCTATGCGCTTATTCATAATGAATTCTTATAAATTTTCTGTCTTATAAAAATTGAATTATTTTTTTTTTTTTTAAGTTCAAAATAAAATAAGAAGCGATGTTTATGTAAACGACCTGTTATAAATTTGACAAGATCTTATGTTAAAATTATTTATTATATCAAATGAATACATATTTATTAAACCATTTGGCCAATTGCTTATCAATTCAGCCATTCCAAATCGAATTTGGTTATTGTGAAACGTAAAATAGGGCCAAATCAACGGCAAATCAAATCATTTATCAATCACTGCGTCCAACTAGTTGTCTTACATATCTAATAATTTTCAAAATTTCACGAAGAAATTAAGAAAAAATATTCGTGTCGAGTTTGCAATTATTTAAATTACAAGTTGAAGAAAAAAGTTTTATTAGTAATACGATTTACTGCGTAACATTTATAACGCTATCCTACCACGTGATTTGTATATAAGATACTGTTATGCACCATTTCGTCATATTAAAGTTCTATCATATACTCAATTTTCAAAGTTTAATAATTATAAAGGGCCTTATTTTACGTTTTTCAATATTTAAATTCGAGAATATTCATTTAGAAAGATTTGAGATGGGCTGAATTGATAAGCGATCATCCAAATGGTTTAATAAATATGTATTCATTTATTATCGCAAATGAAAATCCATAATAATTTAAGTGTAATGCCTTATAATAAGTCATTTTACATAACATCTTTTCTTATTCACTTTGAACTTAGTTTGAAAAAAATTAGCAAATTCCGTTTTTCAAAACAAGAAAATTTTATAAGAATTCACCACTCTTTCCATTTAAACAATGGCTTGGCAAGAAAAAGACAAAAACATAATAAAGGGTTTCTTTATAATAACAACAACCATCTTTGTAATTTGTGTTCTTAGTTTTGTGTCCCTTTTTTTTTATTTAGTTAGTGTGCATTATCCTTTCGCAGAAACTCAATCGGTATATAATAATGGAGTAGAAATACAAAATGCAATGCCAGGATGGACGGAAGGGGAAAAAACAGCATTTAAAACGCTTTTCATTCTGGGAGGAATTTTTGGTATTATTGCGTTATTTACCGGTTTAGAACATAATTACTTATTGGAAACTACTTCTACTCTTTATGGAGGTGTAGTCGACCCTGAATTAATGGAATTAAATGAAATACTTTATGTTGACAAGAAGTTTTATTTCCCTGAGCTAAAAAGAGAAATAATAAAGCTAAAATCCAATGAACTAGGACCTCACCTAAAAACAAGCCAAACTCGATTAACGCAATTTATTGCTGAATTACAAAACAAAGTTAATAATGATTTAAAAGTAATAATAGATCTTTACTTACAAGCTCACGCTCAAATGATTACTCAAAAAAAAGAAAATGATACTTTTGCACGAAGTCATTTAACTAATTATGAAAATATTTTACTGAATCATTTAACGCAAGGAGAATTAGAAACACTTCGAGCACAGCAGAAAGATACTCTAGCTCTAGAACAACATTTTAATTATTTAAATAGAAAACCATATTTCTTGTCCTAGAACAACATTTTAATTATTTAAATAGAAATTGACCAAATTTTTTTGTGAATGTAACCGATTCGTTAAACGTTTTATTTTTGAATAAATCAGTTTTTTATGCTTCTAACTGGTCTTAACTAAATTAATTATATTATTCATTCGTTTTTATCTTATATCATTATAAAGTTTAATCTGCATATAAGTTTATTCTTTGAGATCTGTGCAAATTTATGATATGCATATGGTGTCAATACATAAATTGAGCGATACATCGCGTGGTTTATCATGTTTAACCTAACAGATGGAACATTGGAACAATCTTGGTCTTTTCAAATTCATTAAAACATCTCCCAATTTAATGACAAAAGTAAACTGTACCAAGTGTTACTTGAAAAGATCCCGACCCCACCGGAAAGCCGATTGAAATAATCACATAAAGTACATGTATCTGGTATAACTTTGAAGAGTAACTTTGATGTAGTCAATTATCTAATTAAATCAAAAGTCAAACCTCTGTATTAAATAATTATTATTTAAAAATTCATCTTATAAATAAATTTATGTGAAATTAATGTACTTTTAGAGTTTTAACAGATTTCTGAATGTCTGAAACCTTCAAAATTTTTGAAAATATTGAAATATTTATGAAACTTGCGAAACTTTTTATTGACGTTTTTGGTATAATATTTTAAAAACTAATTATAACAGATAAAGAGAAAAAATTTTTTTTATAACATATAACCTCAAAAATTACTAGGTAAATTTAATTTTGGCTTATTTAGAGCGGCAAAAGCGATTTTAAATCCATTGACCTATTTTACAAAAATCTTTCTTTCACGAACTCCATTTTTTGGAAACGATCGAAAAAGGCGTTTGTCACCACGATGAAAATCACGTGATCATAATAAAAATATTTGTCACCCGTGTCACGCCCTCTACCTTTCATTTTTCATTAAATATTATGGAGGGACAGATTTTTGGCCCCTCCAAAGACGGTAGAATATATGTAACAAGGTAGTGGACGACAATTGCTTCCCAGTTGGACATTTCGTTTTTGTGAAGACTCTCGACTGTCTTCAGGTCGAATGTATGAATTATCATGAATCCTCTAACGTTTCCAATAACTATCGTTTATACGACCACGACTTCTATTATTCTGAAGTTGATTCCATTGCTCCTTTTCTTTAGTGTTCTATCCTGCTACAATTGTAGTACTTAATTGTGGTATTATATGTATGCAGATTATTAATAGGTTTTGCCTCGATTGGTACGTCTAACATACGAATAATGAATGAAATTGGTGTTAGTTATACTGTAGCAAATGATAGTAACATCAGTTCGATAAAATTGCTATACATAGTATTCAAGGGATATTTTTCACGTATCTGTAATGATTGGATTTGATCATGCTCAAAATAATTGCGAAAAAATATTGATATGTTTATCTAGTGATTTCAACAGAGAGCAGATGTATTCTATCAAAGAAAACAGTGGACACGTATTCCTTGATTACAGGATGTTGAAGTATTTATGAATAATCGAAAGTGAGTGACAAGTAATGTTTGATCACAAAAGAAAATAGTAGACATTAATCATAGACGTGTGAAGCGTATCCTTTTATAAGCTAAAGACATAAGAACAATAATTCTATGCTTTGAGACACTTTCTGATGAGGCACGAGGGATAATTTGGTTTGCTTCCCGGTCTATTAATAAATTTATAACTAAAATTGCCATTACAAAAATTTCAATTTCTCATGTTTCATCTATTATTTGTAAATTTTGACAATAAAGTTTTGTTCCTTAGAAGTATCTTTGTAAATTACAATCGCGAATTTGAAAATTTTTCAAAGAATTTAATTACAATAAAAGCGCAAAAGAATTTATTAATATTATTTATATCACCTATTATCTATTTCGGGGTGCCAGACCAGTAAAGTATCCAAATTAGCTTGTACACAAAATTTTGTTCTAATCATTTTTACTATGTCCTATGTTTGTGATTAAACCTATAGTAGTAAAAGACGTCTAGGGGCGGGAAGTCATATTTTTATACTTTATTTCTCTCTTGAAATCTGCTGCTCTATTGTTTTATTATAAAGAAAATGATTCACAAATAAAATTTACCTGATTGGGTTTTAATTAGGATATTTTTTTAATTTTCTGAAAATTTTAGCATTACATAATCAAATTTGTCCTTGATAAAGAAATATTTGCTATGACTAGAATTACATTATATAAAATATTGAACCATAATTGGAAGCAATTTTGCTGATAATATAAAGCATAAAGAAATTACAAATTTCTGAATTAATAAATTTCTAACAAAGAATTTCAAGTATATTTCAACTTTCAAGGGTATAAAAAGTTAGTGTTTATATTGCTATTTAAAACAAAGGTTGATATGATTTAACGTTACGATTCATTCCATATCACTTTTTTTCTCCGTTTCGAGAAAACCACTGTCTCCTTCTTGATATTTGGAAACCTTGGGATCAATTCTAAAATATGAATCTTCCCATCCGAATCTATCTTCAATATCACACAGGATACTATATTTGTATGTCTTTTGAGTTATAGATTCTACATCCAAACGAGTAAGAGCAGAGAATACTATACGAGCGCGTTGTTTATCCAGAATAAGTTCTTTATAGAAAGGTTTTTTTTGTGCGATCCAAGTGTGGATGCTATTTGCTAGGAAACGGTCCCAAGCGTCTTCTGTCTGTTCAAACCAGATAGTGATGAGCCAATATAATTGCGTAATTCGAAAATCAGGCACGTCATCCAGGTCATTTTCTTCGCGGACTAATTTTTTAAGCTCTACTCCTACTTTTATATCGCATAATTCCCAACCAAGATGCTTTATCGCATCTTGATAATCTTCTAATTTCATACGTTGTGTGGGAGTGATAACAAAATGCCACACCTTTTGGGTTTCTGATGGGAATCGGAGTTTCATCTTGTTTGTATATACTAAAGCCAATCCTCGAGGTAAAGTAATATCCCTTGGAAGAATGTAGCAGTCAACTTGATCACTAATTGGAGTTTTGTGGGGAGGTTCGCCTAATGGTACGAAGCATGACACTCCCAATGCATTAATATTATTAAATGGAAAGTATTTTATGAAACCATCATCTAGAAGTTCACAGTCACTCGTTTTGAGTTCACCGTTTATAGCGTCAAGTCGGTGCAGTGTCCAATTAACTTTTCTATAAAGCACGCCTAACCGTGGTGGTCTTGATCCAATAGGTTCCATGTTAATAATCTTAGAGAACAATTTTATACTGAATGTAAAGCAAGAGTGAAGAGAATTTATAACCGTTTCTAAATACACTGTGATATATATATACTCTTGATAGACTTTGTAAACAAAGTAATTTATATAACTGAACGTAATAACTTGTGTTTTTTTTATATACCAGATAAAGAATATTAAATGTATTGTAAAATAATTTTGTATAGAACGCGAAACGTGTATAAGTACTGTATGAGTCTTTACAAATTAAGTTTATGTCGAGTAAAATTATTTATTGCGCCACAATGTGGAAAAAAATTCGTAACAAGAGAGTTTTTTTTTTTTTTTGGCTTGGATTTTATATATTACAAATATATTTATCTTTACAGGTTAGGAGAATAGAAAACAAAAGTAAGGTGGTTAAGAGGATCAAATCGGTTAAATCGAAATATCGTATCAAATGATGTAATGCATAGTAAACTTTAGTACTAGTTTTATCTAATTATACTTCAAATTGCGCATCGTATTTATAAGCAGCTGCGGTTAAAATCAGCAATTCACTAATACTTATCATAATATCACAAAGTCATGATATAAGTTTGATTAATCAAATAGTCAAATTAATTATAAGTTAAATCTGTAGACTATCTACCGACAATAAAATAATACTATATAACAATAAAAGCCGCTTCATTTGAAAGTCTGTCTGGTTTACAAAATAGTTCTCTAAATATAACGATAAGAGTGAACAGAGGCTTCGATAGATCTGAAATTGCTCTTGCGTTGGTAATACAAAATAATTCATATTGTTCGCATGTGAAAGATAGATTTGAAGATTTGATAGAATAGATTGATGAGAACATTTTACATTGGAAATTCGATAAACAGCAAAGAAAAAAGGTGATCTTTTTATTATTTCAACATTATATAAAAAATAACATGGATTTATAAAACTTATAGGGTGACACTGTGAATATTTAGCTAGTGAAATGAAAAAACTGCAACTTCTAATCTTTATTACAGTATTTCATTTCCAATTGGTGAAGAAAAGAATTTTTTCCTTTATTCCAGAATTTTTTATGGTTTAGTGGGATTTGCAGGATTAATAACAGCCAACAAATTAAAGGATCTCAATAAAATATTCAATAATTACAAACCTACAGCTAAATATTGAAAACGATGGACAGGTGTAGTGATTGTGAAGATAATATGATCTTTTTCTTTGCACGCCACTGTATAACAATGGGGATGACTCCATAGTACTTTATCTTAATTCTAATCCATGATTTTTATACCTGCATAAACGGATGAAATAAATGCAATCGTTAATTTAGTGATTAGTATCCGAATAAAAAAAATTCATACCCGTCACCGGTTAGCATCCGATTTCAACAATTTTTACTGTTCAATATATTAATTAATTTTCGTATGAATATGAGCATCATGCTATTCAGGTTAGAGATGATCAGCATCAGGAATTTACGAAGGCTTAACGGAGCATCCGGTCGGCTGATGTAAATCATTATCTCGTGAAACATGAGTCATTCATTTGTAGTATGGAATATGGATACTGCCAACCCTTGGTTATTACGGCAAGTAACGAGATTTCTTATAACGACGACGTAGCTGACAACTCTTGACAACTACCCTATTCTTACACTAGGATTAAGAACTGGAGTTATTATTTCAGCGTAATCGTAGGAGTTAAAATGAGTGTAATGTTATATCTTTATTACCCTTTCTTGTTTTCTTATATAAAAGAGTGATATTAAATTTTATTTTATTTTTTTTCCTAATAACAGACTGTTTTTCCATCAATAATAGACCAATAAAGGAATATTCTTCTTTTTTAAATGATTCACGATAACACTAAAAATAAAATTATATATATAATTAACAAATGATGCACAACGGTACAAAAATTTTATTATCTCATGATTAACAAAAATATTCTATGCATTCCATTGCATATTCTTTTTTTCTTTTTTATTTGTAATATTTCATATAAAGATTTTAATCGAGTTCTTACATAGATAGTAAGCGTTTCTGTTAATCTCGTTAATCACTTAATCCTTGTTTGATACTTGACAATGCGGAGGTGATTTTAATTTTAACGAACCATAAAAAAAAAAAAAAAAAAAGGACGGACATTTGAGAATGACATACATATTACCATCAGTTCATACCTCCGGATTAAATTTACCCTTTGTCGATCAAAGGATTTTCTTTTATATCATCAAAAACAGGTTTATTACGTATTAAGCATATTTAAATCATTTGAATAACTAAAAATAAATAAATAAATAAAAAAAAAAAAATGAATCCCCTTAAATCGTATGTATGTTACGTATACAAACTCCGCATGTATTATTATAACGATTATAAAAAAAAATCGGTCACACAAATAAGGAGGTGATTTACGAAAAAAAAATTATAAATAGCCCTTGAAATTTTTAAAAATAAATAAATATATTTGGGGAAAAGGTATTATTCAATCTCTCTTTTATGAAATTATATGGTTCTTTCTTTTCTTTTTTTAACGAATTTCTAATATTTGTTTTGTCTTTTATAATTTCTTATTAATAAGGAACAATTGAAAATAATAATTAAAAATTAGAAAAATAATAATAATAATAATAATAATAAAAAAAGATTATTTAATGAAACCCTAACTTCGGATTTTTAATTCTCGACTTTCCAAGATATAATACCTAACGTTACTATATATACACGTGATCAAGTAATTTAATTTTCTCTGAAAGACTTTTGACCATACAAAGAGCATATCTACACAAAGAACGTTTTGTAAAATATAACCAAGATGTCTGTCATAAGCGGAGTTACGGATTATGATCGACTTCCTTATGGCAGTAATCCATCGTCGGTTGTATCATATCCAATGAGTCAGGATAATTCAGTCATGTCTTCTGCAAATACTATATTACCACCTGAACAAGCGAACATTAATTTTAAACCTACTACTACAGCAGTAACGAAAATAAACAAATTAAAATTACATGTTTCATTGGATTCAACAATTTATACAGCTGGTGGTATTTTAACTGGAAGATTGTCATTGACGAGTTCTACTGCACGTTCAATAAAACTTGGAGAAATTTCTGTTGAATTAACCGCTTATGAAGAATTATCTGTTAAAGAATATACTGCTTCACAATCTTTTTTGTCTTCTAGATTAGTTTTTCAAAGTGAAAATTTACCACCTTCTAATGCTGTACATGGTCCAAAAGATAATGGTTATTGGACGGCTAAGAAAGGGAAAACGACTTTTCCTTTTGCTTTTAAAATACCTATTGATGCACCAAGTTCTGTTACGTATGGAAATTTTGCTTTTCTAAAATATGTTGTAACTGGGTAAGTACATTAATGGAATATTTTATTTATTTTATTTATTTACTTAATTTTTTTTTAAAAATTTTAATTTAATCGTCTATTTTTATAAATTTAATTAATTAAAACAGGGTTGTTCAATTTATGAACAATAATAAAGCAGATACGCTTTTTAAATCGAAAGAAGCTTTGGTTGTTGAAGCTTGGGATGGTCACAACCCAATTTACAAACAACCTGTAGATGGGACGAACATGAAACAATTATGGATGGGTGGATCAGGTGCTGTCACGTTAGAAGGAACATTATCAGAAACATTATTTCAAAGTGGTGGAAACGTTAGTGTTCAAGTGAGAGTGAAAAATGAAACCAAGAGAAGGGTAATTAAAAAATTAAAATATAAAATTTTCGGTTTTCTTTATTTTAATTATTTTTTAATCATTTTTTTTTTTTTTTTAGGTTCAAGGAATAAAAGTAGCCATTACACATAAACTTTTAATTTTAGCTGATAAACATAAGAAAGAAATTGATGATGTTAAAGTTGTTGGAGATACTGTTGCTGAAGAATGGTTTAGAAATAAAGACTTTTTATTTGATTGTGGAGAAGATCGTTCAACGACTATTCATATTAATGTTCCCGTAAGTGAGATGAATATAATATATTTTTTTTTTTTTCTTGAAATTGCTTAAAAATATAATAATTAATAATGTTTTATTTTCTTTATTATATTTATTTAGAAAAATGCAAGGACGATAAGAAATACTGCATTATTCGAAGTTGTGTGTTTTGTTGTTGTATCATTATATTTGGGACCATTCACGTATGTAATGATACAAAATTCACATATTGTAATTGTGAAAAAAAAAAAACTCCATTATTAAATTCATTGATTTATATTTTGTAGGAAGGATCTCACGGTTCATCTTCCCGTTTATATTGCACATTCCGCGTCTTTA
Source organism: Rhizophagus clarus (assembly GCA_015698045.1). Classification (NCBI taxonomy): domain Eukaryota; kingdom Fungi; phylum Glomeromycota; class Glomeromycetes; order Glomerales; family Glomeraceae; genus Rhizophagus; species Rhizophagus clarus. The sequence continues at coordinate 172,997 of BLAL01000300.1, forward strand.
CAACCAGCTCCTATAGCTGATGCAGATTTGAACGTATTTCCAAATCATTATAATATGATGGATGAAAATGCAGAATTTTTTGTTGAAGATACGAGAAAAGATGATGATGATGTTTTAGGTTTAGTTTCAACACCAGTAAATATTCCAAATAAGAGCGGTAGAGTACTTCCTTGGTCAAATGAAGAAGATGATGGTCGTGGACATCATTCTCCTACAAAAAGTTCGGTTGGATCATATATATTTGGTTCAGCAAGTCCAAAGAAAATTGGATCTTTTGCATCATCATTGCTTGGAAGACCAAAACAAATGTCACCACCGAATCAATCAAAATTTATTCCAAAATCACCCCCATTGGCTCCTGCATCACCTTATGCATATATTCCAGCTATTGAACGTGTGAGATATCTTTCTTTTTCAACACAGGAACAAGGCGCTATACAAAAACGTCCTTTTGTTGCAACTCAAGGGTTTGGAAAACATAATGGATCACAACAATTATCACCTCCTTCTTCGGAATATGAGTTTGTCAATGTACCATCCGAACCATCAAAGAATGTTCAAAAATGGCTTGATAAACAACAGAACGATAATCAATCTGAAAGATCAAGTCCACCTTTATCAGAAGGTAGCGAACCTATTGCTACGCCTGGTGGAAAATCTCCTTGGGCACATATTAATCAAACACAAGAAATTGTAGATAATCAAATACAAAATTCTGATCTTTCATCAGATACATTTAAAAGAACTGATAATTTAGTATCTACACCTCCGGGTCCTTCAGGGTTAACATTATTAATGAGACAAAAAGCACAAATGCCTAGAATACAAGATAATATGTTTGAAGAAATAGCATCTACAACAAGCAATGATACGTATGAAACATATGAAAATGTACCTAAAGGTCGTCCTTTACCAACACCAACACCAAAACCCAAAGAACTTGAAGTTAATGATGAGAAAAAATCAGACTTTCTTCAAATTCCTGGACTTGAACAAGAAAAACCTAACAATAATTCTAGTAATACTGATGATGCGGTTACTGGTGGAGGGAATTTGTCATCATTATTTAAATGGGGTACCTCTTGGATTGGATACGGATATAGTGGATCCAATAATCAACTTCAAAAACCTTCTGATTTAAATGAGAAAACTCAATTACAAAATATTGAAAAAGAGAATATATCCAATGAAATTTCAAAGAATAGACCACGTAGGCAACTTCCACCACCACCGACAACGATGACGACAACGATGAATACAACTACAACGACAACAACAGCAACAGCAACAAATAATATTGCAGATAATGAATCAGTTATAACTACGCAAGATGAAAACCAAGTTCCTAAAACAAGACCACGTCGTGGACTTCCCGCGCCTCCAAGTTCTGTTCCACAAAGACCAATGACACCTAATAATCCGATAATAGAGAAAGAAGAAAAAACATCTAATATTTCAAATTCACCACCTCGTAATAATATCACCAAACCATTAAATGTTGAACAAATAAACAAAGTTACACCTGTTACATCGCCTGAACAATCAAGTCCACCTCGTAATAATATAACCAAACCATTAAATGTTGAAAAAATAAACAAAATAAACAAAGTTACACCTGTAATGACGGAACAGAAATCACCTTTGAAAGTCACATCACCTGAACAATCAAGTCCACCGAAACGTTCATATCTTGCTAATATACCAATAACTAAGGCATCAATTTTCGCTGCTTTGGGACAAAAACCTTTGGGAGTATCAACACCACCACCTCCAGCGCCGGTAGTATCTCCAAAGAAAACCACACCAGTAGCTTTAAGTACTAGTCCACCAAAGCAAAAAGAATTTAATGTTCAACGTAAACCAGTTGAACTTAATTCTCTTTTAAAAAATGACCCAGAAATCGAAATGATTAAGAATGAATTAAAAGCATCCGAGAAGTCAAATGAAGTTGAAAATAACAATACAAATCTTCAACTACCAATTACTAATAAAGTAACTTCCCCTATTAAACATACAAAACTTGCTATTCCACCACCTGTACCACAAAAATCTAATTCAAAATCTGCCAAGGTCACATCAGTTACAACCCCTATTCCTATTGATAATAAGAATAATAAGAATGAAACAAATTTATCACCTCCTAGTTCTCCGATTGATCCTACCAAAGTATTAGCTTCCCCGACAACTTATGTAAATACTACAATTGCTAAACCAATTGTAGCATTAAATGAAAAAGACAATTTAGAAGAAAGACTTTTAATCAATAATAATAAAAAGAAAAGAGATAATGAAAATGCGGAAGAAGAGGGTAAATTAACAGCAAAGATAATCGAACCGCCAAAATCTGTATTATCACCTAGATTACAAGATTATATTAATAATTATAATAAAGCTACTATGGGCGTAGATAAAAATTAACACATCTGGGATTGTTGGGAAATAGAGAAATTCTTATGGACTTTTTTTTTAAAAAATTTTTTATTTAGTTTTTATTATTATTGTATTTTTTTTTTTCTTCTGTTTTTTTTTTGTAATTATAATTTTACCAGATGTACTATATAATTTTACCTGATTACTGTAATAAAAAAAAAACTCTTTCATCTAACGTACATATAAAATTTTACCAAACTTGTACTTTTGGCTTTACATTTAAAATAAAATTATCTTTTATGTTTCTAAAATCCATGCGTAATGCGTAATTTTCATCTGAATCGATATTAACTTTTGGAGGGTTGAACCCGTACCAAAATATATTACATGGGTGGATACTACATCGAGGGAGTACAAGAATTTTTGTTGCGTAATATATTGGTTCCTAGAATTTTACCCAGGTATTTTGCAAATTTTAAAATTTGAAATAGAAAATTTCAAAATTTCCGTTCATAGTATCCGAGTATTTTAAAATTCAGGAGAAGTACTAATATATGGGCTCATAATATACAGTGAATAAATTATATTTTAAAAGAAACACATTTTATTGGGCTATCATGATTTGTCAACAGAGAATGTTGATTTGGCTGAGCCCAATTTTGGAGGCTGTATCTTATGAGAGATCGGAAAAACTATTTTAAGGTATTCTCCATATTATGTATTAGTTCTATCATCAATTTCCGGATTTAGTAAACAACAATTTGATGATAAATTCGATTGATTGATGGGAAGGAAAAGATTTCTGGCAAGGTTTGATTCATAATTTTACTATTTGTGAATAAAAGAGTTCAATTTATGTTGTGATTTTGCATAAATGATCTTATATAGATTACCTTTTTTACGTTTAATAAAATTGAAATAAAAAAAGGAATCACACATCATGTTACACGAAAATTTCAAAACTTGCACGAATTAGTTTCATTTATTCCGCCCGAAAATCTTAATTTTTAAGCCTTCTCCTTTTCTTTATAAATTATCCGAAAAGGTACCCCCTAATTTTTTTTTTTTTTTAAAAAAGTTCAAGGAACAATGAGAATATTCACCAACCCAACTAAATATGTAAGTTATGTCTTTGTATTACAGTATTACTATATACCGTATTTTTTTTTTTTTATAATTTGGCGTCAATCGAAAAATCTAAATGATTGACTTATCTTGTTAGTTACAGTATAAAAGGATACTCAAATTTCATTTAATCATGAACTGTTTTTTTTTTTATTTATTTAACTTTTATTTTTATTTTTTATTTTTTACTCTAATCTGATAAAAAATGAAGTCATGTTTATTATATGTAGTTCTTGTCGTATTATTTATCTTATTAACGACATTAACGATCAATACGGATGCTCTTACAGGCGATTTGGTTGAACCTATTGATAAACCTTTTGTAGAAAATTATCAAAACAAAGAATTAAATTTCATAACCGTTGGAGATTGGGGTTATGAAGGAACTGAACCAGGTCAAACAATTCCAAATCAATATAGAGTAGCTGAAGCTATGGAAACGTGGGCTCAATATTATAATGATGATTTTATCGTAAATACCGGCGGTAAATATATTATTAATCATTAAATATGAATTTATGGATTACATGATTTAAAAAAATGTGTTTTTTTGTTATTTATTTTATTTTTTTTATATGAACATCTATTTAGATAATTTTTATATTAGTTATGCTGGTGATCACGAGGGAGTTACAAGTGTGGATGATCCAAAATGGAATAGAGTATGGAAAGGTGTTTATAAAGGAAGATTAGCTGAAATTCCTTGGTATACTGTAGCAGGAAATCATGATTGGTAAATGATTGAATCTTTTAATTTTACTTATTTTTTTTTCCTTTTATGGATTCGACTAATTAAACGCTTACTTTAGGTATAACAATGTTACAGCTCAGGTCGATTATAGTCTAAATTATGATTCACGGTTCTTCTTACCATCAACATTTTATGTTCATGAATCATACTTTGGGCCAGATAAAACAAAAGTTGCGTGGATCCATATTGATACGAATCTTCTCTTTTATAATTCGACAGATCTTGAAGAAGCGGATAAAGTACTTTTGCAACAACAATTGAAACGATTTGGATGGGATAGTTCACAAGCAAAAGAAGATAAATTAAAGTGGATAGAAGATAAATTAATTGAACAACAAGATTCAAAATGGATTTTCGTTGTTGGTAAATAAAATGGAATTTTTTTGTAATACGATAATTATATATATAAATATATATATTTTTTTTTTTAAAAAAAAAAAAAATTTACATTTGATTTTTAGGCCATCATCCTCTTATTGGTTTATGTGCAATGCAATATTATATGGTAAGATTGAGACCGCTTTTCGAAAAACATCGTGTAGCGGCTTATTTCTCAGGACATGCACATACTTTACAAATTGAATTGGCAAAACTTGGTCAACCTGTTACATATTTCTTGTCAGGAGCTGGCAGTAGAATGGAAGATAGGTGCCCTGGACAAGATTGGGGTGTACCTGATAAAGTATTGGGATTCTTACATTCTACTATAAATGATACTGTAATGACTTATGAATATATTGATTCCACATCTCTTGAACCTAAAGTAGTTTATAAAGGAGTAGTTTATCCTAGATATTAACTAATTTATTTTAGAGCTTTTAATACATAGATATTATATCCTATTTAAACAGTAATTAAATTATCTATAAAAGATTATGAAAATTATATCTTTAATCTTATTATTAAAATAAATTTTATTATTAATCATTAATTCCAAAGACATTTCTGCGGGTTCATATTTGAATATAAATATTACTGCGCTTAATGACATTCACGTTTAAGGAATGTTCGGGATGTTTAAAGGACAATAAGAAATTCTTTTTGTTATATCAGCAGACCAAAACGCTAACGTGCCGCAAATCTTGTGCGCATATTGACAGGTCTATTTGTCACACTGTATGCATAATATAAATAAATAATTTTAAAGGACACTTGGAAATTGACATGCGATGTTTAATGCGGTGAAATTTTACGTACCGTCATCAATCATACCTTTTAGGAAGCAATGAAAATTATGCAGAATCAAAGAAATAAAAGGTAGGTAAACAATAAAAGTAAAAATCAAAGAAACGTGCTTGTCTATATATATCCAAATTACGTAACCGAAACCGTCAATCATCTGTTACGGGAAAGGTTATCCGGGGTCTGACACATTTTTTATCATGAAAACATTAATCTCAAAGTTGAATAATTACTAATCTTAAAATGTGTGTGTGCAAAAATAAATGTATCCATGGAAGTTTCTTTCCGTAAACAAAATTGTCGTTCCGTATTTCGTGTAACTGATATGGTATTTAGTTTCTTTGTATTATAAAAACAAATAAGAATGCAATAAAAATGATCATGGAGTGGACTGTAATATCATTCGATCAATTTATTTTTATTCTTTTGTCGAAAATTCTTATGCCTAATCATTGTTTTGCTTTTTTTTAATCTAAATTTAGTTAGTACGACAAATTTTATCTAATGAATATATATAAAAAGGATAAAACATAATAAAATGAATACTTACCTATTCTTATTTTATATATATATTTTTTTTTTTTTATTTTTTCTTTCTCAAAACAAAGCGAATAATACTATTATCATTGTAAATAATTTAATAGCGGAATAATGATGAAAAAAATTTCAAGATATTTCATATTCACTTTATTTCAAAAAATATATTGTCAATTAATAGTACCTTCACAAAGATATTTACACACTGTCACATTAATTGATAATAAATTATATATTATAGGAGGTCAATATTTAACTGATATTTCTCTTGAAACTATCGGAAAAGAATTCATTTGTCTTGATATATCTATTCCATTTAATACTTTGGAATTATTTTGGCAAAACTTAACAAATATTAATAAGGTTCCACCACATATAGGTGCTGCATCCGCTGAGAACGGCGCAAACCTGTTCTTATATGGAGGAATTTCTATCAATGATGACGAAAAAGATTTAATTTATATGTTTGATACGCGAAGTAATTCATGGATCACTATAAACGTAATTGGAGAAACAAAGAAAGCATTTTTAACTTCTGTTGATTATGAAGGAAAAATGTATTTATTTGGTGGGAAATACAAGTTAAATGATAAAGTATCAAATGATATGCTCATATTTGATACTATAAGTTTAAGTTTATCAAGTGGAAGTTTAATTAATGCACCTTCTATGAGATTTGATTATGGCGCTGTTCTGTTACCGAATCAAACCATTGTTTATCTAGGTAATTAAAAAGTATTGGGTTAAAAGTACTTAAAAATTACTATTTTTATATAAATATTTATTTATTTATTTATTTTAGGTGGCTCTATCATTAATAATGAGGCTTTACCGTTAAATGAGGTAAGATTGCGTTATCTTGCAAGTCCGTGTAACATCACAAAATCACAATTAACCAGAATAATTTCTTATTGAAAGGTGTATTTATATGATACAATCGAAGATAGTTGGAGTGTAAAAGTAAGTTTTATTATTAAGCTTTTTTTATATAATTAATTTTGAATTTTTTTTTTTTTTAAAAAAAAATGTGAAAAATATTTATTAATTTATATAGACAACTTCAGGATACGTACCTTCTCGAAGATCTGCTTTTTCTGCTGTACTTTGTAAGCATTATTGTATATAACCTTACTAAAGTATTTTTACTGAGTCAATTTATTAACATCATAATTTATTTAAAGCGTTAGATAATCAAAAAATAATTATTTTTGGAGGAAAAGGGACGACAAATTTTACGGCACTTTATGAATTAGATATAACAAATTTTGATTGGTATATTCCAAAAATTTCTGGAGAAATTCAAAACCCAAGGTATTGGCATAAAGCGAATGTGATTGGAAAATATATGGTTATATCATTTGGTAAATATATTATATATGCATGATGAATTTTTTTTTTTTTTTTTATTACTGACAAAAAAAAAAAAAAAAATTTTTTTTTAATAGGATGCTGTTATGATCGATCAATTGAAAGTGATATTTTATTACTCGATATTAGTAATGATTATGAATATGTATGGACAACATATTTTGAACCACTTTTACCTTCTTCATTACCGGGTGAATTACCGACACAAGCCGCGGAAACATCATTACAGCCAAATTCTCCACCGTCAGTACTAAGTCCTATTATGGCAACATCGATTACTATTTTTCTATTAGTAATTATTTTTACTTATTCATGTAAATGGCATAAAGTGATCAAGGATATGCCGACAATACCGTAAATATCATTTTTTATCATTTTTTTTTTGATTCGTGCATAGAAATTTTACCGCTGTATATATTACACAAATAGGCTTAAATAACGCACAAACACCCTCTACTTTATAATAAGAACATTCATTATAATTCAATTCATCATCAATTTCTTTTCATTAATTTAGAGCATATAAAATAATTAGGAAGTCTCGATAAACTGGATTCATCCTTTCTATTAGTAAAATTCGATATAATCAAGAAGATATACTCTAAGTTCACCTCTTGAAGGGTGGTGTGAGTGCACTTAGAGGGAGTTAAATATATCAAAAATTGGTTTATTCCGGTATATTAAAGGTTTCAGTTTATCGAAATTTGATATTTAATTGATATATTTGGTAGTTATACTTGATATTTATGATAATATTAAAATATTATTTATTATTGATACTTGGCAATATTTATTTCATTTTCTATTACATTAGAATCCATACATAGCAATATTTTATTTCACTTTCTATTACATTCGAACCATACTTAGCAATATTTATCTCATTTCTGTTACATTCGAACCCATACTTAGCAATATTTATTCATTTTCTATTACATTTGAACCTCGCGAAAGCGAAAAATAATATATTACAAAATAAAACAAGAATATAAATTTTGTAAAGAAAATTATAGCAAAAAGCAATTTTTGACAGAATCCCTACGGTATTGCTTATCTCCACATTATTTATCTATTAGTAAAAAATATGTTCAAATTTAATTGTTTCAAGAATGCTTATAATATGAGAAATTTCTAAACGCGCCTCTTAAATTTGTAGTAATATTTAATTAATCACATGTTAATTTCTCATCGAGCACATGATATCGTAGTACATTGTAACTATAAATAACTCCGTTCAACAAAGTAGATCTTTTGTTACATTTACACCCAGTCGCCTTTTATAAAAGGTAAACCTGGAGTAGGGTGTTACATTAACATCGGAAATCAGATAAATGAACGGACACAAAACTCCGTAAAAAAAAAAATTTTTATTCTACTTTCTTTATAAAATGGCTGAATCAAAATTTAGCGTAGCAATATTTTGGCTTTATTGGGTATCCGCTCTTTCAAAATATATTCCAGGTGTATTCTATTGGGAAAATATGAATGAAGCTATGTTACAAATACCTTTTATACGTTTGCTAAGTAATGCTTATAGTATAAAATTGGCTTTATTATCCGTAATCTTTGATAGGGAATACTGGAAACCAGCGGAAGGAAATATGAGAAAACCACCAAGGTTTTTGAGAAACCATGTATATCATAATAATATTGATATAGATCTTTATCGTACTGCTGGACTTCCTAAGAAGAACTGGTTCTTGGTGGGAAAATTAAAAAGAGGAGCTCCGGGACCTCTGGCAGCTTGTTGGGAAATTAATACGGAAGGAGATATAGAATATGAAAACTGGTCATCTTGGAATGATGATCCTTGGCTTGAAAATGGTTTTGAGCAGTTTGAACCAATTGGACTTTCTGGAACTGTCATTATGACGTTATGTATGTCAGTTGTCATATTCATAGGTGCATATGAAGGAGTTATGGGTTGGACAATTCTCTTATCTTTATATGCATTTTTCTTTCCTGGTATGAGTGATCTCTTATGGCATTGTACGATTGGAACTTTGATAGGAGCAGCGCGTGAAGGAAAATTCAATCAATTTCGACTTTGGTGGTATCGTGTACGTTTATTTCTTAGTGCATTTACTCTGTTCGTTATGCTTTCATGCCCATTTGCGTTCTTATTGACGTTAATTGCTGACGAAGCTACACTTATGGATTGGCTTACCGTTATTAATGCTATTTTAATTTGGTTTACTCCTGGATGTTGTGCCATAAGACGCACATGGTTTCTATTTTCATCATCTTGTATATTTTTCGCATGGCATCATTATTATGGAAGCCTTCTTGATTTGGTTCAATTAGCATAATTTTGAATAATATTTTAAATTATAACAGTTTATTTATTGAACATTCGACAAGTTGAAAATATCCAGATGAATTAATTATATATTTCTAAAAGTCATGAGAATATCAGGATGTTGAAATACTACGAATGTACAGAAATTGGACAATAATTGGGATAAAATTCGCACAAGAATTTAAGCTAGAGCGATGGAAGATATAGCGATTAAATTTTTGAATATTAAAAACTTTTTTTTTTTGATAAATTTAATAAACATGTTTTATACCAAAAAACAATGTTTGTTTTATGTAATAGAGAAAATAGAGAATTACATAAAGTTATAGCCTATAAATGAGTTAGAGTCAGGTTACAATCACGAGTATCTGAACAATCCTTCGCATTGCAAACTTTTCATTTATAAGCTTTCACAAGATCAGTTAGAAAGTCTATCATGATAACATAATATACACAAAACAATCAAAACACGTATATACGATAAATAATTATTTCCATAAACTTTAAAAAAGGTCTTAAACTTTAATTAGACTTTTTGAAGCAAAAAGCATGCACATGTTATTATAAAACTAGTGTTGTTAAAAACGTAATGCTTGAATCCATTAATCAATAAACTAAGTATTTTTATCGCATAATTGAAATATAAATATCACCACTATGCTACAGGTCAATTTTTCTTTTAGGACCTAGGCCTAAAGTTAAGGTCACCAATTCCGAATATAATAATAACAGCGTAACTATTACTAAACTTCCTTATGGTTAATTTGAAATATTTCAGGTATATTGTAAGTATGTCCTTATATATATATATATCTATTAGAACCGTATTTTAATAAAAAAATCTAAATCTGTCTTGTTCACGCGTGGTTTAATTTATAGAGAAAGCAGTCATTCGCCAACGGGCAATTTATTTCCACGTTGAATAAAGAGGTCAAAACTTTGTTCAAGTCATATGGCGATAATAAAAAGAAAGAAATGAGAAGAAATATAAATATATGAAGAAAGAAAAAAAACCTTTTAAGTGACCACTTTACGTAAAATTTTTTTCATAGATTTATTTATTCTATCAAAAAATCACGTCAAAAAGTTTAGAATACCTATAAATTGGATCGAATGTTTAAGTTCGGCTGACAATTTAATCTATTCGTAATACTATCTAAAGAAATATCTGTAAAAGATAACAAATTTTAAAGTGGAAATGTAATTTATCTCCAGAAAAATGATTATCATAAGGTGATAATATGACGAGATCTTGTAAGCTGTTATCCGATAAAGAGCAGTTTTATTTTTTTTTTTTATCTTACGCTTGATATGACAAACATTTTTAACTTTACATTTTAAAATTAAACATCTAAATTTTACATTGTTTTATAATAATACATCAATAGGATGAAACGAAGAATCCACTTCCCTTCATTTAGAACATCCAAATTTTACGTTTTTTTTACAATAATACATCAATTAGGATAAAATGAAGAATCCGCTTCCCATCATTTTAGAAGTAAATAGCAATTGAAAGAAACTAAGGGTCGGTTTTAAACTCTATTATGGAATGTGGAGGTTATACAGTATGTAAAAACTTAATGTTATATAATTTTTATACAATCTTTCTCATCGAATTTTATTTTTCACATTTTCTATACAACAATCATATATATAATTTTTATATCTTTAATCATCTAGTTTGCGATGAGACTTGTTGGCTGCGCCAGTGCCACATAACACTTGCGGAATAAATTCATGCCGAGAAATCACCTGAATTATAGTAAATTAAAGTTGCGGCAAAATATACGATTACACGAATTTTATTACCATCGAGTAATTCAAATGGATAAAATCAATAACTTTAGTGTAATGAACAAACAATCATGTGAATACTTATAATTGCCTAATTTGAAAAAATCCGAAAAACTTTATTTATACAGAGAATAATATTTTTTTTCGCGTTACATCAATTTAATTTGCTAAACCTCCTATAAATAGTCTCAGACTAAGATAATTTAACTAGACTTAATAATTTTACAATGGTCTCTCCTGGTATGTTTAATAAATTCTAATTATTTATAACGAAGTCTCTATAATTAACGTTTATTTTTATATTTTCTAGACGAATTAGCAGCACAAGCAACTTGTTATGGATTACCATATGGAATTTTCGGAATTTTCTGTTGGTGTTTCACACTTTTTAGTGCTTCTTTGGTTCATGCAAATTGTCCTATATTTGCTCCTTGGAGATGGGTAAAGAGTATCGAGTACAAGGTTCATATCTTACATTTACTTCGTCCACTCTCATATTAGGACCAGCTATTTTCACATGCTTAAAATGTAAGTCGGATTGGATAATGTTACTTGTAGCGCTTGGACAGCTCACACCCTGGAGTTTTAAAATAATGAATGATGGTTTCAAAAGCAGAAAACATGATTCCGAAAAATCGAAGCTTGGAGAATCTTATAGAATGGCAGGTCTAATTCTTATCGTCCCTCTTTCACTTGTAGGTTGGATTGGAATGACAGCACTAAGTATTTCACTGATGAAAACAGAAAAAGCTGTTAGCGTTTGGATATGGACATTGTATTTGATAGCACTAATTGCAATTATATTAGCACTTTGTATCGAGAATACTACCTTTCGTCTCTCAATGACATATATTTTTTCAACTCTGCATATTATAGGATCACATGTAATTTTTGCACTTGTTTCTAATCATTGGAGCGGACTTGCTCCTACAGGTGCTGGGATGGCATCATCAGTCATTTTTTTTCTCGGAAAGCGTCTTTTATTTATAGATACTAAGAATTAAAATTAATTAAAATTTAGATAATATTTTATTTTGATAATATGTAGTAAAATTCTGATTTTTATTACTTTCTTATACAAATATAAATCATTATTAGCTGTTTAAACTTTAATTGGTTAATGATTGGTAAATTAGAACTATTGCGTTTCTTTTCACTAATTTTTTTCGAAAAAACGAATTTTTTTTTTTTTCAAAATTATTTTTCACAACTATATTTTAATAAATTCCTTTATTTTCATTTATTCAGAGGTTTTTATTTTATAATATTTTAAAATTTAAGTTCTTCATAAATCATTATAATGTATTACCACATTAAAAAAAAAAAAAAAAATACAATTTTTTTTCTTGCTTTTTTTAATTTCAAATTTTGGACAGATATCCTGAGCATATCAATAGCCAAGATGCCGTGTAACCACATTTGTAACGAAACAATGGTATTATAATATTACCTTTTTTAGTTATCGATCAATTTTTTTTTGCGGAAACAACACTTGCTTATAAACATATTTAAGGAATTATATTTTAACGATTTTTTTTTTTTTTTTTAAAAAAAAAATTTTAAAAAACATTGATACAATAATTTATTATAAATATTTACGTTCAGTTTTACGTTTTGATTGTTATAATATCCGTATGATTCATTGTGTTTTCGTTGCGTTCTATTTGCAAAATGGTAGCATGTATACAAATTTTTTGAAAACGATAATAAAAATTTAAGACTCGAAATTTTTACCAGAACTTTTAAAAAAAGTGGTTTTGAATTTTGATTAAATAATACTGTTAAAGAAATGCTGTTAAAAAATTAAATGAAGAATGACAAAAAAATTAAATAACAAAGAAATCTTCAAAGATTTTTTAAAGTGAACTATCATAAAAAACCGATAAATATTAATTCGTGATTCGACGACCATAGGATATCGATCATAATATACGTAATAACAAGTAAACGTTAAACATGTCGGGGAGCTTTAAGTTAATTCTCCAATATTTGAAGCTAAATGTTTACAGTATATGAAATTTATTATTTTCTCATTTTATTAATTTAATGTGATTAAATAATTATTGATCGTTATTATAAATAAACTTTTGTGATAGAATTACAACAGAAAGAAAAAAAAAATAAATAAATAAAATTCTCAAGCTACAGATGTTTCTCAAGACAAGTTTTGAAGTGTTTAGTACATTTCTTAGAGGTAATAAAGAAACTTCCCCAAATAAAAATTATTTACTGTCCAAAAGTCCTCTCAAGTATTGCCTACACAAAATAAACTAAAAAAGGAAACTGTTAATATGTTTCTTATGGGTAATGACGAAACCCTTCCCAAAGAATTTATTTACCATCTAAAAGTTACCCTCCGAAGAAACTAAAACCTACAAAAATAAAAAATAAATGTTAGCACATATTTTATATAGCGAACCTTCTCTTAAAGAAACTTACCATCTGAAAAGTCCTATTGATGAGTAGAACAAGTATCTCTTAGGTCAAAAGGTCGTTTTTCAGATGGATTTTGAGAAAAAAGCAACCCATTTTTTTCTGGTCTTAAAAACAAAATTTTTAAAAGTAATAGTGTACTTGATATTTAATTGCATTCATTTTACTTATTTATTATTTAAATTTACTTAAATTAAAATTTTTTAATAAACGATTTTTAACTCTGGCCGAAATTATAATTTTTGGCCAGAATTAAGCGGCGAAAATCGTTTGCGACGATATGTAGCAATACTCTACGAATTTTATTAGTTATTTTTCTTTCTTATTATTTATAAATACAACTGCATAAAAATTGCTCATGTAAAAATTCTGAAAGTATTAAATATTAATGAATTCATAAATGAAAAAAAAACTCATAAGGGTTAATAAATACTTTTTAAAACTCTACTACTTATTATGATAAATTAATTAACGTGGATTAGCAATTTAGCATACTTGGCATCTGCTTGATTACATCTTTAAAGACACTTTGACCTATAAAATAAATTGTTTTTGTGGGACAATGTATTTGGCGCCAACTAAGCCATTTAGCCTTCAAGCGTTCTTACATATTGGAAACGTTATTGTGTTTTACCAAATGCTTTAACTTCATCATTTGAAAAATACCTATAAATAATAATTAATTCGGGATTCGCCGACCAGTGACATAAAAATTCTCACTAACACAATTTTACACGTGACTTTAGCCGCGCACCTTTTCGTAAATACATCTTCATAACCACACGCCTCAATTAATAGGACTTTTCGATGACTGTTTTTCTATTTCATAAATTTTAATAGTGGGCAATGTCAGATTGTTGCCTCTAATATAGGTCTTTTTTATAATTTCAATCCATACAATTGATAAACACGTTCTAATAATAAAAAAAATGATCAAAAAAGCTTATTTTTGATTGTAAAATTTTATTCTTTTATTAAATTAAATGCTAATATTAAGCGAAGGGGCAAAATTTCTATAGTTTTTTAGCATTACAAAAAAATTAGTCGGGCAATTTTACAGTTTATTTAGTTTATTTACAATTATTTTATTAATTCAACATTTTTATTCTACTAAAAACGGTTCCGCATGTTCTTTTTTTTGATAAACTTGAAAATCGTTTTTTTTGAGAAGGTATTACTTCAGTTGTAATTTCACCGTTTTCTGCCATTTCTTTTAACCCATCCAACATATCTTTTGCAGTATATCGATCACTAGGGTCACGTTGTCCTACCATAAAAAAGTGTGTCAATGCCGCTACCACTTTTTTTGTTAGTCTTTTCCCACTACCCATTTTACCATATTTTTGATTGCGTTTAAGTGCCCATCCAAGTTGTAAGTAAAACATTTGATCCCTATTACATTTAGAATTTTTTAATTATTGAACAATAATTATCAATAATTTTACACAATAAAACAAATTTTACTCGATCATTAATATCTATTATTTTGGGAAATCCCCTCTTGATTCTTCACCAATTTGTGATTCTTCTCCTATTTCTTGCTTCAATAAATTTATAAATTTACATAGAAAAGCATTGTTTATATTATGTACAGATCAATATTTCAGTGAAAAATTTTAAAATTAAAAAAAAAATTTCAGGTGCGGCGATGATCACCGTGCGGCTATTTTTTGACATTCCCTTTTTATAATACTATTCGATTAAACCGAAAACATTTCTATATAATAAAATATCTGTATTCAATGTTAGTTTATGAAAAAAAATTTCTTTAAAATGACGTGAAACATAATGTTTGTTTACTAACATTCCTTTTACTTCTTTTTTTTAGGGGTGTCTTTTTGAACTTTGATTTTAGCTTTGAATTATAAATTTGGGAGAAAGGAATTTTGCTTTTTTTTGTGAACATTATTAAGGGTTTTTTTTTTTGTTAAAAATTTCTTAAAATGATTTTTTGGACTTCGGTGAAACGTTTGTCGGCGAAATGACCCTGTTGGTGAAACGTTTGTCGGTGAAATAATTGTCATCAATTAGGATTAAACGAGGAACCCGTTTCCCAAAATTTACATTTCTTTACAATAATGCATCAATTGGATAAAACGAAGAATCCGCTTCCCATCATTTAGAAATAAATATCAATCGTAGGTCTGTTTTAACTCTATTATGGAGTGTGGAATTTATAGTTATACGGTATATAAAAACTTTATGTTGTATAATTTTTCTACAATCTTTCTCAACGAATTTTATTTATCATTGTATGTATTGAGGATCCCGGAAACTGCATATAAAGGTTACCGGTAAAACGCGTTACGTTACTATAAATAATCTAAGTCGGATAAAACTATTATAAACATATTTAAGGTTAATCGTTAAATTGGGATTGATCTTACTATTTATTTTTAGGTTGTTTTTATAATGGGTAACGAACATATACATTTTTAAGGGGTATTAAATATATATGCAATAAAAAAATATTTGGTAAACAAAACTCCACTTTTTCTAGAATATGATTCTGATGATCTTGATTTTCTTGAATATGATTTAGTTGAAAGTTAAATACGGGACTAAATGAAGAAATAGTTTATGATGCTGGATTAAAATAAATTAAAGTTATCAGCGGCAAAATAAACAAGTGATTCAAATGGATAAAATCAATAAATATATTGCAATAAACAAACAATAATGTGAATACTTATAATTGCCTAATTTGAAAAATCCGACAAATAGAAATTATTTTTTTTTCGCGCTACATCAATTTTAATTTGCTAAACCTCCTATAAATAATCTTGGGCTAAAGATAATTTAACTAGAATTAATAATTTCACAATGAGCTCTCCTGGTATGTTCAGTCAATTCTAATTACTTATAACGAAGCCTCTGTAATTAACATTTATTTTTATATTCTTCTAGACGAATTAGCAGCACAAGCATCTTGTTATGGATTACCATATGGAATTTTCGGAATTTCCTGTTGGTTTATCACATTTTTTAGTGCTTCTTTGGTTCATGTAGATTGTCCTATATTTGCTCCTTGGAAATGGTTTGGAAATAAAAGGTATCAAGTACAAGGTCTATGTCTTACGTTTACTTCGTCAATTCTCATATTAGGACCAGCTATCTTCACATGCTTAAAATGTAAGTCGGATTGGAAAATGTTCCTTGTAGCGCTTGGACAGCTCACACCCTGGAGTTTTAAGATAATGAATGATGGTCTCAAAATTGAAATTGATAACCAGAAGAATCAGAAGCTTGGAAAATTTTATATAATGGCAGGTCTAATTCTTACCATCCCTCTTTCACTTGTGGGTTGGATTGGAATGACAGCACTAAGTATTTCACTGACGAAAACTGAAAAAGATGTTAGCATTTGGATATGGTCATTGTATTTGATAGCACTATTTACGTTTATATTAGCGTTTTGTAAAGATAATACTACCTTTCTTCTCTTAATGACATATATTTTTTCAACTCTGCATATTATAGGATCACATGTAATTTTTGCACTTGTTTCTAATAATTTGAGCGGACTTGCTCCTACAGGTGCTGGGATGGCATCATCAATTATTTTTTTTCTCGGAAAGCGTTCTTTATTTATAGATCCCACGAATTAAAATTAATTAAAATTTAGATATATTTTATTTTGTTTTTTATTACTTATACGAAATATCGTTTTATATAAAATTATTAGCTGTTTTAAACTTCGATTGGGTAGTGGTTGGTAAATTAGAAATATTGCATTTTTTTCGCTAACTTTTTCGAAAAAAGAACTTTGACCAATTAATAAATTCCTTTATTTTCATTTATTCAGAGGTTTTATTTTATAATGTTTTAAAAGAAAAGCAAAATACAATTTTTTTCTTGCTTTTTTAATTTTAAATCTTTGATAGACGTTCTGGGCGTATCAATAGCCAAGATGCTGTGCAACCACATTTTATGGTATTATAATATTACCTTTTTTAGGGGGGTCGTTAAAGCGGGGTAGAATTGGCTGGAATTATGGTATTAAGAAATTACGAATGTGACAAATAATATATGTGATACATATGTTTTTACTAACCGAAAAAATTGTCACTGGAATACTTAGTAAAAATGAAGAATAGAGGAAGCGACACCGGGTGACAATTATTTTAACTATGATCACGTGATTATACCCGCTTTTTAACGGTCCCTCTTTTTTAGTTATCGATCAATTTTTTGATCATCAAACACGAAACAACACTTGCTATAACTGAAAGTGTAATTTGTTATAAATATGTTTGAGGAATTATATTTTAACGATTTATTTTTTTAAAAAAAACATTGATACAGTAGTTTATTATAAATATTTACGTTCAGTTTTAACGTTTGGTTGTTGTAATATCTGTATGTTTCATTGTGTTTCGTTACGTTCTATCTGCAAAATGGTCAACATCTACAAATTTTTGAAAACGACGATAAAAATTTAGGACTTGAAATTTTAAAAAGTATTTTTGATTAAATAAAAAAATTAAATAACAAAGAAATCTTCAAAGATTTTTTTAAAGTGTTGACTATTATTTATAAGTACTTTTTAAATGATAAGTTAAAGCATCTGAGATGGGTAAAACACAATAACGTTTCCAATATGTAAGAACGCTTGAAGGCTGAATGGGCTCAGTTGGCACCAAATACGTTGTCCCACAAAAACAATTTATTTTATGGTCAAGATGTAATCAAGCATATGCCAAGTATACTAAATTGCTAATCCACGTTAATTAATTTATCATAATAAGTAGTAGAGTTTTAAAAAGTATTTATTAACCCTTATGAGTTTTTTTTTCATTTATGAATTCATTAATATTTAATACTTTCAGAATTTTTACATGAGCAATTTTATGCAGTTGAATTTATAAATAATAAGAAAGAATAATAACTAATAAAATTCGTAGAGTATTGCTACATATCGTCGCAAACGATTTTCGCCGCTTAATTCTGGCCAAAAATTATAATTTCGGCCAGAGTTAAAAATCGTTTATTAAAAAATTTTAAGTAAATTTAAATAATAGATAAGTAAAATGAATGTAATTAAATATCAAGTACACTATTACTTTTAAAAATTTTGTTTTTAAGACCAAAAAAAAATGTTTTGCTTTTTTCTCAAAATCTATCTGAAAAACGACCTTTTGACCTAAGAGATACTTGTTCTACTCATAAATTTACATATAAAAGCATTGTTTATATTATGTGCAGATCAATATTTCAGTGAAAAATTTTAAAATTAAAAAAAAAATTTCAGGTGCGGCCGTGCGGCTATTTTTTGACATTCCCTTTTTATAATACCATTCGATTAAACTGAAAACATTTCTATATAATAAAATATCTGTATTCAATGTTAGTTTATGAAAAAAAATTTCTTTAAAATGACGTGAAACATAATGTTTGTTCACTAACATTCCTTTTACTTCTTTTTTTTAGGGGTGTCTTTTTGAACTTTGATTTTAGCTTTGAATTATAAGTTTGGGAGAAAGGAATTTTGTTTTTTTTTGTGAACATTATTAAGGGTTTTTTTTTGTTAAAAATTTCTTAAAATGATTTTTTGGACTTCGGTGAAACGTTTGTCGGCGAAATGACCCTGTCGGTGAAACGTTTGTCGGTGATATAATTGTCATCAATTAGGATGAAACGAGGAATCCGCTTCCCAAAATTTACATTTCTTTACAATAATGCATCAATCGGATAAAACAAAGAATCCGCTTCCCATCATTTAGAAGTAAATATCAATCGAAGGTCTGTTTTAACTCTATTATGGAGTGTGGAAGTTATAGTTATACGGTATATAAAAACTTTATGTTGTATAATTTTTATACAATCTTTCTCAACGAATTTTATTTATCATTGTATGTATTGAGGATCCCGGAAACTGCATATAAAGGTTACCGGTAAAACGCGTTACGTTACTATAAATAATCTAAGTCGGATAAAACTATTATAAACATATTTAAGGTTAATCATTAAATTGGGATCGTTATTATATAAAATGGGTAATGATCTTACTATTTATTTTTAGGTTGTTTTTATAATGGGTAACGAACATATACATTTTTAAGGGGTATTAAATATATATGCAATAAATAAACAAAACTCCACTTTTTCTAGAATTCTGATGATCTTGATTTTCTTGAATATGATTTAGTTAAAAATTAGATGAGATAAATATGGGACTAAATGAAGAAGTAGTAAATGAAAAAAGTTTATGATGCTGAATTAAAGTTATCAGCGGCAAAATATACAAGTGATTCAAATGGATAAAATCAATAACTATATTGTAATAAACAAACAATCATGTGAATACTTATAATTGCCTAATTTAAGAAATTCGAAAAACTTTATTTATACAGATATTAATATTTTTTTTCGCGCCACATCAATTTTAATTTGCTAAATCTCCTATAAATAATCTCGCCCTAAAGATAATTTAACTAGTCTTAATAATTTCACAATAGTCCCTCCTGATATGTCTAGTCAATTCTATTCCACAATGGTCTCTCCTGGTATGTTTAGTCAATTCTAATTATTAATAACGAAGTCTCTGTAATTAACATTTATTTTTATATTCTTCTAGACGAATTAGCAGCACAAGCATCTTGTTATGGATTACCATATGGAATTTTCGGAATTTTCTGTTGGCTTATCACACTTTTTAGTACTTTTTTGGTTCATGTAGATTGTCCTATATTTGCTCCTTGGAAATGGTTTGGAAATAAAAGGGGGTATCACGTACAAGGTCCATGTCTTACGTTTTTTTCGTCAATTCTCATATTAGGACCAGCTATCTACACATGCTTAAATTGTAAGTCGGATTGGAAAATGTTACTTGTAGCGCTTGGACAGCTCACGCCCTGGAGTTTTAAGATAATGAATGATGGTCGCAAAATTAAAATTGATAACAAGAGTCAGGAGAATCAGGAGAATCAGGAGCTTGGAAAATTTTATAGAATGGCAGGTCTAATTCTTATCGTCCCTCTTTCACTTGTGGGTTGGATTGGAATGACAGCACTAAGTATTTCACTGATGAAAACTGAAAAAGATGTTAGCATTTGGATATGGTCATTGTATTTGATAGCACTATTTACGATTATATTAGCGTTATTAGCGTTTCGTAAACGTAAAGACGTACGTAAAGATAATAATACTACCTTTTTTCTCTTAATGATATATATTTTTTCAACTCTGCATATTATAGGATCACATGTAATTTTTGCACTTGTTTCTGATAATTTGGGCGGACTTGCTCCTACAGGTGCTGGGATGGCATCATCAATTATTTTTTTTCTCGGAAAGCGTTCTTTATTTATAGATCTCACGAAATAAAATTAATTAAAATTTAGATATATTTTATTTTGTTTTTTATTACTTATACGAAATATAAATCGTTTTATATAAAATTATTAGCTGTTTTAAACTTCGATTGGGTAGTGGTTGGTAAATTAGAAATATTGCATTTTTTTTCGCTAACTTTTTCGAAAAAAGAACTTTGATCAATTAATAAATTCCTTTATTTTCATTTATTCAGAGGTTTTATTTTATAATATTTTAAAAGAAAAGCAAAATACAATTTTTTTCTTGCTTTTTTAATTTTAAATCTTGACAGACGTTCTGGGCGTATCAATAGCCAAGATGCTGTGCAACCACATTTTATGGTACCTTTTTTTGGGGGTCGTTAAAGCGGGGTAGAATTGGCTGGAATTATGGTATTAAGAAATTACGAATGTGACAAATAATATATGTGATACATATGTTTTTACTAACCGAAAAAATTGTCACTGGAATACTTAGTAAAAATGAAGAATAGAAGAAGCGACTCCGGGTGACAATTATTTTTACTATGATCACGTGATTATACCCGCTTTTTAACGGTCCCTCTTTTTTAGTTATCGATCAATTTTTTGATCATCAAACACGAAACAACACTTGCTATAACTGAAAGTGTAATTTGTTATAAATATGTTTGAGGAATTATATTTTAACGATTTATTTTTTTAAAAAAAACATTGATACAGTAGTTTATTATAAATATTTACGTTCAGTTTTAACGTTTGGTTGTTGTAATATCTGTATGTTTCATTGTGTTTCGTTACGTTCTATCTGCAAAATGGTCAACATCTACAAATTTTTGAAAACGACGATAAAAATTTAGGACTTGAAATTTTAAAAAGTATTTTTGATTAAATAAAAAAATTAAATAACAAAGAAATCTTCAAAGATTTTTTTAAAGTGTTGACTATTATTTATAAGTACTTTTTAAATGATAAGTTAAAGCATCTGAGATGGGTAAAACACAATAACGTTTCCAATATGTAAGAACGCTTGAAGGCTGAATGGGCTTAGTTGGCACCAAATACGTTGTCCCACAAAAACAATTTATTTTATAGGTCAAAGAGTCTTTAAGATGTAATCAAGCATTTGCCAAGTATACTAAATTGCTAATCCACGTTAATTAATTTATCATAATAAGTAGTAGAGTTTTAAAAAGTTTTTATTAACCGTTATGAGTTTTTTTTTCATTTATGAATTCATTAATATTTAATACTTTCAGAATTTTTACATGAGAAACTAATTAACTCATTTATGAGTTCTTTTCTCGTCCATTTTCATATTGAATATTCATTCCAATTAATATTACTAATCGATGTCGGACAATTTCCCGAATGCCATTTTTGCCGAATGTACCTTTTCCCGAAGCCAATTTCCCGAATGCCGATTTCCCGAACTGGACCATTCCCCAAACATACAATATCCCTAATGCCAATATCCCGAATTCCCAATATCCCGAATCCCTAATATCCTGAATCCCTAATATCTTGAACATATCTTTTTTTTTTATCTCTTTATTATGAACGCCAAAGACAAAACAATATCCTATATATCTATACATATAAATCACTATTTTTCAAGTGAAACCTATTTAACGCAATAATTAAAAATATTAAAATAAAATAAAATAAAAAAGAAAATAAAACAAAAAAAAAAGAAACAAACAATTATCAAAAATAATAAAAAACATAAACTAATCTAAGATCTAAAAATTGTAACAATAAACAAATTAATCCGTAAAATAACCAATAGTTAATCATTATTAATATTATTAATCTTTACTAAACAATATCTTGAACATATCAAATATAAAACATTTTATTTCACATATACATTATATTTAATTAATATGCTACAGTATATTAAATAATTAATCATATTAACTACATTAACTTAGTTGCATATTTTCTAAAAGATTCGTGATATTGGCTTTCGGGATATTGGGATTCGGGATATTGTACGTTTCGAGAAATGGTCCAATTCGGGATATTGGCATTCGGGAAATTGACTTCGAGAAATTGTACTGTAACCATATTGCAAGGTATTTATAGGGCTTTCTGTCAACCAGTAATTTTTCATTTCTGACCATTCTCCTATTAAGTCACGATTTCCTCCTTAATATTACTTTTCTATAATAAAATAAATATATAAAAATCAGTAAAATATTTATTTAATGATCGATAAATGTAGTTGTGATCTATTAGACTAAAATTTTAATAACATTAGGCTGTACTTAACATATAGCACTTGTAGTCATTCTCAATGAAAAGTGTATTTTAAATTAGTTATCGGTACTGAACAGAATAATGTTGTAATGTTGTAATTTTAAATATTTCGTGTTTTTTCTCACGTCTAGTGCATTTGTTTTAGGAGTTTATACCATTCACATCGTCATCATCTGAAAATCTTCACCACCATTATTTTCTATCAATAAAAATTTTATACTTTCAGATAACAGACGTTAAAAATGTCGGTATTCTGTTCTGTTCTGTTTCTTCTGTAAAACAATTTATACAAATCTCAAATTTTAAAAATGGACTATAGTAGTTTCATCAGGGTAGGTTTTTGGAATAGAGAATCTCATTCAGAAAATTTGAGTTGTAACTTGCGTTGATATACTATAAACATAAAGTTTAGTAACATGTAATAATAAAACAATGTGCGTCCCGTATAATCTAGTCGGTTTTGACATTTTGATAAGTTTTAATCGATCTTTGATAAAATGAGTTCAATCTTTTTCAATGGGGACGGGCGGGACGCTTATTTTCACGACACAGAAATACCCTTCATCATCTTTCATTGTAATTATTGTATCAATCTTCTTACCGAGTAAACAGCGCTCATCTGAGAATCCCGATCTTCAAAGTTCATGTTTTCTGAACTTCATATACAGAAGATTTGTTTTTCATGAAAAATTATCGAACACATTCTTTTGTAGTTATTTTCCTTAATTTGTTTTATTTACAAACAATAATGTTTGCAGAAATGATTTGACATCATCTTTAATACTGTCTCATCTTGTAATAACATTTTCTTTTCTTCCGGTGTCCCAAAAACTATCTTGATCACAATATCCGACTTTGTTTTGGTATACCTGTTTTCTGGTACTTTGTGAATCTTTGACGGATGTTTATCTCATCCACTACCCATGTAGTGTTTACACCACCGACAATCGTTTGTATTGCGTCGCTCTCATCATCTTAGTTACCAAGGCCATCTTGAGAATACTTATCAATGAAAGATTTGTTCGTTTGATGGTGTTTTAATACTATTATGTTTTTCACTTTTCCTGATCGTACCCATAAAAAAGAAAGATAAGCAAATTTTTCTAAATTATAATGAGAAGGGTAGGCCTTAAATGTTACGAAAAAGTAAAATGTACACACGGGACAGGGCGAGCAAACATACATGTGATGGTGTACATGATGTTCTTCTCCAATGCCGGCGAGTTGGGGTGTAGATCACTCACTTTTTCGAACATTAAGCCGGTTAGGTTTACTGACTTAAAAGTCTTTTAAGTCACGTACTAAAGTTAGAACTTTGATTTTCGATCTTGAGGATGGTTCAAACTACGTTTAAAGATTTTTAATTCATCAGTGAGGGAACTAAAAAACTAACATATGGTCACATTCAAATAATATTTATGAAATTGTTAGCTAACACATTTTAAAAACGAATTCCAATCATTCCCAAAATGAATGTTTTTTTTAATAAGTAACAATACTCAACCTCTAGATATAATTATAATATATATCCTTTATTTGTTTACATACTTTATTTAAAACACGTAATGTAAATGGGAAATCCATATTAGTATACGTTTATCAAAGAAATTTATAAAATAATGATAGAAGAGGCAATGGATAATATAAAAGATGTAAATGTAGATAGAAATTATCATCCTCTTCTTTTTTCTTCAAAGAATGAAATACTCATTGTATTTAAATTCGGACGGGTATTCCACCTTTCGACATACTGTAGTAAGAATGTTAGAGATACGACAATTATATACGAAGACAAATATGCGCGAACGAGAGAGAGAAGATTCTGAGAGACGTGTTTCAAAAAAATATATATACTTACTAAAATAAACTTTTGATTAAGCTACTCCGACTAAGTCACGACTGATAACAAATATTCTAAATTTATTCCGAGCTTATCTGTTATGTTCCGAGCTTACGACTCACGCGATGTAAATTTATAATCTTGTGGTAAACTTGTTTTTTATACAATTGTGTTGCTCTATTAATGAAATTACAGTTACGCGTAATGAATACGCGATGTAGATTTGTAATCATGTGATATAAAGGAATAAAAGGATTTCCGAGTATCATTTTATTTTGTTCATGAAGTAAATAGATCCGTCATCACAACTGATGACCATATACCGATGTTGCCTGGGCGATGGGATTCCGCACGCCGAAAACGATCTTTAAACTCTTCGAATTTCACCTGTTATAAGATTCTATTGATTCTAGAGGAGGAATCGGTTCTCCCGATCAACACCGGGCCCAACTTATTTAATTATCTGATGATGTTGGGTGGGATGCTTTTCCGCTGGATAACACGCATAGACATGACATTCCATTGCTTGTTTATTCTGATGCAACTCCTATAGAGGTTTTTCTTACTAAGAAATGTAAAGATAACTACAGGTAGATCGGGTATTTCAAGGAAGGTAACGCATGATATGCATTCACATTACCAATTAATAATAAAGTATTATATTTTTTAATTGTTAACATGACTATAAACGCAGGATATAAGTAATACAGTAATACAGTACAATTCGATCAATCTGATAGCGCGCAGTAAAATCACAATTATATGGTAAAACTAGTCCAGGTATTCGGCCTAGATAAGAAAGGGTGCTACAGTATTTAGTGTGCTTTTCAATCAAATTAATGCGCTAGAGAAAAGACTGAATGAATATCATTTCCGGCTTGAAAGATCAAATCCAAAGTAAAAAAAAAAATTCCTATAGTAAATAATGATGAAAAAAAAACCTTTTTTTTTATACTACTTCTAGAATAAAAAATAAAACATTTTTTTATTTATCGTTAATAACACATTACTAATAACTTTTTTTTCTCCTTTTCTCAACTTCGGCATCAATTGAGGTGGATCGCAGCCAAAAGGTCCGTCTGCCCTTAAACCTAAGGAAAAAAAAATTATAAATTGAATAATCGATTAGACCAGAAAGGCAGAAACAAGAAAAAAATGGTATAAAATAATCACTGGATCTGCTGTATTTGGAGCAACATCCTTGTTTCGATTTGTTCCTTTCGTTTCAAAGCTCAAGATTGAACCATGATAAAAAAAGATAAACATGGGATTTTTTAAAATTAATAAAAAAAAAAAGTTTTTAAAAATAAAATTTTTAAATAAAATATTTAATAATTATTGATAAAAAATTTTATAGTTTAATATTATTATTGTATTATGTTAATTAATTTGTATTATGTTAATTAAAAATTTGAATATTCATCGTATTCAAACTTTTTAATAATACCCAAACTTTTATATTTCTTAATTATTTTCTTTTTCTTGCTATTTTTTATAAATTCACTATCTCTAACGATAAAAGAAATTGATTTTTGTGGTATACGAGTTTTCCAATTAATAAAGAATGATTCTAAATCATCTAAACTTAATTTTACATAATTATATAATGTTAATTCATGAAAATTCTTAGGTGAATATTTAGCAACTATTTCCAATAATTTTTTCCCTTCAAAATTTGATTCATCCCATAAAGTTTTAAAGCTTTCCAATTGTTGACAACTACTAAAAATAACTACTAATGATTCTATTTCGTCAAATAACAATTGAGTATATAATGATCTCAGATTTGGACAAAATTTTGCTATGGCTAAATTTAATGAATTATTACTATCACATCCATATACATAAAATTCCCTCAAATTCTTTCCATTATTTTCTAAAAATTTAATTAACATTTCAAATTCCGGATATCCATAACATAATTTTAAAATTTCTAAATAAGGAAAAATGACGTATTGTAATTCTTTAAAATCTCCAGCTTCTGATGATAAATGAAGTTCTTTTAGATTTCTAAATCTGGTAAAAAATGATAATGTTGATATTCCTTGTAAAAATAATTTTGTTAACGTATTTGAATGTTTTGTTAATGAAGGTACAATCTTTGCGCAATCAATACCATTCCTATCATCATAATCAATACACCGCATAATTGATAAAGATTTTAAACTATTTTGTGAAAAAATCAAATCATTTAATCCATCCAAAGTAGTAATACTAAATTCTATAGTTAATGATTGAATATTATGACATATTTTAGATAATTGATAAAAAAATTCGGAGTTGATGTTTGAACTACATCTCATTTCTGATAAATTTTTTAAACAATCCCTTGCACCAGAAAAATTAATAAAATTCGGAATTTTACTTCCGTAAATATCTGAATTATAAATCAATTTTTTTAAAGAAGGAGTCTCTTTCATAAACATTTTTAATATTTCCTGCGCTATCAAATAATTTCTTTCTTTTAATAAAATGAAAGATTTATGATTTTTGGAGATTTTTTTAAGATTATTATCAATTATCATTAGATCAAGAATTGAAAGAACCTTGCAAAACGATGGATAATTAAATAATGGAAATTTCGTAGTCGGGGTTGAATTAAAAACACCTTTGTTAAATAAAAATTCTTTTGATTCGTTGGAAAGACAAGAAATCAAAGTACTAAAAATTTTTGATAGCACATCCAATCGATACACTTGAGATACGGTACATTTGAATTCCCAAATGTTTCTCCATAAAATTTCAACAGAAACTCTACACCAAAGACGACTAACTAATAAACATGAATGTAAAGTGACTTTATCATCATCTAAACATTCGAAAATTTTCTTAAGGCAATCAACAGGAAGTATGGGAAGTTGAGAAGTCATTTTGCTATTATTTTTAAAGATCTTATAAAAAGGGCTAAAAAAAAATTAAAAAAAATGAGTCATTAAAAAATAGTCCTTTTTATATTATTTATATTACTTATAATATTAGAATATGCTAATACAAAATTCATATGAATATAAAACCATAATTAGAAATTATTAAATCCGCATGTTCATATGACATATAATCCTGGACGACCATATGACCTTGATAACAGAAGGTAACATGACATATTAAAGTAAATTTAATCTTTTTTTGCAGATAAGATAGATAAAATAGCAAATAAGAATGTCATCAGGATATTAATAATAATCATTGATCAATAGCTGTATTTAAATATAACTCGGATCTAAAATTTTCTGACAGTTTCCGTAAAGTACTGATTATTATAAATTACTTTTTTGTAAATAAAATAATAAGCTAAAGTTACTTTGATAGCTGCCCTTAATTTAATTCAGATCTAATATATATTAAAGTACTGATTATTACAAATTGCTCTGTTGAAAATAAAATATTAAACAGTAACTTAGTACTTACATCATAAATTATACTATATTAATATGATTACTAATCACAAAGCCACAAGTTTGATGGTTGAATTTAAAATTAACTCAGAAAGTACTGATTATTATAAATTATATAAATTACTTTTTGTAAATAAAATAATAAGTTAAAATATTATAACTAACTTCAAATTATATATAAAGTTACTTTGATAGCTGCCCTTAATTTAATTCAGATCTAATATATATTAAAGTACTGATTATTACAAATTTCTTTATTGAAAATAAAATATTAAACAGCAACTTAGTACTTACATCATATTTTCCTGGTAAATTCTATAAAGCACTGATTATCATAAATTATACTATATTAATATGATTACTAATCAAAAAGCCACAAGTTTGATGGTTGAATTTAAATTAATAAGTTAAAATATTATAACTAACTTCAAATTACACATAAATTTATTTGATATCTGCCCTTAATTTAATTCAGATCAAATATATATTAAAGTACTGATTATTACAAATTTCTTTATTGAAAATAAAATATTAAACAGCAACTTAGTACTTATATGATATTTTCCTGGTAAATTCTATAAAGCACTAATTATCATAAATTATACTATATTAATGTAATTACTAATCACAAAGTCACAAGTTTGATTGTTAAATTTATAAGTTAAAATATTATAACTTCAAATTATATATAAAGTTACTTTGATAGCTGCCCTAAATTAATTCAGATCTAATATATATTAAAGTACTGATTATTACAAATTGCTCTATTGAAAATAAAATATTAAACAGTAACTTAGTACTTATACCATATTTTCCTGGTAAATTCTATAAAATATTGATTATCATAAATTATACTATATTAATATAAAAATTAATCACAAAGCCATAAGTTTGATGATTGAATTTAAATTAACTCAGACTTAAAGTACTAATTATTATAAATTACTTTTTTGTAAATAAAATAATAAGTTAAAATATTATAACTAAATTAAATTATATATAAAGTTATTTTAATAGCTGCCTTTAATTTAATTCAGATCTAATATATATTAAAGTACTGATTATTACAAATTGTTTTATTGAAAATAAAATATTAAACAGTAACTTAGTACTTACATTATATTTTCCTGGTAAATTCTATAAAGCACTAATTATCATAAATTATACTATATTAATATAATTACTAATCACAAAGTCTCAAGTTTGATAGTTGAATTTAAAATCAACTCAGACTTAAAGTACTGATTATTATAAATTACTTTTTTGTAAATAAAATAATAAGTTAAAATATTATAACTTCAAATTATATATAAAGTTACTTTGATGGCTACCCTAAATTAATTCAGATCTAATATATATTAAAGTACTGATTATTACAAATTATTCTATTGAAAATAAAATATTAAACAGTAACTTAGTACTTATACCATATTTTCCTGGTAAATTCTATAAAGTATTGATTATCATAAATTATACTATATTAATATAAAAACTAACCACAAAGCCATAAGTTTGATGATTGAATTTAAATTAACTCAGACTTAAAGTACTAATTATTATAAATTACTTTTTTGTAAATAAAATAATAAGTTAAAATATTATAACTAAATTAAATTATATATAAAGTTATTTTAATAGCTGCCCTTAATTTAATTCAGATCTAATATATATTAAAGTACTGATTATTACAAATTGTTTTATTGAAAATAAAATATTAAACAGTAACTTAATACTTATATTATATTTTCCTGGTAAATTCTATAAAGCACTAATTATCATAAATTATACTATATTAATATGATTACTAATTACAAAGCCACAAGTTTGATGGTTGAATTTAAAATTAACTCAAAAAATAATTTTATCAGCTGCACTTATATTTAATTCAGATCTAATATTTAAGTACTGATTATTATAGGTTAGTTTTTTGTAAATAATTATTCTAATTAACTTCAAATTATAAGATTATATGATGTTATATTTTTCTCAAAGTACTTGGTTATTATAAAGCCATAAGTTTAATAATTGAATTTAAATTTAACTCAGCTGATTATTATAAATTACTTTTTTGTAATAAAATAATAAGTCAAAATATTATAACTAACTTCAATTTATATATCTGTAAATAATTATACTAATTAACTTCAAATTATATGATTATATGATGTCATATTTTCCTGGCAAATTTTACTTTTCTGATCAATTATAAGATTACATTACAGAAACCTATTTTCCTTAATATGCAGTAATGCAGTAACTGTATTGTAATTACATAGTAACTATATAGTGTAATGGTAATTGATGTATAGTGAAATTATAGTAAATATATAGTTACTGCATATTAAGAAAATTAAGTTTCTATAATATATATTAATATGATTACTAATTACAAACTATAAGTTTAATGATTAAATTTAAATTTAATTTAGATATAATTTACTTTAAATACTGATTATTATAAAGTACTTTTCTATAAAAAAATAATAAGTTATAATATTATAATTAACTACAAATTATATATTAAGTTATTTTAACAGCTGCACTTATATTTAATTATAATGTATGTATGTACTAAAATGCTGATTATTATTTAGTTAGTTGCTTTCTATAATAAATAAAATGATGGATTAGTATAATAATTTTATAATTAACTTCATCAAATTATAAGATTATATACAGTAATATATTATTATTAAATTATTAATATAATTATTAATTATAAAGTCATAATTTTGATGGTTAAATTAAATTTAACTCAGACCCAATTTGATTAAAATACTGATTCTTATAAGTTACTTTTCTGTAAATAAAATAACAAGTCAAAATATTATAACTAACTTCAAATTATACACATGACTATTTTGATAGCTGCATTTAAATTTAATTTGGATTTATCACTGGCTACAAAATTCTAGGATTAGCTAAATAAAAAAAATGTTATTTTTTATTATGATTATTTGATTATTTTAATCATTGGTTAGCAATCATGAAGTCACTGAATTTAAATTTAGCTTGATTTAATTTGTTTAAAGTGCTGATTGTTATAAATTACTTTTCTATAAATAAAATAATAGGATATTATATTATAATTTACTTCAAATCACAAGACTATATAATATAACAATGCCAATCACATTAACATGTTTACCAATCATAAAGTGATTGCCGAATTTAAATTTATAAGTTACTATTCTGTAAATATAATAATAAGTTAATAAATTATAACTAATTTAAAATTATAATAAAGTTATTTTAATAGCTACATTTAAATTTAATTCAAATCTAATATATGAAAGCACTGATTTTATCTGTAAATAAAAATATGTAATATATTATAACTAATTTCAAATAAAAAATATCCATATTTAATATATGATTATTATAAGTTACTTTTCTGATAATTAAACAATTAACCTCAATTGTTTACTAAATCAGTATTACCTTAAATATGTATACAGCCGCATATTCTTCTGATTGCAAATTTTTGATATTTACAATAAGTTCATAATTAATTTACATACTATAAGTATATTGAATTTTTTTAATAGAAATAAAGTAATTTATTAATATAAATAATAATAATAAAATAGAATACACACGCATATATATATACGAATATTTAAATTTACTAAATATTTATTGCCGTTTTCAGAATTGTGCTACCTCATACAATAATAAATATAAAATATAAATAAATGCACTATCTATGACTAAATTATCAGATTGCGGACGGTCAAAACCAAAAAAACCAGCAATTACAACATAATTTGTCTTATAATCATCCTGTATCATCCTGTAACTATAATCACCCCAGTAATCACAACACAGGATTCTGAAAACTACAATAAACCAAAAATCTATTTTTCTTTTATTCAAATTCAAATTTTTTAAGAACACCCAACTTTTTATATTTTTCAATTATTTTAATATTTCCATTATTTTCATCATTATTATTATTAATAATAAAAGAAAGTGATTTTTGTACTTTACGGTTTTTCCAACTAATAAAAAAGGATTCCAAATCTTTTGACTCTAATCTTACATAATTGCGTAATTTTAATTCATGAAAATTCTTTGGTGAAAACTTAGCAACAGTTTCTAATACTTCATTACCTTTTAAATATATTTTACCACTTTTAATTTTAATACTTTCTAATTGTTGACAACTAATAAGAATTATTTTTAATGTTCTTATTTCATTTTTTAAGAATCGAGTATATAGAGATTTTAAATTTGGACAAAATTTAGATATAGCCAAATTTAATAAATTATTATGCTTATCAATATATAATTCTTTTAAAATTTTTCCATTATTTTCTAAAAATTTAATTAAAAATTCAGCTTTTGGACATCCATTAACAAATTTTAAAATTTGTAATTTTGTAAATTTAATATTTTGAATTTCTTCAAAATCATCTCTATAATCAAATGATATAATAAGCTCTTGTAAATTTATAAATCCAGCAATAAATGATAAAGGTTCATAACTTGCCACACCATGTACAACTAATTTTGTTATAGTATTTGAATGATTTGTTAATGAAGGTACAATTACTGAACAATCATCATGATCCTGTATTAATGTTAAAGATTTTAAACCAATTTGTGAAAAGATCAAATCTTTTAACCCATCTGAAACAGTCTCTTCAAATGTTATATTTAAAGATTGTATATGATGACATATTTTAGATAATTGATAAAAAAATTCAGAATGAACATTTGAACCACATGATAATTCTGAAAGATTCTTTAAACAATCCTCAGCTCCAAAAAAATTTATGAAATCTGGAATATTTCTATCATAAAAATCTGAATAATAAGTCAATTTTTTCAAAGTAGATTGTTTCATAAACATTTTTAATATTTCTTGTGCAATCATATTATTATTATTTAATAATGTATATGTAATAGATTTTCGACTCTTAAAATACTTTTTGTCATAAAAGACATCATCAAGTATTAGATTAATATCAAGGATTGAAAGAACTTTACAAAATGATGCATAATTAAACAATGGAGACTTTGAAGTTGGGGTTGGAATAGCACCATTCTTATATAAGAGATCTTTTGATTCGTTAGAAAGACAATTGATTAAAGTATTAAGAATTTGTGATGATATCCCAAATCTACATGATGGAGAAACGTTACGTTTTAAATCCCAAATGTTTCTCCACAAAACTCTAACAGAAACTTCGCACCAAAGACGATTTACTAGTAAGCATGAATGTAATGCAGCTTTATTTCCATCTAAGTAATTAAATATTTCACTAAGACAATCAGCTGGAAGTTGATTAGACATTTTATATATATATATATTTTTTTTTAAAAAAAAACAATAATTTGATTTATAAAACCTTTTAAAACGTTAAAAAAGAGGGTCGATGAAAGTAATTATAGTAAGTCGACTTATAATCGTGTTACAAACATTATTGTTGTACAACAGATTTTGCTAGATTGTGTAATTTAGAAAATTACGCCAAATAATTAAATTATACTTTTTATCACAGGGGTCATGTAGAATTTGCCGATCATTGACTATTATGAGCGTGTTACAAATCGTGGGGGTTGATAAATTTAAATTATTAATTCTTTAACCATTTTCATTGATCCAGACCAGATGTTGTTTGTCATAAAAAATGATCATCAAACTCTTTAAGATATAAATAATGAAGCACAATTAGATAATTCAAGTTTTATCTAAGAATGTAATTATTTCAATACTAATTTCAAAAGATATTAAGGAGACAAAAAAAGTATTAAAATACCAAGAATTCGTTATTGATTCATTAGACTTGCGCGCCTTATCCTGCTTATAAATCGCATACAAAAACTTATTATTATATTAAATGTAAGGTTTAATTGTTCGTCATTTCCTTTTAAAGTTTAGAAATTATATGAAATTACCGGATACAATTCGGCAAAATTAATTTCAAATGAGACCCCCCTAGAGCACATATTTCATAATATTCGACCTTTTAATAATACCGAACTTTTAATTTTATTATTATCTTACACTCACAAATCAAATCAAATATATTTTAATTTACGAAAATTTCTTAGTGAGTTATTAATCACAGCTTCCCAATACCACATCAATATTTTTGTACAAAGGTTACACCTTTTTAATGTAATAACTCGTTCATTAGTTTACATACTAAAACTTTAATATACAAATATTAATATAAAAATTCAATATAATGATAAATCCTACTTTCCAATTACCATATGTAAATATCAGTAAATGTTGAATAACGACATTTTTCAAAGATTATCTTTATATTTTAAGTGTCATGGTAAAATTACTGATTTTATGCTGATAAAATTACTTACCCAGATTTGACGGCAATCTACCTCCTGGAACACGTTGTATCAATTCTTCCTTATTCCAGTTTCTCAACTAAAAGATGACAAACCCATTATTGATAATTCAAAAGAAATAAGATCTAAATATTATGATTCTTAAGAAATAAAATCCCACTAAGAATGAATATTAAATGTGATATAATAAAAAGAAATAAAACTTATTTATTGTACTTATGTGTAATCACGTTATTAAGCACCATACTAAATAAAAAGAAAAGCGTTATCATTCTCAAAAGAAAATAAAGAAAATAAATCTCTCGCCCATCCTACTAAAATATGTGTGATAAGGCTGTTTAACTTTTTCTATAAAAAAGAAAAAGAGACGATTAGTACAATTAAAAGAAAGAAACAAACTGAACTTTGTTTACATCTTTAAAAACGTAAAAACGAAAATTTTCTAAAAATATCTTTTTTTTTTAGGCATAAATTATTCGTCACACCACGTCGCAGTCGTCGCACCACGCTATTTCACGTGTTATACTGTTAGTGCATGAAATGAGCATGTCATTTTATTGTTTGATCCGGTCAACTGAGATTTTTTTTGTT
The DNA here is from genome assembly GCA_015698045.1 of Rhizophagus clarus. Classification (NCBI taxonomy): domain Eukaryota; kingdom Fungi; phylum Glomeromycota; class Glomeromycetes; order Glomerales; family Glomeraceae; genus Rhizophagus; species Rhizophagus clarus. The sequence continues at coordinate 208,557 of BLAL01000300.1, forward strand.
CTACAAATATAGCTAAACCAACATGTGACCAATTAAAAGTTAATTAAATTCACTATTCGCATCATTTTCATCATTTTATTTCTTGTAGTTAAAAAAAAAAAAAAAGTTTTTTCAAACTTCTCAAGAAAAAATGTCGTCTCAAACTTCTCAAGGCAATATTTCTTCTCAAATTTTCCAAGACAATATATCTTCTCAAATTTCTCAAGATAATATGTCTTCTCAACTTTCTTTTGATTGTCTTAACAAAATTCTTGAGTGTTTAGAAGAAGATAAAGTTACGTTACATTCATGCTTATTAGTAAATCGCCTTTGGTTCAGAGTTTCTGTTGAAATTTTATGGAAAAACATTTGGAATTTTAAATGTATTGACTCCCAACCACACGATTTGGATTTTTCATTAAAAATATTCAAGACTTTAATCAGTTTTCTCCCTAACGAATCAATTGATTTTTTATACGAGAATGGAATTTCTATCCCAACTCCAACTTTAAAATCTCCATTATTGAATTATATATCATTTATCAAAGTTGTTTCAATTTCACACCTAATAGTAGGTAATGTCTCATACAACAAGATTCTTAATGGAGATTCAACAAAAAATTGTTTGATAGCACAAGAAATATTAAAAATGTTTATGAAGCAAATTTATTCTTTAAAAAAATTGGTTTATTGTTTAGTAGAAGATAGTCGTGATGATAATGTTTCTAGTTATTTTCAACATGTTTCAAATTTTATTAGTTTTCCTGGGGCCGAAAATTGTTTAAACAATCTCTCAGAATTGAGATGTGGTTCTGACATTAATACTGAATTCTTTCATCAGCTAACTCAATTATGTCACAACATTCATTCACTTAGAATACATTTTTGTTGTATTTCAAAAGAGTTAGAAGATTTGATTTTTTCACAAAAAAGTTTGAAATCTTTATCTTTCATAAAGCATGGTGCTGATTATTATGGTTATGGTCAATATGGAGATTATTTTTATTATGATGATAATATCGATAACGATAGTGGTGATGACAAAGGTGATGATGACACTGATGATAATGATAATGATGATGATGATGATGATGATGGAGTTTACGTTTATACATATAGTATTAACCTTGATGATTTTAGAAGGAATGCCAACATCAATGTTAATGATATTAATGATGTTAATGATGATGATAATGATAGCGACGACGACGATGATGGCGATCACCATCATAAAAATCTTAATGATAAAGATTGGCCAAAAATCGCTTCTTTATTAACAATTCATTCAAATACATTAACAAATTTATTACTTGAATATAGAAATGCTGACTTCAAAGAATTGCAACATATTGCTTTTCCTCAATTACGAATTTTGAAATTGGTTCTTTGTCCAGATGTTAATATGTTGATTAGATTTTTAGAAATTAATGGAAGGAATTTGAAAGAATTTTATGTTAATAAATGTGATAATTCATTAAATTTAGCTATAGCTGAATTCTGTCCAAACTTAAAATCACTACATACTTTATTTCCAAAAAATGAAATAGAAGTTTTAAAAATAATTTTTGAAAGTTGTCAACAATTAGAAAGTTTTCTAGGTATATGTGGTAATGCATTTTTAGGAGGAAAAAAATTGTTTGAAGCTGTTGTTAAATATTCACCTGAAAGTTTTCGTGAATTAAAATTACATAGTCACATAAAATTAGGTTCAAAAGATTTGCAATCTTTTTTTACTGGTTGGAAACGTCGTATACCACGAAATCCAGTTTCATTGATCATTAGTGAAGATAGTTTTAAGATAGATATCAAAACTGGTGAAATGATAGCAAACTATAGGAACTTGGGTATTATAAAGAAATTTGAAACTGATCATGATTTTTTCATAAATATGTATAATCTTTAAGCTAGGATATTTAGTATTATTTTAATAAGGCAACATATTTGCGTTTAGGCTTATAACACATTTAATTTTAACCATAATGAGATAAAAAAATATATAACTGATAGTGTATTGTAATTAGTATTCATCTAAATAAAAAAAGTTGCCAAAAAGTTTATAAATATGTGATTTATTTTACCTTTCAAAGTGAAATCAAATATGTTACTAACTAAATAATTGTAATGGTTCCTTTCACATCTTGAAAAAAACTCTCTAGGTTGCGAATATTATTTCGTCCAAATATACAGTAACTACAGTAGATGTTTTTGCAGTTTGTTTTTATTTCTTTTTCGCTGTAATTATCGTGGTTCTTACTATTTATTACATTCTTAATGAGATGGCTATTGTTGCATAATCGTATTTTTGACGATAAAAAATAATTCAAATTGTGCTATAATTTATTTTTTTCGGGAAGAAAAAAAAAAAATAATTCAAAATAAAAGAGATGTTTTGCAAAGCTAGAAATTTTTTATACTATGTTCTCTTGTGAACGGTACTATTCAACGATTCTTGTTTTTTTTTGTCGATTTACTTACTAAGGTCATCTTTTCCTTTCTTTTTTTAGATCGTGACATCTTAACGACCCCATTTTATATCATTTTGATATTGTTACAACTTCATTTTGATACCTTACCATAATATTGGACAATATTGCTTTGATAAAATTATAAGGTTTCTACAAAGATGGCCTTTAAAATAGGACACGGTAATTATTAATTAATATGAAATTTTAAGGCCTTAGGAAACTCAAAAATTTTCTGTCCTTCAGCTTTGCTTTATTTGTAGTTTGTAGAGAAATGTATTCATTATAACAAGTAATGATGAATAGAAACAAAAAGAGTGGAAATGGAAAGGAACAAAAAAAAAGGAGGGAAACGAAAAAGAAGAAATAAGAAACAATAGAGGATAATGAAAGAGGAATGAAGAAAGATGAATAATAATAAAAAAAAAAATGAGAAATGAAGAAAATAAAAGAAAATAAGAGAGATGAAAAATGACAGTAAAAAGAACAAAAAAAAAAAAAAAATTGACAATGAGGAACAAAAAATTACAATAAGAAACAATGATAATAATAAAACCACCACTCATAAAGAAAGAAAAGAAACGCCGGTTAATATCATTTTAAAATTAAGAAGGACTGAATAAAACAATAAGTGGAAAGAATTATCTCTTTCTCAATTGTAATATCTAAAGAAGAAAACGAAGTTAGTAGAGGAAAAGCAAGTTAATAGAGGAAAAGCACAAAACACGATAAATACGTATTATCGTTCCGACGCTTTTGAATTTTGATCATGCATTAATAACATTATTTGGTATAAACTATTATCGTGCTCCGCTGTATAATGATAATGATTTGTAATTTAATTATTTTTTATGCGTAAGTTTAATAATTACAATCAACTTTATTTAAGCTATATACAATACATGTGTTGCGGCTTTTAATTTTGAAACCAATTCTTCCAAATTTTGACTTTTATTCTCTTGAATTTCATTCAAATCTTTCAATGGCTTTCTTGTAGCTTCAATATTACTGTTTATTAAATTAATAACTTCATGATTATCTAGAAAAGGTTTAATTTTATTAAATTGATTATTGAAAAAATATAATAGAATTTTTTAGAATATTACCATTAAGCAATGATTTTGCAATAACGAAATAGTATGTGGATAAAGTGTAAAAAAGGCTAGAAGGCGAGAAAATAGAGAGATAAATTTGGATAAAGAAAAAAAAAAAATGATATATACAATTATTAACCAATGCTGCATTCTGATTGGACAGATTTGGCACGTAGTGGCCAAATCCTTACCAATCATCGGATATTTATCAACTCAAGCACTATAATTTATGATTATAAATAAGCTATATATATTTGATTTCTATTATTTTTAACTTACTTTATAAGCTTTATATATACTTTCCTATAAAAATTTTCTTTTTTACTCCACTTTATTGTATCAATTATAATATTGCTATGCTTAATAAAAACATTGGTCCATGAAAATCTGCATGATCTTATTTGGCTGAACGATAATAAGAAATAAATATTGAAAGAAATGACGTTATTAAAAATTAATATCGCCGATCGTGAAATGTTACATTTGATCATGGGCTCGTCTTTAACTATTACACAACATTAAAAGTCTCTCAGTTCCTAAAATTAGTAAATTATTTCAAAGTTTGTTTTTCTAATTCCATCGTTAATACTTAGGGTTTATAAGTGACGTTATCCATATTTGGTCACCTGATTATGCATTTCTCACCAAATTGCATATTTTTTTTTTTATTTTTTTAAGGTTCATATTCAATTTTATTAACGAAAAAGAATTAATACAGAGTAAAGAATCATAAAAAAATACAAAAAAAGAATACATAACCCTAATCTATGAGTAATAAATTAAACGAGACTAACGAATTCAACCTTGACATTAACCTCACCCATGCTGGTGCCAACTGAATGTTTTAAGTTGAAGCACGCCACTGGTCTTGAACAGAAAATCAATGCCTTAATTAACCACTGGAAGAAAATTTGAATAATAAGATAACCAATTACCTCCGAATTCACACCCATATAAACAGAAGTAAAGGATGAAGAAGAATGTGCAGTAACAGAAATATTGGAATGATCACTTTTTCAATTTTTAACTCTTTTAGTAATCCCAGATGATATTCGTCCAAGATCATACGTTCACATCTTGGTTTCCAAATAGAATCATTAACAGAAATATAAATGTTATTAATAAAATAGATAAAATTGACAAAGTAATGAATTTGTCATGAATAAAAGTATTAATAACAGAAAATAAAAAAACAAGGGACAACCCTTTGATTAAATCAATAAAATTAAAATTATTTAAAGAAAAATTGGTAGACTATAAAGTAGGATGAGATAAGTCACACGAGGAGAATGAAGAGGAAGGCCCATATTGATTGATCAAAGCTACTAATTGCTTCTTATTATTAAAGATAATTTGAGATATAAGATGATGGTAATTCTTGCATTGCCAAACATGATCAAAGGTTTTAGGGACATTCTTGCGAACAGGACAATTCCAACCATTATATAGATCCAGATGATGTAATTTGTCATGTCCTACTGTAGGTAATTCTTGAAGTAAAAACTTAACATGATGAGTTTTTCTAAAAGAAGAGCAAAAGAAAGTTTTAGATGAATTATCATCATCTGAAAGGACAAAAAAAGTTGCTTCCCAATTGATGTCAAGGTTGACATTTGCGATTTCTATTTAAAGAAAGGAATTTTTTCAAACCAAAATTTTTTGATAAGGTAGTATAAATTGTCAAACGTTAATGTCAATGGGAATAGTTCGTCATAAGGGAAAATATGAAATGGAAGTAAAATTGGAAAGAAAATGAACAGGCAAAGAATTCTGATTATAAGATAAATGAGCATAGAATCAACCAGATCATTGTTAGAATCGCCTGAATGTGCTTGTACTTTATGATAAGATAAAGTTATATTGTTAAGAGAAAAATATTGAATAAATAATCCATAAAAAATTACATGAAGAGCTTTAAAAAAAGTAACAAATAGATAAAAGAGACAAAGAAGAAAGGTATAAAAATCAGTCAATATCAATAGTGGTATCAGGGAAAGATAAAAAGACAGCAATAACAATAGCTGAAAGTTCAGCATTGAAAGAATAAGGCCAAGTAAACCCTATAAAAAATAAATGTCCGGAAAATGTTATCAAAAATGTCCGGAAAATGTCTGGAATAAATCTGATGTGTCTGGAAAATGTCCACTTTTTTGGTACATGTCTGACACACTTCTGATACTTAAAATTTTGACATGTCCTAACTTTGTCCAGAATTCATCCAGTATTTGTTCGGTATAAAATTTTGGACAAATTCCAGACAGTTAAACCTGGACAAATTCTGGACATACTGTAGCAAAAAAACCAGATAGACAAATTCCTAATATCCCGGAAATGCAGTGTTTTCGGAACAGTTTCCGGACACACAGTGTCCAGAATTTCCAGACAATTATTTAGACAATTTTTCTGGACATTTTCTGGACATTATCCGGACACATATTTTTTATAGGGAAAGAAATAAGGTAATTATCATTAGAATTCCGAATTTCTGGTTCTGTTTTCGGTTCTGATTTGGCTCTCTCATATAAAATTTTACCGAAAGTGTTTTTCGGCCTAAAATTTTTACTAAAAACATTTTAAGATCATACTTTTAACCGAAAATATTTTCAATTGAAAAACCCTACCGAAAAATGTTTTCAGTTTAAAAAATTAGTTCTGGTTCCATTTTCAGATCAAAAAATGGAATTGAATCATTTTTTTGGAAAACTCTTCAAAATGAAAACGTTTTCAGATGAAGTTTTTAAAAAAAAATGGTTTCAGTTAAAAGATGATCCTGAAAACGGTTTTCAATAAAAATCATAGTCCAAAAAGTGTCCAGTAAGGAACCAATTTCAGAACTGGAAATGGAACTGAAAACGGAATCAAACTGGAAATTCGAAGCTCTAATTATTAGTATGTCTTAAACTAAAGTTATAATGTAACCTAGCAACAGAATTAAATTTAAAAAGAGGTAAATGGATTTGTTAATGGGTATTAGAATTTCCTTGTGTGATTGAATAATTATGGTCAAATGTACTGGTGCAGTGAACAAATAAGAAAAATTGGGAGTAAAATAATTAAGAGCGCAACCAGGACAAGGAGACCAATAGCATTTCACGAAAAGTACCATATAAACCTGTCACATTACTCTGTCTTATCAAAGGAAATACGACTACAAATGCTTTCCGTTTGATATTGATATGGAAAAATTAGTTATTCATAAAAAGTTATTAAGGCGGAAAAACAGAATTCTTATAATCCGGATGCCTAATTCCCTCTGACAATGAACTCTTGTTTATTATAAACATTTTTACATTATATATAGTTTGATGAATACTTTTTGGACCAGGCAAAAAAATTTCTGAACAAATTATAGGACAATTAAACAAAATAACGGTGATTTGTATCAGATAGTGATATGCTTAAAGATTCCATTTAAACATTTTTGAGTGTTTTTAAGTGGCGTTATGATAGTAAATAAGAAGAATTTCACAAATGCAACTTCTAGGAAATACTGACCGCGCCGGCACGTGATCAAAATTTGCGATGATCCGTTAACGAGAATTTTTTTTATTTTTAATAAAGCCATCGATGGTTCCATCAATCTCAGATATTCTGAAGAAATTGTTGGCAATTTTAGAGTTGTAGGTGCTTCGTTCTTATGTAGCACCGTTTTACGGTGAAAAAACGATACGGATCTTTGTAGTTACGCTCACAAATAGTTTAGATCGCTACTGGGATAACTGTAATCGATTACTTGACTGTTATTGCAAGCTCAATCTGAGTTAGGATTTCGTCACCATTACTAGAAGGATAAATCACGATCCGGTTTCTGGATGGCATTAGAAGTACTTATAATTGATAGATATAAATTTCTTTTAGGGATTTATTTCTTTTATTATGGTTTTGTTCTTGTATCTCTATGTAACTATCTTTCTTTCAAGAATAAATAAATAAATATTTTTAATAAAGCTTAGCTAATTTTGCTTTTTACTTAAAAGAAATTTTTATTAAGGTTGCCTTTTCAATTAAATATGAAAGCAAAAAGGTGGTATAAAAATCTTCCCTTTAACTCTAATCAAACTTGTAAAGATATGTATTTTTATAGTAATTATGATTTTTAAAAGCTGGATATGTATTTTTATAGTAATTATGATTTTAAAAGCTGGATAAAGTTTACGAATTTCTCAGATTTAATTTAATTTATCTTACTTTATCGTAGAAAGGTAGTTACAATGAATATAAAAGTGCGATTTAGATTCTACATAGTAAACCTAATACAGAAAGTTATTCTTTTAAACTGCCATCTATATATATTCATGTGCAGACCACCCATCATAGAGGAAAACTCCATCTACAAGGTAATTACGATGTAAAAGATGAGAGAAAATGTCGATGTCATAGATCGAATAAAGAAGAGAATAAGACGAAATAGGGAAAAATAGGGAAAACAAAAATATAATAGTATCGGTATTATGGTCAAATAGTAAACTTATTGAAAACGGATTTTAATAAACTACGGATAATAGATCCAGGACTTGATCCAGATTTTTCTGTTTAGAATATTTGTGTTATGTAGTAAAATTTTTTGTTGTTATTTGTGCGTTTCCATTGTTTCTATTGTTTAAAAGCGAGTTTTCTAAATTTTATTATAGATGTCTGAGCTTCATAATTTATTTATTTATGCAAAATACACGTATTACAACATGTGACGGCAAATCACAGTAATTTTACAGTTACGCTGGGGAAATTATACTAAAGATGGTCATCGGTCCTAGAAGACCATGGTCCTACGGTCCTGCACCTTAAAAAGACGGACCGGTCCGTCTTGGTTTAGGACTGCGGTCTTTCGGTCCTGTATGACTGTATCGCATACAATAAGACTATCGGTCTTTTTAAGGACCGCAGTCTTTTTAAAAAATGATCGCAAATAAATTACCAAATTTCAAGGTGCATAAATATATATAAAATATTTTAAATTAATGAATTAGGGCATTTTTTTTCGAAAAAATATAGGCGTATAAGTGGAGAAAAATGATTATCATTATTTTATTTTTTTGTGATTTCAAAATCGGTCGGTCTTTATATTTTTTTATAAAGATCTTTATTAAATTAATAGCTATATTTAGTATAAAAATCGTTTATTATATGAAGACCGATATGAGGACCTGTCAGTCCTCGAGACCGGTCCTACTGCGCCACAAGAAAATGAAAGACCGCGGTCCGGTCCTACAAGTCCTGGGACCGGCCGGTCCAGGACCGAGTAGGACCGGTAGGACCGATGACCATCCTTAAATTATACAGTTTGAAGTTAGAAATCCAGGTTAAATATTGGTTAAATAGTAAGGATAGGCGGTGTTTTGATAGAAAAGTTAGGATAATATTAGAAAGAATGTATTATTTTATTGCGTCCGCAATTATGTTAAACCAATGATGATCACGACTTTACGAGGAGTGAACTGCGGGATAAAATTTGGATGACAAAATGTTTGGTTATTTTATTGGTTTATTTGGATACCAATGAGAGAAGTTCGTTATTTTAATTATTTAATATAAAAAGGAAAAAACACTTTGGAATAATCAGTTCTATTTTTATCGCCTTCAAGAATTGTCAAATTGGCGCATTTAAATTTGTGCTATACCTTAAAATGGTAGTATATGATGGATTATAATTTACTCCTTTTAGGTTAAAAGATTTTTTTTCGTTATTAATATCATATTTTTTGACAATTCTTTACAAATTGCGGCTATTCTTCAATGAACACCAATTTGTGAAATAATTATTATTACGCCGAAGAACAATAATAAAAATAAATATAAAAAGAAAATTAGAAAATTGTACCCAAGTAGTAAATAAAATCAAAATAACTGGATGTGTTGATTAATTTAGGTGTTGTAAACAATCCTTACTAAAAAAAATTCAATATTTATACAGGTTAATTTAAATTTCTGAATTGTGAAACGTATGATTGTGCGCCGTACAAAAAAAAAAAAATTCGGGTTGATTACTAATGTATAAAGAAATTAATTTTTTTTTTAATTATAGTAAAAGATTGTATAGAAATTTTTTTTTTGTTTTTTTATAGGTTTTTTTGTAAAACCGTTATTTATTTATTTTATTTATTATTTATTTATTTTTTTGAGTAAATTTATTCATCACACGTACGATTCAACGTTGCCTTATTACGTGATTTATTATTAAAATTTTGTAAATTTTAAAATAGTTATTGATGGATCAGAACAAAATCGAATATTTACTCTGGAAACGATTATAACGGAGGAATTATTACGCAGATTCCAAGTCTTATTTTGTGCACAGTTATTTATTTATATTAAAATCTACGTTTTGCTTATAATAAAAGCATAACGTTTCAACAATCACCTTTTTTTTATGGTAATCACCAGCCATCAAGCCATCATTGTTATTATTATTGTCAAAGCCCATGCTTTTGTACTATAGGACCGGTCCGATACGTAAACAATTTTATTCCGGTAGTTTTGTGTAACATGTGACGCAGAATATGGTGACAAATCACAAATGTTACACTTGTTACATTAATGCAAACAATATTCCCAATGTAGACAAAATATAAATTAACTATCCGATCGTCTGTAGACTTTCACATGCTACTATGTTTATGCAGCCTGCGTTACAGACGAAGGGATAAATCATAAAAAAAAAAACATAAAAATGAATTCCGTCGAACTTTTGACACAACTTTCAGCCCAATTTTGAACACAACTTTTAATCCAACACCACAATTAAAATCTAGTCCTATATCAATTTCATTTAATTCTTTTAATCAAAGTGATAAAAGGTGCATTTATTGTGAAGTCGAATATTCTAATTCACTTTTATTTGATCAGAAATACTGTAAAAATTGCTTATCCCAGACATTCAAGAATGGTACGAATATTGTTCAGAAATTTTATACTTTAGACAAATAGTCTCGCAATCCCCAGCTTCCAATCAATCTCGTTTCTTTAATTTTCCTATTAATGATGAACAAAAAAAAATTGAAAAATTAAAATCCTGTGAAAAATGTGAGCAATTACTTTACCAAGTTATTGAAGTTATTGGTTTAATAGGTATTTAGGGTATTTAGGATTCAAATTGTGTTATTGTTATTAATTTTATTTGTTATTAAATAATAATTAAACAAATTCTCTATAGTTTTAATAATGGTCGTGCATGTGATTTTTAAATAAATCAGAAATATTTTGTTGCAAAGCTGATGTTTATTTAATTGACATTTCTTTTTATGCTGACTATTTTAATTATTTCTATCTTATTTTTTTTTCTTTATTTTATTTCTATAAATGATAGTAAAAATTTTATATAGTATTATGCACTACGTTGTCTCTCATAAGGTAATGAAATTTCAAATTAAATTAACACCGCAAAAACACTTTACTTAATATAAGCATTGAAATATTTAATCTGCAAAAACTAAATGCAATTTGACAAAATCTAGAGATTTCAGCGCCCAATTTACGCCACTATTATGCGGGCATTTCCGGTGATGCTGAATCATTTTTTATATACCGATATATAAAGATGATTGTAAAGAAGTGTCACCTATAATTATCACTGTGACTTTGAAAATAGCATGACATTAAAAATTATTTGCATATCTTTCGTATTATTAAATATTGTTTATCTGTTATTATCAACATTACCAAATGAAGCACAGTATGCAAGAGCAAATGAAGCATAACCGATATAATACCAATAATTTTGCATAGATAGATAAATATTTAGAATTGCATATGAAATTGTATAGTTATGAATAATTATTTATTGCCCTTATTTTACAAAGGCGTTCGTTTAAGTCGCGTTTTATTTATATGTTTAAATAATACAGAGATATGATTTATAGTTAAGCTTATATAATGTTAAAAGTAAAACGGTAAATTTGTAATAAAATTTACACAAAAAATACAGAGAAGTAATGATTTTTCTAACCTTATCATATCGAATACCATGTTATGCGGAATAAACAAAGTAAATTGAGTTTTAAAATTAATTAACTATAAACATTTAAATAATATATGATTTTGGATTACTGCATAATAATATCATAATCATATTTTTTTTTTTTGATAGAACAAGCTAATGCAAAATTTGCCCTAAAAGTGTTTCGAGCAACATCTTGTCGTTATTATTATTGTGAGTAACGAAATTCCTAACGTACAATCAATAAAGTCTCACACATGGTCAGCCACTATAAATTCTTAAAAAAAATCCCAATCTTTGACTTAGAATAGAAATCAAGAGATACCAAATTTTATAGATACTACGTAGACTACTTCTGATGAAAACGTAAAATTTCGATATAAAAATTCTTTTAACATCTTAAACAATTTCTTAATAAATCTTAAAGTTTGTAATATATAAATATATATATATATATTTTTTTAATTGCCTGAGTGTCGATTTCGCCTAATAAATTGTAAAATATCGAAAGTAAGTGATTATTTATCATCACTTTCGTTATCAATAGTTTCATTAGAAGAAATAGAAGATGGGTGCTTATTATCACTACTCTGAGTTGTAGAAATTGCTAATATATGTAAGTTCTCTAAAGAAAATTCCGATAAATTGTATTCTAATTCGCAAGGGACATTGTTTAAAGTAAATTTTGCATTGAAGATAGAAAGTTGATTATTCTTATTCTCTTTTGCAGGATTTTTATAAAAATCCCTAATAACTTCTTCTAATTTATCTAATTTATTAGAAAAAAGTTTGACAAAATCGCTCGTTTCTTTGCAATCAGTGCAAATTTTCGCATTATTGTCTAAACTAATTTTTTGATTATATGGCGACGTTTTTTGTCCATAATTGTTTGACATTATGACGAAAGTAGAGAAAAATGGGATCGAAATTTTATTGATTATTTATTAAATATACCGTAACTATAATGGGTTGCTGATAAAAGTAGGGTTTATATAATTTTTTAATAATTTTCGGCAATTCTGATTTAGATAATTATCTCGGAGTATTTAAATGTAATAATCGTTGCTATTCTGGGAATTGTGATAATAATTTGATACCGCCTTCATTTTCTAATATTAAATCTAATTTTATCATTTAAATATAATGGGATTTATAGGGTAGATTTAATTATGATAAATCATGATAATCGCGGTGAATAGTTATCATCTTTAAATTAGATGAATCATTATTCTATTTTCCGATAAAAGTTGAAAATGATTCGGACCAACGTTCCTTTTAAGTTTCACGTAGTATTATTGTATGCATTTTAGTATGTAATGTTGCATTATCAAATGATTTCTTTTATCAATTACATAATTCGTTTTGTTATGTGCTGATACGGCTGATACGGTTTTTACACAATTTAGATGTTTATTGGATATACTTCTGAAGACATATATTCTGTGTAACATAGAAGATGGTTCACATGATTAATAAATTTTTTTAAAGTGGTTGGTTTCACAAGCCAATTAAAAACCACCATTTTACTATTGTCCGGTGACCTATATTTTAAAATTTTCCCGGTCCTGTTAATACCTTCTCTATCGTCATCATCCTGTTCCTGTGGCTAAAATAGAACGTTAATAATCTTATGGATTTTATTGTAGAAAAAAATTATCAAACACTCACAAGTCTTCCTTTTGCCATTACTGAGTCAACCTTTTCTCGTGCAGCATAAATTTCGTCACATTTGCCTCTAGTGTTAAATGAAAAAAATAATCAACATATATAACTCCTTGATGTTCAAAGCTAGAATAAACTATTTACCAATGCAAGCAGCCATATGGCAAAACATCTGAAATTCCATAAGCTAATCTATGCCGCATGTTTTTTTTTAAAGTCCCTCAAAAGGTTAACAGGCAATATTTTCATAATAAAATTGAACATAGTTAGAAGATTTGGCATCACGGAAATCGACGCTAATTTTATGAAAACTTCCACGACCGCTGTGGGGTATCGACGAGGAACCTGTACAACTTGTATTCAACAAAGGTATAAAAATATACAACAATTGTTCCCTGGCGGTCGATTGGGGCAAATCACCTGCTTCACTAGTGTTTCTGTCATAATTGTTATCAGGTGTATGTACCCGCGCTTTGTTAAACATCACGGACTTCTCGGGTGATTAAACAATTTGGACTTCTTAGACGATTCAGATTTCTTAAATGATTCGTACTTAGCCGATTCAGACTCCTTGGACCATAAGAAAATTTTTGTATAGGCCGTGGATATTTCATGGAATTCTTTGTCCCTTTCATAATGTCTTTTATCCTGTAAAAATCTGTTATTTCTGTAAAAACAGAGAAGCATAAGTAAGACAGATATTTTCCGTGATTCTAAGATATTGAAACATGGATTAAATTTTTTTACAGGGATTAGCGACTTTCGTATTGAGTCCTTATAGACATTTTTTTGACAATTAATATTCTATTGTCAACTCGAGAGTCTCCTTAACGTTTGCCTCAATACAGTAATACAGATCGTCATAACCAAAAAGTTATTTTCATTTTCAAGAATTAATTATTTAGTACTTATTCAAAAAAATTACGAAAAAATGAAAAACTTAGGTTTTTATATTTTAACAAGAAAAAATTATTTAATTCAAATAAATTTCTGATTCCCTCCTCAAAATTAGCTTCCCAAATTTTCCATTTTTTTTTAAATAATCAAAAAATAAATAAAATACACACTTATTTATATTATATATATCAAATACCTTAAAAAAGCGATGATCGTAATAGTCTGATCACCTCCTTATACAGTTCTAAAAACCTTTAAAACTTTAAAGAGCTATGATCGTAGTAGTCAGCGGAAAATTTCTATTTTTAGTTGTCTGCACCTTACCATAAACAAGAACATCGGGAGCGACGATACCACATTATTGCAGACAACAAATGGAAAAAGATCCAAGACAAAAATATCAATCCATAAAGCAACTATAGATATTTATATTTTTGGAACTCAGGTCTTCTAGCTAGCTGTTTCTTCAATTAATTTTGTTTAAGTCTACAAAAATAAAATCACATTTTTACTATAAATACTATGATTATCATTTAATCTGTGTAATGCTAAGCCATCATTGTATGACTCTTACCGAAGTAAGAGATAATACTTTTATCATTATTCCCACTTATTTTTTTTCGTTAACACATTTTTTTTATTTTAGATCTTTGGTTCTTCAGGTAGAGGGTAGTGTTTCTTTAAGGATTTCTTGACTTCTACTTTACACTAATGTTTAAATAGAAATATTCTTAAAGTTCTGAAGACTCTAAAAAATAGTTAGAAATAGTTAATAGATAAAAGAAATGGAAAAAAATTTTTTTATTCGGTTTATGTTTCAAAATAAAGTGTCTTAAAAACACTTTCTAAATAAAATAAAAAATTTTTTTTTTAAAAAATAATAGTTATAAAACTGGTTTATTGTGTCTTTAGTGGCGCAAATATGTATGTAGTATTTTTATTGTTTTCGCTTGTTTTCGGTGTTTTCGGTGTTTTTTAAAATTTAATTGATCGACGAAGCACCTGATCACAGTAATTCAAAAACGGCGATAATTCTTTTCAATAACTATGTTATACATGTTCGAACTTTGCTTGTCTATTTTTTTTTTTTTTACTGCTAAATATGTTCTTTCTATTATATAGTTATAAATCTTAATGAATGAATGAATATTCGAATTTCAAATGTTTCTTCATCCTCAGCCTGAATTAATTTATGCTTAAAAAATTATTAAAATTTTATACAGTACAATGATTTATACAGTATGTACAGTATATATTTGTATTTAATTCATCTTTATTTACACTTGACGATGTAATTGAATCAAACATACTGACAATATTTCACTGGGTTTGTTAGATATCAATATAAAGAATTTAATACGAAATATAAAATCAAAATATACGATATTTGTTTATTTACTTCTTTAAATAACTCTTTACTACACGCTATAGTAATGACGCAAATAGTTTGTAAAGTGGAAGGAATGCATTCAAATGATTTTCAACAGTTATATCAAAAAAAATAATAATTTATAGTATAAAAATTGAATCGATTATTTTTAAATAAAAACATTACAACAGGAATATAAAGTAATATAAGTATTGATAAAATTAATAATACGCAAAATTTTGGAGTATGAAAATTTAAATCAATATAGATTCTTTGTAAGTTTGATTACTTTGCACAAAGTGTTGAATAATTTTTAATTATATAACGTGGAATGTATAAAATGATAATAATATAATAAAGAAATCATATTCTTTCGTCATAAAAAGGAAATAACAAATTAATGGGATGAAAAAATATGGTAAATGTATAGTGCAATACCTACGTGTATAAAATCAACTACTTCGTCAATATGTCTCAACCTTTTAACCAATTTCATATCAAAACAAAGCAGTCATACATAAATTAAAATTAATCTTAAACTATATAATTAGCTATATAATTTATATTATGCGAAAAATCTAGTCATATTTGCTTGGCAGCCGTCAATGTTCGCGTTTATATAAGATATTAAATTTTATTCATTTTGAAATATTTTCTAAATAATATTCAACTTTATTATACTGATATGATTTTAGTCAGAAATAATATCATGTTCGGCAAAATGATTCAGATTTTATCAATCTGACAGCCTTGTCAATGTGACAATGAATAGATTCGCATTATATAAAATATTGTTCAATATTTCATCTGAATTATGACTCATTTATCTCATACATGCACTAAAAATTTTATTCACTTTGATATCTTGATATGTCAGTCCAAGTCATAATATCTAAAAGAATTTTTTTTATTTAAAGTCTCAATTTTTTATTTAAAACTCTTCCCCAAACTAATAAATATATACTAAATAAATAAATAATTAGTTAAAAAAAACACTGAAAAACACTTTTTTCACCCTTTCTTACCTTAATTTCAAAAGACTAGTCATACTTTTTGTTTAGCAATTCTATAAAAAAAAAACAAAAAAAATAAATAAACTAAATTATTCATTATTTTATTACCTAATTTACATTTACTATCTTATAAACTGTTTAAACTAATACATAAAGAAAAACAACATGAGTGCATCTGAGGAATACTTTGGACAAAATGGTAAATCAAAAATACAGTCTGCATTTTAGACTTGTGATTAACAACTAACTAACTTTAACCTTCTAGCACTTATCTCTTATTTACAAAAAACAAAAAAGCAATCATATTATGGATTTTTGAAATATCATCGTGATATTATTATTGCTTCAATTACTACTACTACAGATCTGAAAGATCTTGATAATTTTTGGATTATGCATTTTTTACGTGAAGGACAAGATTTACCTGATTTATATAACAAGGTGCGTTTTTTTTTTATTTTGCAAAGAGAGGGTAACCCCTAGACGACTATGTATATAGGTTTGCCTCAGGGGAATTACTGGATTTGACATCTTGGCTCCCACACCAGGCCCTCAGTTCAGGCGTCCTCACTTTGTTGTTGATAAAGTCTGCTAATTCTGGAGGAGGAATTGGCTATGTACCTTCTTTAATCACTAAATAAAAAGTTGATGCACTACTAACCTATTTCTTCTTGCTTGTGACAGTTAAATTTAGAACGTTCACGTTGTGCAAAAAAAATACAAATATTCTGGCAAGAAGTCATTAAGGAATATAAAGAAAATGTAGTGCCTACTGTTACTGTCAAGATTCCTGCTATCAAAAATACTTCTAATACTATTACTAACTTTTGTTACAGTATTCTTCATGAACTTGAAAACAAATCCAACATTAACCCATTTTATAGATGTACTAATAAACCAAATAATCCAATGGATTTATTTACAATATGTTCCAAATTAGATAATGAAAAATATACAAATATTAATGAATTTGAAAAAGATATGCACCTTATATTTCGCAATTGTTATACATACAATGATAAGGATAGTAAGATATATCATTTAGGAGAAGAATTAGAATTGGTTTTTATTGAAATGTGGGCTGAAAAAACTCAAAAGGAAGAATTAAAAAGAATGCAAAATAGTAATGATATTGATTCATCTGCTAAAGTTTTAACTGAAAAAAATGAAAAAAATGAAAAAAATATAAATCTACAAAAAGTAGAATTAAAAAGAGTACAAGATAATGGTGTTGATTTATCTACTGGTAAGTATAATATTTTAGTATTATTGTTTTTTTGTATTTACATATTAATTTGTATTTAATAATTATTTATTAGATCATATGGCAAAACAATTCCAGATCTTAGAACAAAATAAAACCGATTTGGTATTTAAAAATGTTGTTAATGATGCTTTTCATGCTACTTTAGCATATAAAAATCTTGTTACTGGCAACATTATACCTTTTATAAAAAATTTAAAATTATCCTTATTATCAAGATCACAGATGTCTTTATTTTCTGCGGATGAGCCTGTTCTTCAAGCGATTGTTGAAGGTCTTTTACCACGAAAATATCGTATACCAGAACTTTCTTTAGTAATGGATGGTAAAAAACCGAAAGGATCTGGTCGGTTTGGATATTCAGATATTTTCATAATAAAAGGTACAGGTGACAATAATATCAGCTTGGAATTAAAATATGTTTCATTAGTTGGATTGATAAAAAAACAAAAAAATGAGTATGGTGCAAACGATTTAGAAGATTTGGATAAAACTTTAGAAAAGGAAGATGAAAAACTTTTATTAAGTAGACCATATTCATTTTGGTCCAAAGAACATAATAAATTAAACCAGACAACTATAAGTGAAATATTAGAAAACGGAATTAATCAATTAAGATCATATATGATTGTAATTGCAAAGGGAAAACCCACGGATTATTCTAGCTCGGGAATAATCGATAAGAGAATCAAAATAACCAAATCAAATCCTAATAAGTTAAAAGGATTTGTTATTTTGGTGATTGGTTTTCGTCGTATATTATGGAGGCCTGTTAAAGAAGTGATATCCAACTATTCATATTATAAGGTTTAGTAGATTTTAGAGATTCTGCATATTTTAGGTTGACATTTAGTGTTTTAGATCGCATATTTTAAATTGACATTGCAATATATTTAGAGTTATTATATTTTTTAAAGAGTTCTTATAATTAACATTGCGAGGTTTGTCTTTTGAAAGATATGTAAGTTATTGTCAGTATAAAGTATAAAGCTGATATATTACTGTTATTACACGTATATAACAATTTTTTATTTCACATGTCAAATTATAATATTTTGAAAATTTTGTTGGAAAAAAGAGAAAATCTATATTTATATATAGTTCGTTCGTTCGTTCTTTTTTTTGTAAAAAAAAAAAAAACAAAAAAAAAACAAAAGAAAAATATACAAAAAGGAAGAAAAAACGAGGTATATAAAAAAATGGATTTGTTTTCTATCACACCTGTAAATGGTATAACTCTTATTTAGAAATGGACCTGGACTTGAATATAGACCTTGAAATCGCAAGAAAGCATATTTTGTTTTAATGTTCTTTTCTTTTATTTGAAACATTATTAACTTTTTTTCTTTCTTTTTAGGGATTTCTTAACTTACAGATTTTGAAATTGCAAGCAGTAGAGGTAAATTCTTTTGTTTTATGTATATTTTGATTTTATATTAACGTTCTTTCTTTTTCAGAAATATCTCGGACTTTGGCATAAATTATGAAATTATAAGTAAGAAAGGTCATATCCTCTCTCTTAAACGTCACGGTCTTAAATGTGCTGTTTGACGTCGCGACCAATTCCTTTATTTTCTAGGCCTCACTCTTTGTCTCTTGATATTAGTTCGCTTAAAATTAAATTTTAACTATATCCTTATTATAGTTTATAAATCAGCGTCTTTGGCTGTTTTTTTTGTATGATCATATTCCTTGTGCACGCAATTACTTTACATTTGCAAATTTACCGCGGCGCAAAATCAGTAATTCTTTGGATTATATAAACACAGACACTACAAACATTATTAAAATTACAGACAATTTGGACACTACAAATATTAATGACTCAACTAAATTCTGTGGGCGTGACCCGAGCGACATATTGCAGGTCAACTCGGTTTTTTTATGATTAGTCATAACAGGGAGTTGTGAACGGTTGCATATGAAACTAGTAATAGTAATAATAACCGAATATTATTATTGTTACAAATAATAAATAATTATACGAATATTAAAAATCATTAATAAATTTAAAATGATACTAATTTTCGTCAACTGAAATTAATTCAATAAAAAAAGAATTTTTCCATTGTACTCTTTTTAATTATTCAAAAAAATTAAACCTTAGATAATTATTTATTATTAATCATTAATTTTGCAAAAAAAAATATTTATTATGCATAACAAAAAAAAATTTTATTCTATCATGTATAAATTTTTTCAATCATTTGAAAAAAAGTGTTCGATAAGATTTTTTTTATATAAAAAACACATTTAAATAAATTTTAATTAAAATACAATGTAACTATATACTGATCATATTACGGCTTTGGATTACTAATTATTTTTTTTTAACATAAGAGTATTCATATCCTTTTCGTTTAGAAAAAATATCACTTATGTGAAATCTATCACGGGTTACATACTTACATGTGATACATGACCTTATGATCTTGTGATTTTATTAGTATGATATCACAATCAATTTATTACTAATCAATAGACTTTTTCTCACGAAGTTTCTTTAAACTACATCCTCTCTTTTAAATTATAAAAATGAGAGTTAAAAAATTATTTACTTAATTTAGATAGATTTAGAAATGCTAATTATTATACGAAGTAAAATTGAATTTTGATGATAAATAAAAAAAAAAAATTTAGTACTAATAACAAGAAATTATTCTTGTGAATTTTTTGATTAAGCGTTAAAATCATCTGATATTTCAATAAGAAATCCATTTGACGATCATTTTCGGTTGGCTTGATCATTTTTGGCTTCGCTATAATGTTCGCATATTTTATCGATGCTGGACCTGAGCATATTGAAATTTGTGTGCAAATTTTGACCTTATATGCGGAGCGCACATTTCGCATATCAGTTATATCGGTGTTGTCTGGGCGATGAGACCTTAAACTCTGGAGGAGGAATCGGTATTTAAATATGAAGTAAAAGTATTGCACTGTGTTGTTTATTAAAAGAAAATGTAAATATTTTTTGTCTTCCAGTATTGATCTTAGTTTTTTCGTATTAAAAAAGTGAATAATCGCGATTGATCAGGACAAATCTTAGGGATCGGTTGATTTGGATCCAGTCCTTAACTAAATGAAAATTTAAGAAAGAAAATTTAATTTAAACGACTTATAAATTTTTTTTTTATTTTTTTTTATCTGATCCCGGGTCAACCCGTATATTTTCTAATCTGGATATCCGAAAAAAAAATATTCAGTAGAATCGAAACACTAGTATGACTTCAATCACTTTAACGTTAATGAAAAAAATTTATTTCTTACAAATATTTGAAATTTTAACATCATATATCTTTAACGCGTAAATTTACATCTTTATTATTTTAATTATATCATCCTTCTCATATTTTCCAATAATTTTATCCTTTTCATTATTTATTTTAGGACAGACATCTTTAAAAATTAAAGTAAGTAATTTTTGTGGGTTACGCCTTTTCCACATAATAAAAAATGATTCCAAATCTTTAGGTTTTATTTCTTCATAATAATTATGTAATTTTAATTCACGAAAATTCTTTGGTGAATTTTTAGCAACTACTGCCAACAATTCTTTTCCGCTTAAATCTGCACCTCGACGCAAAATTTCAATACTTTCTAATTTGTTACAATTCTTAAAAATTAATATTAGTGATATTCTTGGTAAACCTTCACAATATATAGAAAATACAGTATGTAATGATTTCAATTTCAAACAATGTTTGCTTACAACAAGATTTGCTGATGAATATTTACATTTACTTTGAAATTCTTCCAAATTCTTTCCGTTGTTTTCTATAAGTTTTACCATTATTGGTTTAAAAATTTTTGGAAGATTAATATTTAATTTTCTTAAGTGTGGAAAGGTAAAATGCTGTAAATCCTCAAAATGTTTACAATTTAAGAACTCTTCGTCTTCATTATCATAAATCAACGATATATCAAGTTCTTGTAAATTTCCGAAATCTTTAATGAAAGATAATGGCCAATGATTTTCTTCTCCTTTAATGCTTAACTTGATTAAAGTATCCGAATGCACTTTTAGTGAATGAATGATATCTACCCAATGATTTGTTTCATAATAAGCTAATGATAAAGATTTTAAATTATTTTGTGAAGAAATTAAATCTTTTAATCCATTCATATCATCATCATGTTTGTTAAACTTAATATTTAATGATTGAATATTATAACATATTTTTGATAGCTGATTAAAAACTTCAGGATGAACGCTTGATGTACAGGTAAATTCTGAAAGATATGTTAAACAATGTTTCGTTCCAGGAAAATGAACAAAAGTTATATTAGTTGGAATTTTTGTATTGCCATGACTATTATAATCCTCATCCTCATAATTAGTATATGATAATTTTTTTAATGAAGAAACGCTCATAAACATTTTTAATATTTCTTGTGTTATTAAATTAATATTTTCTTCTGTATTAATTGATTGTTGATTGTTAAGAATAAGTTTAGCGATAGAATAAATCCTAAAAATCGAAAGAACTTTACAATAGGATGCATAGTTAAACAACGGAGGTTTTGAAGTTGGAACCGATGTAACTTTTTTCTTACATAAATGATCTCCAGGAGGACATAAAAGATTTAAGCTTGAAGAAACGATTCCATTATTATGTAAGATGTTTTTAGATTCATCAGGCAGACAACTAATTAAAGTATTAAGAACTTTTGTCGATACATCGGGTTCCTCCCATAAAATTCTAACGGAAACCTTGCACCAGAAACGATTAACCAGTAGGCATGAATATAAAGTGGCCTTATCACCTTCTAAATATCTAAGGATCTCAATGAGACAATCTACGTTAAGTTGACGCATTTTTTAACTTTTTATTTTTTTTTTTTTTTTTTTCTAAAAAAAAATAAAATAAAATAAAATTCTGGGTGAAATTTTTTTCTGGGGTTAATATCGTAAGTTCTTTTATAAATAAGTTTTTAGTTGTTCCTTTATATCACTTTAGCTTATAATGTAATCGTATACAAAGTCTTTGTTGTTTTTCTAAAATTAGAAACTTAAATGCATTTTCACGCAGTCACTCCCAAAAAAAAAGAAATGAAACTTATTAGTCCTTCGCTACTCTGCGGACTATATATTCCAGGTGGTACAGAAATGTCCCGCGCTCACTCATTGTGTCAATGTTTGATTGATTTACCGCATGCTATGTGAGTACGTGAAAAATACCCTTAAAATATTATGTAAAACATTACAAAATTTAATTATTTTTATACACGAGGCCATTTTCTATGGTGAACTACCCATGGTTATTTATACTTATTTGTTAGCATATGGATCCTTAAAGATTCCTTAAAGACCCTTTAAATTTAACAATCTTTAAGGATTCTTTAGACAAATTTCAAAATTAAGATTTCCGTGATTTGATACATTCCTTAAAAAGGGAACTTAAAAGCTTTTATCTCTAAGGATTTCTACTTTTAAGAATCTTAAATTTTTATGTGATTTTTAATAATTTATTGACTTGCAGTATTAACTGAAGTATTACGGTATGACATGAAAAAAATTTATTTATACGTACGGTTACAAACGCTAAAAAATTTCGTACTAGTACCGTCCAAAAATCTTAAATTTTTCCGATACATTATTTTTTTATTATACACTATTTTTCTTTTGTACATTATTTTTAACATTATTTTTTCATGGATTGTTTTAACGTTCACTTTACAATTACAAAGTCAAACCCATGCTTATTTTTAGCTGCCACTTCTTTTCTAAGCCTACTTAACATTCTAATAATGCTGATTTTTTTTCTTCAATATTTAACATAACCTTTGGGTTTGTAAATGACCTCCCAAATTTTTAACCAGATTTCGTCATAAAATAGTAGTGGTATTAAAACCCTGTTTCTGTCAAAACGTTACTCGTTACTTGTGATTTGAGAATTTGTATCATTTAACAATTTTAGTGATTTCTTCATCTTCGTTATCTACCGATTCTTTCTCGCTCACTGGATAATTTCCAGATAATTTCTAATAATAATTCAAATTGAATTTAAAAAACACAAGCAATAATAATAAATGAATTTTTTTTTTTTTGATATAAACCAAGTTCAAACGAAAACCTTACACTAGCTAGAAACGATTAACCAGTAGGCATGAATGTAAAGCGGCTTCATCCCCTTTTAAATATCTAATATCTAAAGGTCTCAATAAGACAATCAGTGTTAAGTTGAGACATTCTTTATTTTATTTTATTTTTAAAACAAAATTTAGAGTTAAAATAGTAAGTAAAGTTAGTTGTTCCATTATATCAATCACTTATATGAATCGTATTACAAAGTACAAACACTCCTTGATCGGTAAGACGGTGCAACTGTGTAGTGTATAGGGATATTTAACGGTGTGTAACATATACACTATTGCGGTATCGGATAAGTATGTGAAACTTAACAGCGGTTCACTTTATTTATCGTCTATATATGGGGTCATACACTACACAACATCTTCACTTTGCTTCGTCACTCCTCTTTAATGTGTTACTAAAATACTAAAATTAGAAACCCATATACTAACGAACCTTACGTCATTTACCGTTTTAGTTAAGTAAAACTTTATTTCTTACAAAACTTTAGTTCTTACAACATAATAATGTATACAGCTTTAAAAAAACGCGTAAATCTAAATTTTTAAAACTCTAATTATACCTTCCTTCTCATATTTTCTAATAATTTCCTCCTTTTCATTATTTGTTTCAGGACAGATATCTTTAAAAATTAAGGTAAATAACTTTCGTGGACTACGCTTTTTCCAACTAATAAAAAATGATTCCAAATCTTCATGATCTATTTCTTCATAAAAATTACGTAATTTTAATTCGTGAAAATTCTTGGGTGAATGTTGAGCAACTACTTCCAACAATACTTTTCCGCTTAAACTTATGCTACGACGCAAAATTTCAATGTTTTCTAATTCTTTACAATTTTTAAAAATTAATTTTAGCGATATTCCTGATAAACGTTCATAAAATGTAGTGTGTAATGATTTCAGTCTGGGACAATGTTTATTTACAGCAAAGTTTACTGCTTTTGTTGAATTATTTTTACATTTACTTTTACATTGAAATTCTTCCAAATTCTCTCCATTGTTTTCTAAAAATTTTACTACTATCGGTTCAACTTTTGCTGGAAGATTGATATTAAATCTTTTTAAGTACGGAAAAATAAAATGTTGTAAATCCTCAAAATGGCCGAAATCAGCGTACTCGTCATATTTACTAAGATAAATCAATGATATATCAAGTTCTCGTAAATTTTTGAAGTCTTTTATAAAAGAAATTGGCCAATGATTTTCTACACTTTTGATACTTAACTTTGTCAAAGTATCCGAATGCATCGTTACCGAATGTATGATATCTGCCCAATAATTTGTTTCATTAATATAAGTTAATGATAGAGATTTTAAATTATTTTGTGAATGAATCAAATTTTTTAGTCCATTTGAAACTCTATCAGCATTGTCAGCATATTTTTTAAACTTAATATTTAATGAGTGAATATTATGACATATTTTTGATAGTTGATTAAGAATTCCTGAATTAATGTTTGAAGTACAGATAAATTCTGAAAGATATGTTAAACAATGTTTCGCTCCAGGAAAATGAACAAAAGTTATATTGGTTGGAGTTTTTATATTGACAGGACTATGATCACTAGTATATGATAAATGTTTTAACGAAGAAACGCTCATAAACATTTTTAATATTTCTTGTGTTAATAAATTAATATTATCCATTGTATTAATTGATTGTTGGTTTTTAACAAAAAGCTTAACAATAGAATAGATATTAGAAATTGAAAGAACTTTACAAAAGGATGCATAGTTGAACAACGGAGGTTTTGAAGTTGGAGCCAACGTAACACCATTCTTACACAAATGGTCTCCAGGAGGATATAAAGGATTTAAACTTGAAAAAATGATTCCATTATTACGTAAGATGTTTTTAGATTCATCGGGGAGACAACTAATTAAAGTATTAAGGAGTTTTGCCGATACATCGAGCTTTTCCCATAAAATTCTGACGGAAACCTTACACCAGAAACGATTAACCAGCAGACATGAATGTAAAGTGACTTTATCACTTCCTAAATATCTCAAGGTCTCAATAAGACAATCAGTGTTAAGTTGAGGCATTTTTTTTTTTTTTTTTTTAAAAAAAAAAAAATTTGTTTCTACTGTAGAGCTTAAAATCGTAAAGTCGTTTATAAATAAGTTGTTTGTTGTTTCGTTATATAGTTTATAATGTGTATCGTATTACAAAGTACAAACATTACGGCACTCTTTTGGCGTATTACTAAAATTAGAAACTTGTATACTGTACAACATTCGTTCAAAAAAAAGAAAGAAACGACTGTAAGTCATTTTAAAATTTTGTTATACTCAATTATTTCTTACGTTTAACATGTGGCTCAACCGCTTTAATTAAAAAAAAAAAAAAAATTTCTTACAACTTAAGCATATTTGAGACATTTTAACATAATAATATATACAGCTTTGAAAAAAAAAACAAATTTAAATTCTTAAGATTTCAGTTAAACCTTCCTTCTCATATT
The DNA here is from genome assembly GCA_015698045.1 of Rhizophagus clarus. Lineage (NCBI taxonomy): Eukaryota > Fungi > Glomeromycota > Glomeromycetes > Glomerales > Glomeraceae > Rhizophagus > Rhizophagus clarus. The sequence continues at coordinate 234,794 of BLAL01000300.1, forward strand.
TTCTAATAATTCCCTCCTTCTCATTATTTGTTTCAGGACAGACATCTTTAAAAATTAAGGTAAATAACTTTCGTGGACTACGCTTTTTCCAACTAATAAAAAATGATTCCAAATCTTCATGATCTATTTCTTCATAAAAGTTATGTAATTTTAATTCATGAAAATTCTTTGGTGAATGTTGAGCAATTACTTCCAACAATTCCTTCCCGCTTAAACTTGTACCACGACGCAAAATTTCAATGCTTTCTAATTCTTTACAATTCATAAAAATTAATTTTAGCGATATTCCTGATAAACGTTCATAAAATGTAGTGTGTAATGATTTCAGTCTCGGACAATGTTTATTTACAGCAAAGTTTACTGTTTTTGTTGAATTATTTTTACATTTACTTTTACATTGAAATTCTTCCAAATTCTCTCCATTGTTTTCTAAAAATTTTATTACTATCGGTTCAACTTTTGTTGGAAGATTGATATTAAATCTTTTTAAGTACGGAAAAATAAAATGTTGTAAATCCTCAAAATGACCGAAATCAGAGTACGCATCATCTTTACTAAGATAAATCAACGATATATCAAGTTCTCGTAAATTTTTGAAGTCTTTTATAAAAGAAATTGGCCAATGATTTTCTACACTTTTGATACTTAACTTTGTCAAAGTATCCGAATGCATCGTTACCGAAGGTATGATATCTACCCAACAATTTGTTTCATTATAATAAGTTAATGACAGAGATTTTAAATTATTTTGTGAAGAAATTAAATTTTTTAGTCCATCTGAAACTCTATCAGCATTGTCAGCATATTTGTTAAACTTAATATTTAATGATTGAATATTGTGACATATTTTTGATAGTTGATTAAGAATTCCTGAATTAATGTTTGAAGTACAGGCAAATTCTGAAAGATATGTTAAACAATGTTCCGCTCCAGGAAAATGAACAAAAGTTATATTGGTTGGAGTTTTTATATTAACAGGACTATGATCATCATCACTGGTATATGATAAATGTTTTAACGAAGAAACGTTCATAAATAATTTTAATATTTCTTGTGTTAAATTAATAATTTCTTTTGTATTAATTGAAAGTCGATTGTTAAGAAAAGTCTCAGCAACAGAATAATAAATCTTAGAAATTGAAAGAACTTTACAAAAGGACGCATAGTTGAATGACGGAGGTTTTGAAGTTGAAGCTAACGTAACTTCTTTCTTAAACAAATGGTCTCCAGGAGGACATAAAGAATTTAAATTTGGAAAAATGATTCCATTATTATGTAAAATGTTTTTAGATTCATCAGGGAGACAACTAATTAAAGTATTAAGAAGTTTTGCCGATACATCGGGGGTTTCCCATAAAATTCTAACGGAAATCTTACACCAGAAACGATTAACCAGTAGGCATGAATGTAAAGTGGCCTTATTACCTTCTAAACATCTAAAGATTTCAAAAAGACAATCAGCGTTAAGTTGAAACATTTTTTATTATATATTTTTAATATTTCAAAAAAAAAGAAAAAAGCTTCGATGTTAAAGTTTTATCCTAGGACTTTTATCTTTTTTATATATTGCTTTTAAAGAAATCAAGTGATCATGGAAATTTTGATAAGAAGTCAATAAATAGATAAATAAAAATACTTATTTGAATGTAAACAAAGGAGTTTGTGCTTTTTTATCCCTCTATTTTTGGACATCGAATGTCATGTGAATTTGTGTCATTTAAATGGCATTCTTAATTGTTTTGAGCAACCATTCAACCATTCATTATAAATGAAAGTGATCACCGAACCAATTTGCATAACTGATATTTAGATAACCGGATAAATTAATACATTGTCAATAACAAACTCTACAAAAACGTTGTGAATACCTTTCACCGTGTTTTAAGTTTCTTTTCCTTTTTAGATTTTGCACAACCAAATCTATTAAGAATTATAATTCTCTGAGAAATTGTAGTTTTTCTGTTCATTTATTTGTGCGACAAGAAAATCTTGTGATACGATGAACTACTAGTTAATAACGTTAATGGATAGCATATAATTTGGCGCTGTTTGATAATCAATCATTGGAACAAAGACTTGAAGATTATCTTTATACATAAAAGTTGCAAGCAATTAATCACTTAATCTATGGAGATGTCTTGTAAATATTCTGGAAATTACAACAAAACATCATGTGAAAATAATGTATTTAGGAATTGATATTAAAAAACATATTTACGTTTTTTGTAATTATTTGAATTCTTTCGTGATCCAAAAATAATTATAGGAATTATTTTTTTTTTTTTAGTAGTTAGAGTCCATCTTTAATTCTTTTTAACGGTTACATTGACAAATAATGGTTTTATAAAAGAATGTTACAAATGAAATAGCTTTAGATCCGGAATTAGTATTGGACTTTAGCCATTTGGTCGAGTATTCCGTAATATTGACTTTCTAAACTAGATTTTTAAAAATTAAATTACGATATTATATGTAAATACGTGAAATAATGACCTCACATAAATTTTCAGCGAAAGATGTTACATCTAGAAATGTAAATTACAATTTTATCTCATCCATTAAATATATTAACATCAAATCATTACTTCTAAAAAGGAAACGTGAATTTATCCTTATCGTTGAATAATTTTAGCCAAATGACAGAACTTTGATTAAAATAATTGCATTGAAATAAAGCATACTACACAATGCTCCTAAGCTCAGCCCAATAATTTCATTTTCTATAAGATGTTGACGAATTATGATTGATATTTCCTGCATTTCATGTTTTCCTTCTGGCTCTGCGATATTTAGACCAGCTTTTCTGAAATGTTAAAGTTTTTTGGCAGATCAAAATCAAGGACATCTCAATATGTCACAGAGAACACGGTCTTGTAAAACGCGACATATTTTAAGATAATGCGAAAGCATATATAGTTTGATCAATTAACCAGCTTGACGTATATTTTCATTATCGCGGGTGAGTATCTCGGCAACAATTTGCGTTTTTTTTCATATGATGAACATTTCGCAAGTGTTCCTGTCAAAGGACTGCCAATTGAAGTCAATAAAACGTGACCCTGTCAAATAATTAAAGTCTAACAATACGAAGCGAATCATCCATCAACGTATCAGTTTATTCTATTACTAACATTTGCTTGTAATCCAATGCAAATTGGCAATAATTGTTCAGATATTATTATCAGAAAATTTCACAAATCTTCTTGATCTAAAGTTCATCATAAAGTACCGTTGATCATTGTATATAGTACCTAAATATAATATCCACCATGATTAAGAACTGAGAATTATTTATCATCCATAATGAACTGGTTAGAAGTTGAATTTTGTGAAAATTGATTAATTCCTTAGTATCGAATATCCTAATAATGGCCCAAAATTGTAAACTCTTTTTTTTTTTCACTGTAATTCTGCTGTAATCTATTTACTATTATTTTTACCAAAAATGGCAGTACATAAGACTCCCCATACACAATATCCTTTTCATAAAATATCCCCAAAAATAACGCCCAGTTCCTGTATCCATGGATACTATTTCAAATAAGACCCCGGTACTGTATTGCTATGGCTAACGGTATATCGTTATTTGGAAAGTCTTAATACTTGAATTGTTAGTTGCCAAGAGAAATTCCATAGTAACACAGGGTACAATATGCAGATTACTGCATAGAACTGAATGAAATGAAAGTTCACTTTCAATATCATAATGTCTAAATTGATTGTGGAAATCCCATTTTTCTTAGCGATTTGAAAATACTTTTGTGAATGTAATAGTAAAGACTGTCGGCCAGAAAGTACATGATGCAAGTCGGGGAAACCTTACATTGAGTCCGAGCAACAAAGACATTTCATGAACAATATCTCGATTAACATTCTGCTCGTGATTTATGCACAATAACGTATATTTGGATAAAGTTCTAGACGTCATTGAACAGAGTAGCAGCTGACTCGTACTACAGATGTCATGTGGTAATAGCATGCGTTTTTGGTAAAGTAATCCCAAAGGTTAATCAGGTTTTTTTATGCTAGAAACTTCTACGTTATTATGCATCATTTTCAGCAGAAGAAATTTCTAATATGGGTTTTTATTTAATTCTTGAAATGATAACAAATTTCTAATGATAGAAGGGTTGACATGCTTGAGGGTGTAACATTATTTGGTTCCAATCTTCATTTGAATGTCAGCTGTTTCTTGAAACAATTTTATTTCATAAAGCCTTAAAGCAGTATAAATTACAATATTAGTATCTGATGAATTATACCTGCTACTAATTGTTATTTTACTCCAAATGAACTTAAATCGCTTGTCTCAAGTTAGGAATCTGTATAGCAAAATATCTCGTAAAAAATTGGATAATAATACTACAAGATTATAACAATAAAGAATTATTGTACTTTAACCCAAATTTGCAGACTAATTTCGATTTGATAATAATATATAAGATGAGGCTTTAGTAAAAAATTCCATCCAAATTATCTAAAATAATAGAAATTATCTGATTATCCAGTAAATACATATTTTGATAAATTTACTTTATATAGTTATATGAATACTAACTATCTATACTCATACTTTATGTGATATATAATGTTCTTGGAAATTTCTCTCTTTATTGCAAATGCATAACTCATTTAAAGTATATTTATTCGATTTTTTTTAACCAATACATCATCATTATAATCGGATGTATATGAGAAATACATAAATTCAATCGTAACAACTTTTCACTATTCGCAATGCTTTACTAATATTTTTGTAAAAGTTATAATGGATAATAATAACTCTGCTTAGCCGTTATGTTATATAGGTAATCTCAAAAAATTTAATTTTCTTTAATACATGACATTATGGTCTTTTGCACGCACACTAGGAAAAACAATCGACATCAAACAAAATAATTATAAGGTAATCACTTTTTTGACATTTTTCAATGCTATAATGGCAGAAGTCATTAATGTTTTCTGGAAATCAAACCAGGAAATATTATCTACATTGCATTTAGTGCATCAATCATAGTTTTCAGAACAATGCAGACCATTATAATGGTAGAACGGATCTCTCTATCAAACATTATCACGTGTTTACTATTTGAACAGAGCAAGAAATGCATATCATGGAAATTAACAAGGTCCTGAAGACACTTATGAGCTGATTCTTAAAATGGTACTTAGAAAGGGAAAATTTGGTAATAATTGAGCAAGTAAGAGTGATATGATAGTTACGTTATACTATAAATATTATATTATGTATTTTTTTGTTGCGGTAGTCATTGCAATATAAACATTTTTTATAAGAATTCCAAATCTTGAAAAAAAATTTTTTTTTTCTTATAAACATATCCCCCAATTTTACTAAAAATCTCCAAATTCCGAATAATTTATTATAATATAATAATTGATATATAATTAAAATTTTTTATTTAGAACAGTATAGTATTATATTTAAAATAAAATAAAATAAATAATTTAAACTAGATTAAAGTCCATGATCAATTAATAACAATAAATATTATTTTTTTGTACAAAAAAAACTAAACAAAAAAAAAATGTTGTTATAAATTATATGTTTATTTGGTTTCAATCTCTTTCGGTATTTCCGGTACTGGTGGTTCATCTTCTTTAAGACTATTTAATATACTTTCGGCCTTCAATGCAATTGACATACTTCTTCCTATACGTTTTTCTCTTTCGCCACGTTTTCTTCGAGATCGTGTATCCAAATCTCTTCCATCTCTTAAAGTTTCTAAAAGATTGTCCATAAGATGCTTTTCTTCTAAAGAATCTTGTGAATCTTGTGAAGATGGAGTGACTCTGACATTTGGATTGACATGAGCATTTTTTCTGCGGTTTTCCAATTCCTATTTTTAAACACAAAAACAAAAACATTAACAGATATAAAAATAGAAATAAATCATGTAATAATAAATACCTCTCTTCGTTTTTGAGCTGCCAATTCATGTTCACGTTGTTGCTTGTTATCATATCTTGCTTTCTACAAAATGGAATGTTATTAGAATTGCATATAATAATTTAAGTTTTGAGTAAATTTTAGCAATTAAAAACAAACCTCAAAAGATGTAATAAAAGTTTTAAATATTCCAAAGAATTCATCAGGTTTAGTATTATTTGAATCTTCACCGAAGTATGTCACTACATCTTTATAAGCTACATCCATAGAAGTATATTTAACTTGGAGCTCCTCAAATTTCTGTTTTGACTTAATAACAAATTCTTTCATTAAGGTTGGGAATCTATCATTTTCTTCTAATTCAACATCTACAAATTGCTTTTGAAGTTCAATATCAAGATCATTCAATTGTGTTCCCATCATTCTATATTCATTATTCATTTCTTGTAGTGAAACTAAATAGATAAACGAATAAACATTAATAATGACGTTAATGGTGCCACTAATTATAAAAAGCTTAACTAACCTCTACACGCAGATCCAGTATCTTTTAATTCATTAGCAAATTCTACTATATGCGGTAACCTTTCTTCAACAGTATTTGCAAGGAAATGAAGTAATGTGATTGAACTACTGTTAGATGCCTTAGTGTCAACAAGCTAAAAATAAACATTAAAAATTAATTAATATTTATTAGATATATTAAAAAATATTAATAAATGTCTTCTAATATTATCTTTACCTTGTTAATACTAGAAATTTTGAACCCAAAAGCACCACCTTTATGACCACTTCCATTCATATAATTACCAAGTAAAAGAATAAGCTAACAATTAATTACTCATAAATTAGATTATAATTAAATAAGTAGTGTAATAAAGACATTAATTGGTATGATAACTTACGCCTAGAAGTTCTTTGAATTGTTTAGATTCTTTGAGCGCTATTGAGGCATTCAATATCGATACAATGGACTATAATAATTAATAAATAAATACGTATTTAATTTATAATCGTTTAAAATAATAAGTACGATAATTTGTCTCATTAATATACTAACGTAATCAAGATCGTTAAACTTTTCATCAAAAGTAACATAAAAATACATGTATTTTAAACGTTGTTGATATCGATGAATCTTCATGACTTCAACAAAAAATCTGTCAGGTCTTGCTAGATTCTCAAGCATCTCGTCCGGCCCATCTTTATAAACTGACAATTTACCACGCTATTAAAAAAATAATGATCAGAAAAATTTATGATTATAAAAGAATATTGTTAATTAGCCATTACTAACCTCGTCCGGAGTTGGTATATGCTGCATTAATTGATTAAGAAGGTTCTCTGTGCAGAACAATTCATCCATTTCAATGATCTTTTGATGAATTTCCTCAAATGTATAATTTTTATAACGACCAAGGATCAAATCTGTATACAAAGAATTAAGATATTTTAAAATCAACATGTCGATAAAGTAGTGCTAATGAAAGAAATCACCTACTAATATTATAAGCCCGTTTGGGATCAAGTACGCTTATTTCATCTTTTTTTTCGACTTTCTTTTCTATTTAATTATAATTTATTTCTTAAATATTTAGCCTGATCTATAGTTAAAAATATTTATGATAAACTTACTCTTTAAAGCTATTTCCTTAGCCGCAAATAATTCTTCAATAGTTCTAAAAACTCCATCTTCTCCACCAAGCAATTCAAGAATCTCTTCATCACTTAAATTTGCCCATAACGTCTTGTTTATTGTTAATTGATTTATCTTATCCCATTGTAACACTTTTAATTTCTTTTTGGCAACGAACGGAAGCATTTTACGACCATTATCTAATTTTTAATAATTAAATAAATAAGTAATTATCGAATCTAATTTTTTAAAAAAAACCTTTCACATACTTGCAATAGGAGCATAACGTCCTCCTGGTAGAAGCGGTGCGCCAAGTGGTCCTTTTGCTCCAGGTGGTGGTGGTGGCGGCGGTGGCCCTCCTGCAGCTCCTGGTGGTGGTGGTGGTGGTGGTGGTGGTGGCGGCCCTCCTGCAGCTCCTGGCGGTGGTGGCGGTGGTGGTGGTGGTGGTGGGGGCGGTCCTCCAATTCCTGGTGGCGGCGGAGGTGGAGGAGGTGGAGGAGGTGGAGGAGGAACATCCGAACCTGGTGGAGGTGGAGGTGGAGGAGGAGGGGGTGGAATATCAGAACCCGGTGGCGGAGGAGGGGGTGGAACATCAGAACCCGGTGGCGGAGGTGATGGTGGGACATCAGAACTTGGTGGCAGAGGAGGTCGTGATATTTCAGATGATTGTGAAGGACTTTTTGGACTTTTTGGCGATAATGGTGTTTCTTGTGGTAATTCTGAAGCATCTGGTGACTGCGACAAAACTTCTTCGTTGTTCTTATTTTGTAACCCTTTAAGCTCATTCAAAAAGGGTGGCATCTCTGGCATTTTTAATACCCCTTCCGAAGAAACATTTGCATAATTAACATTTGGATCCTGAGAAACAATACCATAATTTGAATTATAAGATCCAGCGTTTGGTGCTGGCTGTTGTGGAATTATAAAACCACCAGGAGATCCTTGTCCATATCCTTCTTGATATTGTTGATGTTGTTGATGTGGTTGATATGGATAAAATTGAGAACCAGCTGACTCTGAGCCATATCCAGTATTTGTAGCAGCATCACTTGTATCATTTGTAGGGGCTTTATATCGATATCGGTCGACATTAGGCATCTTTGTTATAAGAAAACATATTCATATCCAATAAATATAAGAATAAATTATAACAAATGTAATATAATACTAACTCTGAATCCATCAAATGGCGTCCAAACTTGACCTTCCAAAATAGCTTCTGTCTTAGCTATTTCCTGCATCCTTTCCAACTTTTTAATCATTTCTTGCCGATCTACGGAACCAGAACCATTCTCATTACGCTGTTGCTCTTTCAACACAGATTCAAATTCTCGTAATTGTACATTTTGTTCAGATAACTTTTCAAGGTAACTTGCTTCAAGATCTTCAAGTTGAGTTTGCAGAGTTTGTATGGTATGACGTGAAATCCGTAAAAGATCTTCAAGTGAATCGATTTTGCTTTTTAATTCACCAACCTTTCCATCTAACAGATGTGACAATAAAATTATATAAATATATGTTAACTCTCCATATAAGTTAATAAAGCGAATTAATAATGCCATATGATTCAATTTAATTTACCTGCTCCTAAGGAAAGCTCATTCTGTAACTCCTGTTTTTCACGTAATGCTTTTTCAGCTATTGCTTTAGCTTCCTCCGCCTCTTGAAGAGCGGTTGTGACCTTCTCCTGATCAGCCATTTTACTTAGAACTTGAGAAACGGTTACGCTAACTGAATTACTCCAATCTTGATCAAGACCTCGCCGATCAAGAACAACTTGAGTAATTAAAGCATCAATAAGTTGAAAATATCGTGTTCTACAATAATAAACCATATACGTGAGAAATATAATTACGAATGATGATAATAAATTATATTATCAAATTTTTTAATATACCTTGTCTCGCCATCATCACGAATTAACAACATATGTTGCATTGCTGACAAAAAGAAATCATATGCTCGCGTTCCTTCAACTGAACTGAGAATACATTTAAAAACGTCATAAGGATCAGTGAGATATGGTTAAGGAATTATTTAATATCTTATAAATTGTATTTAGAAAAGATAGAATATAGAATATTATTGTTATATTAAACAAAGTCAAGATAATAAAAGGATATGTCATATCTTTTAAAATTTGATGATTATAGTAATCCAAAACCTCCTCATAATCCAATTCACTCTCTCGTTCAAATTTACTGATTTGGCGATTAATTAAATCGTAATTTAAAGTTTTCATTTTCTAATCAAATAAATAATAAATAATTATTAGTTGATTCAAATTATGAATTATAGCGTTAAGAATGTAATGAATCCTCACTTCGATGATGCGTGACAAACCGCACGCATGCAACTGATTCCTTAAGTGCACTCGAATTTCTACGTCATCACATACGCCAATAATTGAATTCACCAAGATCATGTTGGCAAGCTAAGACAAAAACGATGGAATTTAGAGATAAAATGAATAAAGTAAAATAATCATATTTTCTGGAAATCAATCGTACAGAAAATGTTATAAAAGTTTACCGAGTATTCCATTAATGAACCATCCATTCCTATACCGCCTTTTTTATATTCATCACTTGCATTAACAAGACTACCTAAACGACCACGACCATCAATTGTATTCTCCAACACTCTCATCCATGCATCAAATCTACCATGTTCATTTTGAAATTGCATAAGCTGATCAAAACCCCCTAATACTAAATTATGACCAATAGGGATTTCACAATAACAGAAAAAAGAAAGAACTTCGGCCACGAGCTTTCGTGTACTTAATTGAGGAGAAACAAGAGAGAATGTAATGCTATATATGCATGTTGGATGTGACAAAGCTTCTTGTGCACCCCACTATAATGTATGTGAAAAAGTTTTAATTAATAATCTTCTCGAGATTATCCATACATCTATAATATTCTTGTGACATACTCTGTTATTTAATAATGACTTTAAACATTTAATAACTTCGTACTCCATTTGTAAATCTATTTCTTTCCTATTTAAAAAAAAAAAAAATTTAATATACTGTATAAATAAATTACTACTATAAAAAAAACAATTTAAAAAAAAACTAATACAACTTGACAGGTTTCCGTGTAATAATGCTTAGACGATTTGCTAGAACTTCCAAACCTTTAGCATCAATGAATGACCTCACCCACCTAAAGAACAAAATGAAATAATTACTTATAATTCATATATGTCACATTAATTAAACTTTTACACACTTTAACGTTAAAGTTCTTAGGGAAACACTAAGAGAATTCATATCTTTGATAGTTATTGTTCCATCCAAAATTTTTTTGAGAAAATATTCGGGGGAATTTTTATCATGTGAAGATGCTATTACATTTGTCGTGCTTGGTTTTGTTTTCTGTTTAAAAAAAATATTTTAATACAATTTAAAAAAAAAATTATATATATAATAATTAAAATAAAAACCTCCTCTTGTATCATTTCATTTTTTACGAGAAGCCATTTTTTTTCTGTCGGAAAAGCTAACATTTCTTTTCTCTGAGATACCTTTAAATCTCTTTTATTCTATTTAAAGAAAAAAAGTTATAATTAAAGAATTTTCTGATAGTCCGGTTGATCGAATTCATACCATTAAATCCAAGAACAAATTTTCAATCTCTGCATCAGGAGGCTTAGAAGGTTCCTTGTTTCCACCAAAAACACTAGTTACACTACCAACCCAGTTCTGTAAATTTTCGCTAGAGAAAGCACCCGATGATCTTATGGAGGAATTTTCAGAACTGTATCTTGTAATTGATGAAGCGCTATCGTGAAAACTATAGGTCGATTGAGATTGTGGACTATGTTCTTGCGATTGGCTTCTTGAATGGGTAGTTATATGTTGATGTCCCGAATTATCTGGAAAATATTGCTGATTGTTAGATCCGGGAGACTGTGGACGTTGACCATACTGCTGAGGATAATGCGAATCTTGGTAATATGAATAACTTTGTTGGTGATGTTGTTGGCCATATTGAACATTACCATGATAACTTGAATTATGTCCAGGTGAATGAACAGGCGGCCTGATTTGAGAATATGGAACTGAATTATTTACATCCAAAGGAATTTGTTTTTGTTGTTTTTTCTTTTTTCCAAACATTGTTCATTTGTTTTAGAATAACAACTAAAAAACTAATTGAAATCTTTAGATTTCAAATTAACAAAAAAAAATAAATTCGTTTAGATCACTAAACCTACAAATAAAAACATGAATAAATAATATAAAGAAGGAACAGTTAACGAATTTTCTCGGTTCTCGACGGTAATATTTTGCAGCGAGAATGAGACTAAGCTCAAGTCGAAGCAGCAAACCGTCAATAAAAGTTGCAATGGAAAAATGAACAAGCGTAAAGCTTATTGTATTTGCCTTCGATGCACGTGATTTATCGAATTTCATATGCCTATATCAGACATGAATACCAACGAACAAGAAACATTTGTTTTTGTTATACAAAAATATAAATTACCGGAATTTTTCATTTTCAGTAACGACTACCATCTCAAATATATATATGGTAAATTGCGTATTCCTCATATAAATTAAAGGTAAGTTGTCGTTATCTAATGCTTGACATATTTGTAACGATTCACGAACTTTCTACGTAGTAATCATTCATTTGCCATTGCGTTTTAGATGAATTACACAAATTGAGCCATACGTCATATATACACAATTCTGGAACAATTCTGATTACAAATATTGTTATAAATATTTGTATAAATAGCCCTACTCTCAGCTCTTGTCTCTCTCTTCACAACATTTTTTGTTTGAAAAAAAAAAAAAAATTATTTTATTCTGAACTTTTTTACACTGTACCTTTCTGTTTTAAATTTACAACTTCAAACATGCAAATCTTTGTAAAGACTCTTACCGGCAAGACCATTACTCTCGAAGTTGAATCTTCCGATACTATTGACCAGGTCAAGGCAAAAATCCAAGACAAAGAAGGTATATATGGGTTTTAATAGTTATTTACATAAATAAAGAAAGAACCGTGTTTGTGTATTGTTTTTTTCAAAAAATAAAGGGCGTTTACAATTTTCGACTCCCCATCATCTTGCTTGCTGCGCCACTGTATATAAGTGTCATTTTTCTAACCTGCGCCTTTAAAAAAAATTTTTTTACAGGAATTCCTCCGGACCAACAACGTTTAATCTTTGCTGGCAAACAGTTGGAAGATGGACGTACATTATCTGATTACAACATTCAAAAAGAATCAACTCTCCATCTCGTACTCCGTCTTAGGGGTGGTATGCAAATCTTTGTAAAGACTCTTACTGGCAAAACCATTACCCTTGAAGTCGAGTCCAGTGATACTATTGATCAAGTTAAGGCAAAAATTCAAGATAAGGAAGGTATTCCTCCAGATCAACAACGCTTAATTTTCGCTGGTAAACAATTGGAAGATGGACGTACCTTGTCAGATTATAATATTCAAAAAGAATCCACTCTTCATCTCGTACTTCGTTTAAGAGGTGGTATGCAAATTTTCGTCAAAACCCTCACCGGTAAAACAATCACTCTTGAAGTAGAGTCCTCCGACACCATAGACCAAGTTAAGGCAAAGATTCAAGACAAAGAAGGTATTCCCCCAGACCAACAACGCTTAATCTTCGCTGGTAAACAATTGGAAGATGGTCGTACTTTGTCAGATTATAATATTCAAAAAGAATCCACTCTTCATCTCGTACTTCGTTTAAGAGGTGGTATGCAAATTTTCGTCAAAACCCTCACCGGTAAAACAATTACTCTTGAAGTAGAGTCTTCTGATACCATAGATCAAGTTAAGGCAAAGATTCAAGACAAAGAAGGTATTCCCCCGGATCAACAACGCTTGATCTTCGCTGGTAAACAATTGGAAGATGGTCGTACTTTATCAGACTATAACATTCAGAAAGAATCAACCTTACATCTTGTACTTCGTTTAAGAGGTGGTATGCAAATTTTCGTCAAAACCCTCACCGGTAAAACTATCACTCTTGAAGTGGAGTCCTCCGATACTATAGACCAAGTTAAAGCAAAGATTCAAGACAAGGAAGGTATTCCTCCGGACCAACAACGCTTGATCTTCGCTGGTAAACAATTGGAAGATGGTCGTACTTTGTCAGATTATAATATCCAAAAAGAATCCACTCTCCATCTTGTACTCCGTTTAAGAGGCGGTATGCAAATTTTCGTCAAAACCCTCACCGGTAAAACAATTACTCTTGAAGTAGAGTCTTCTGACACCATTGATCAAGTTAAGGCAAAGATTCAAGACAAGGAAGGTATCCCCCCAGATCAACAACGCTTGATCTTCGCTGGTAAACAATTGGAAGATGGTCGTACTTTATCAGACTATAACATTCAGAAAGAATCAACCCTCCATCTCGTACTTCGTCTTCGGGGTGGTCAATAGACGTATTCTAATTAAATAACATGATTTATTACGGATAGTTACATTATTTTGCATATAGCATATTTGTTTATTAAAAAGAGTAGAATGATTTATTATATTTTTAGACCTTTTGTTAGCAATATAAATGTCTAAATAAATTTATATTGATACTGTTGATATTGAAATTATTTGTTTTTTAAGTAATTATAATAAATAAAGACGTGTAACATAATCTCTTGGAAATAAATTTACTTTCAATTTGTTTTAGCTTTATTAAGATATTGGTGTGATAGATCCAACAACGGGCACAAGTCGTTTTTAACGCTCCGTGAAATTATTATTTGGGTATACATACAGCTAATAATTTCGATACATACGAATAAAACTATGGCCGCATCAGTCGCATTATGCACAAATTTGGTTCACTAAAATTAAGAAATCTATTTTCGGTTAGTTTAGTTAACATTTTATCAAAGTCAGTTGTACTAATAAATGATCGAAATATTATGTGCATTTATTTTATTTATTGTTGTTCATCTTATCCATTAAATAATTCTATCAACGTCAAAATTTTTATTACAGACTTTGTTTGATAATAGTAAATAATTTGTCAAGACGTGTCTTTATCAAAAGACAAACTTAGCGACGACACTGCGACGACCCTAAAAGACAAACTTAGCGACGACACTGCGACGACCCTTTTGGAAAAGACATTTTAGTTAAAAAATATAATCTTTCTTTTTTTATAACTTGAGCAATTGCTAGTTTATTTAAATTCCATTGAATAGAGAAAATTTCATTGTTTGAATTACATGAATATTCCATGAATATTAGGATGAACTATTCGAAAATTCGAATATAGAGAATATAGCTCCAATAAGATGATAAAAAAGCAAAAATGATAAAATCTCACATGAATAAATGTTTGATGATCCATATATTTTTCCTAATAATAGAGTGTGAGAAATTAAATTTTGATTTTCCGAGAAAATGTTTAAAAAGAAACATAAAAACGAAAATTAATAATTATTATTAATTTTAATCTGAATTTTGATTTGAATAAAAAATTAAGAATCTATTTAACAAAATTTATAAATGTTAAACGATTTTTAACCTTCTCATAACTGATAGGTTATTCAAAATATGCAAATGAGAGTTTGTTCGTGGTACAAACAAATGCATAATCGTGAACGAACTGATTTATATTAAAAATAAAATAAATAAAAGCATAACCAATTAGTAAACAAAATAAACCTTTCAAAAGGAAGAAGGAAGAAGACTAGAAGATACTAACCCGCCAATTTAAAGTCATCCTTCCTAGTTCCTACAAATATCCAAGGGCTAAACAAAATAAAAAACTACCATTCCCACTTATTTATCTTACATTCTTTTAGAATTCCATTTAACAAGTATCAATTCCTTCTTTCCCACATCATTATTCATATGACTTTTTATAAAATTTAGCATCATGTTTACAAAAAAACAAAAACAACAAAAACAAAGTCCTTGGTCTCAAAAAACACTTTCTATATCGAACCCTTTTCCAAGGTATGGTCATTCCATAAATCAAAGCGGTGTTAATGACCAAGTATATATGTTTGGTGGCATCGCTAACGGACGTGTAACTAATGATATATTTATGATAGAAACCGGTAGGTTTTTTATATGAATTATTTCTATTACGTCATTAAATGCTGACGATACTTTTTAATCAAACTCAGATACGCTCAATGTTTGTGGATTGATGACGACAGGAGATATTCCGCCGCCGCGAAGTTTCCACACACAAATTAATATTGGGAACAATATTATCGGTAACTATAATTGGATTAACACAATTTTAATTATATTATAACTAATTATTTTATCATATTTTATTTAGTTTTTGGTGGTTTACCATTAAATCCAATAGAGAAACCTGATAACAACGTATATATATTAAATACTGGTAAAGAATTTTTTAAACGTTTTCAAATGTGAAGATAATTAAAACCTGATAAAATTTTTTTTATTATTATTGTTTCCATTTAGATACAAAACAATGGTATAAACCACCTGTGCAAGGTAATCCTAATGTTGGACGATTTGCTCATTCAGCCACTGTGATCGGATCAAAAATGTATATTTTCGGTGGACAATCTGATAGATATTTCTTGAACGATCTGTTAGCATTTGACTTGCAATCTCGTAAGTTTTTCTTCCTTGAAATTTATTTTATTTGGATTAAATTAAAAGAGCTTTTTTTTTTACATTTATAGTAAATTATGGTGTAGCCCGATGGGAATTTATTACTCCATTAAACGAGCCTCCAACAGGCAGATCAGGTCAAACAATATGCGCGTACGACGATAAAATTTACGTGTATGTGTTGTTGAAATTGTTTTTTTTTTTCAACAAAAGGATGATGATTTTCTTTTTATTAAAATAATAATTTTATTTATAGCTTTGGCGGTACTGATGGAGATAAATATTACAATGATACATGGCAATACGATACACAAACCAATACATGGAGCGAATTATCATGTATAGGTTATATTCCGGCTCCAAGAACAAACCATGGAGCTGCTCTTATAGACGATATTATATATATATTTGGTGGAAAGGGTCAAGATGGAATAGAAATAGGTGATTTAGTAGCTTTCAGGATTTCCAGTTAGTATTTTATTTTTTATGCCTCCTTTTTTTTCTTTTTTTTTTTGAACATTAATTTGAAATTATTTTTTTGCGTAGATAAAAGATGGTACATGTTTTCTGAAATGGGAATAGCACCATGTCCCAGACAAAGTCTCGCGATGACATCTAGTCGTGACAAAGCTTTAATTTTTGGAGGCGAATGTTCACAATCCCCAAAACCGGACGAAGATGGCATTATTAACGTATTAGACACATGTATGTATCTATTTTTATCATAACCAAGTTAATTTATTAACTGGTTTTTTTTTTCTAAAAAAAAATAGCCAAGATAAAATATCCATCACAAAATCAAAGAACAGCGCAACAACAAATACGAGCAGTAACAGGTCTAGAAACTAATAGATCTGCACCACAATCACCGAATCAACTTTCTAATGTGCGTAATAATACAATAGATAATAATAGTAATATTATGACTACAAAACAAAGCTCAATGAACCCGAATGGACAATTACCACCAAATGATTATAATTCTGCATATTATAATAAGTCTTATGATAATATGGTAAAAAACTCGTCACCTAATGCAAAACAACTTTCACCTTCAGGAAGTCAAAGTTCTTTAAATTCACCAGCACCTTCACCAAAAATGATACCTGCGGGACATCAAAGTGGAAGTCCAAGAAATCAATTTTTTCCTAAACGACCACAAAATGGTTCACCATCTAGTTTATCAAATTCTTCACATAATAATAATTTAGGAGAAGTATTAGAATCATCTCGTCCATTATCACCACCAGCTGGTCATAAACAAAGTTATGAAAGTCTCCGTAGACAATCTCCAAATTCTGAAGTAAATAAACCATTCCAATCACAAGGTACTGGGAGTCCTTACGAAAAGACGACAAATTTACCTGTGCATATGGTTGGTACAATTGGAGATTTTCAAAATCCACGTCAAGCACCTCGTCCCCCAAATTCTACTAACAGCAACTCGCCATCTAATCAATTCGTAAATACTCAAAGTAATTATACAGTATATGGTAATGGTAGTAGTGGTACTATATCATCCCCAACTTCTTCATCTATAATGAGTCAGAATAGTTTAAGATCACCTACCTTTGATGCCCTTGATCATTTTCCTGCTCCCATATCTAATACGGAAAGAGATAATTTCTTACGTGAATTGCAGAATAGAGATGTACAAATAACTCAATTTAAAAATCGTGAAACTTGGTTAAAAGCTGAACTTGCTCTTTCCAGACAAGCAGGTTATGTTTTTGAAGAAGATAATAATAATAAAGCGCCTGATGGAATTGACACTGAAAATTTGATGGATATTGGTGAATCAGGTTCTGATCGTAGTAAAATCATGTTAGCAGTTGTCAAAATAAAACATGAATTAAGAAGAGCAAAAGCGACAATTGCGAATCAAGCTCAAATTGCTTCACAAAAAATAATGGATGCAGAACGTGCAAGAACAGCCGCTATTCAAGAAGCTGTCTATTTTAAAGCGAAATTGAACGCTTTATTGGATGCTTCAGAATCAGAACTTGCTAAAATTGAAATTGAACGTGCAACAGATTTAGAAAAAAGGCTAAAACAAGCTCTTTTAGAAAAAGAAACATTGCAAAATAAAATATCACAACTTCAACAAACTTCAAGTTATGATAAAAGTTCTCGAAAAGCAGCAGAAGTACGTGAAAAATCAGCTACCACAAGAGCTGAAGAAGCTGAGGAAGCCCATGCACGTGCATTAACGGAATTAGCCACATTACAATCTCGTACCACTTCAGCTGAATCTCAATTAAGAGAAAATAATACACGCCTAGCTGAAGCTACAGCAGAACTTTCACAATATCGTTCAAGTTCTGATAATTCGCGCAACCAAATCGAACAATTACAACAATCACTTGAACAACATAAAAGAACCTTAGAAAAAGTTAATATTGCTCTTTTAGCTGCCAATGAAAGAGCGAATGAAGCAGAAACATTATGGATACAAGCTCGTCAAGACATTGTAAGTTTGGAAAAAGAATCAGCAGGATTAAGAGCCGAATTGGATATTAAAATGAGAGATTTAGACCGTACTCACGCAAGGGCTAATGAGATGGAAAGATTATTGGCCAAAGCCCAAAAAGAAGTTGATGCGGTACGCACTATGATGCAAGAAGGAATGACAGAATTATTAAACACTTCACGTTTAAATAATGAAGGAAATAATAATAATTCTGAAGCTGTAAAGAAAATAAAGATGCTTGAACAAGAAATTGCAAATTTAAAATCTTTAAATGAAAATTCGCAAAAATTTTCTCAAGAAACTTCAAATTCACTTGCTGATGCCATGGTAAAAATTTCACAAATGGAAGGTGCTGCTATGAAAGCAAGGTCAGATTCTGCCATGCTGCAACGTAAATTAGTTGAAGCATCAGACGAGAACGCAAAAACAAAAGATAAGTTACGCGAGAAAGAAATACTATTAACGGAAAAAACAAGAGCTCTTGAAGATGCTGAAGTACAAATGGGGATGATGAGAAGCGTATTGACAGAAAAAGGGATTTTAGATAGTGATAATAAAGGAGGAATTTTATCAAATCGATTTAAAGAACTAGAAATAAAATATGATGAACTTGAAAATGAGCACCATCAAGTTTTAAGAAAAGCTAAAGATGCCGAAGAAAGAGCCAAAATTCTTGAAATGGAATTGGATCGTGCAAGTAGTACTGGATCAAAGAGTGTCACACCCGATAGCTCTAGAGATATTGAAGATGATCTTAAATTAGCAGAAAGAAGGGCTAAAGAAGTAGAAAGAGAACTTGATGAAACAAAACAAAAATATCAACAAGTTCAAAATGATCATCAGACCGCCGTACATTATGTTAATAGTACAGAAAAAATGTTAAGGAAGATGAAAGAAGAATTAACAAAAAGCAAAAAAGAAGTCGTTATATTAAATGATAAATTGTTGGCAGCCCAAAAACGTAACGAAGAATTAGAATTAAGATTATCCGAAACCGAAAACAATTTATCAGTGCGTAAAGAATTACATAATTCAAAATTACAAGAATTGACTAATCGAAAACTTGAAGAACAAAGGTCAGAATTTGCTAAAGAAAAAGAAAAATTACAACAAAGAATTGATAGTTTAAAATCACAGCTCGAACGTGCTTGTAACGAAAAAAATATGATGGATGCAGAATATGAAATTTTACGTAAAGAATATGAAACATTACGTAAAGAAAATGAATCTTTACAATTGATTGATCAAGAACTTAGAGAATCATTAAAAGAATCTGAAAAAGCTTTACGAGGTACTCAAAATGAATTAGATGAACTATATTCCAATGTTAGCAAAGAATTTATTTCAATGAAATCCGGGTCAAAAGGACCTATAAATAGTCAGGAAAGGAAAAATTGGGAAGGACGTGCTATGTTAGAACGACAAATTGCCGAGTATCGTGCAATGAATGAAAGACTCACGAAAGAAAATTTTGATTTAGAACAAAAGTGGCGAGAATCCGAAAATAAAATTGCATTATTATTGGATCAAATGGAACATGCAGTTGATAGTTATCGTGAAATCGAAGATGATATAAGAGATTCAAGTCCAAGAAATTCCAATGTAATAAGTTCATTAACAAATGAACTAGATATGTTAAAATCTCAATGGGATAATTCGAACCAAGATACTGAATTAAGTGATGATGATGATGATGATGATGATGATGATGATGATGATGAGTTTATTGATGCAAGTTGGAGTAGATCATCTTATAATAACATTGAAAAAGACGACAAGGCTAGTAGAATTATTGCTGCTTTAGGTCAGTTTATTTTATTGTAATAATTTGAGTTTAAAAAAATTTATAAACTTATTCTAATTCATTTTTTTCAAATTTTTCTTTTTTATTTTTTCTTTTGTTAACAGGAGTTCAGAAAGTTGCAGCGCAAAGAAATATAAGTCCTGATAATAGTGGATCATTTAATACGGAAGGTAATCCGAATAATACATTCGACAAAAATAATAGGATTTTAAATACTTCCCCAAAAAATTTTAATAATTCAACAAAAGGTCCAATAAGAATGATTGATCAAATTAGAGGACAATTAAGTTTAACACCACCGCCTACACCACCAGCTTCCCAACAACTATAATTAAATATATTTTATTTATTAACATTTTTAAGCCTATTCCTATTTTATACAAAACATTTTTATAATGTAATCGAGATCTATTAATTATTATTATTATAATTATTATTAAATTATTAAAATATATATGAAAAAATATATTAAATTATAAATATTATAATTAAATAATTATTTAATTAAAAGTAAATTTAAATTGTATGTGCCGCATAAATTTACTCCTTAGGAATAGTTACAAAAAAGCCGACGGATACATTATTTGCCGAATATACTTCGGATAAATGTTTCAAATTTTTGACCTGCATATTTTAAAACCAAATAAATACCTCTAACAAATACCACAAATATTCATAAAATGTCACAAAAACTTATTAAAATTTGGTATTCTTTTTCGGAACTTTCGATCGGAGAAATATCAAGATATAGAATAAAAGTTGATCAATCTATTAATAATTCTTTACCTCCTATTCATAATCTAATTATTAAAATAACCAATAAAACTCCAATAATTTATCGTGGAGCAATTTTATCGGGACCTTATAATTTATCGGCATCTGTTATATCGACAGATTATATCAAACAAAAACAAATCCTTGATTCTATTCCCAATTGTAGGCCAAGCATTAGTTGTGGGGAATCATGGAAATTAAATTTAATAATTCCTTCAAATTGTATTGGAGATTGGACTATAGAAATAATTAGCGAAATATTATTTTCAACTACTAAAGTTAAATATAAAGTTAGCTTGTTTGCTGTTATACCACAAAATATTGATAAAATTGATAAATATTCTTCTTTAATTACTCATGAATTTTATAAAACAATTGATATTTTTAGATTACCTGACCTTTCAACTTTAGATTCTAAAAGCGATATTCACCTTGTAGTGTTAACACATGGACTTAATGGTTCAATTCTGGATGAATTATATTTAAATGAAGCTATTCAAGAAAGGTATTCAAATAATAATAAAATAGTTGTATATGCTTCAGATGTAAATCATTCTCTCACTGAAGAAGGTATAGAAAAATGTAGTAAAAGATTAGCTGAACATCTATTAAAATATATTGGATGGAATACATCTCATAAACCTTTTATTTCGAAAATTTCGATGGTCGGTCATTCTTTAGGAGGGTTATTTAATTTATTTGTTGCAGGTTATTTACAAAGTGTTACGAATGGTACTTTCTTCGAAAAAATAGAACCAATTCATTTTATTACTTTTGCAAGTCCTTTACTCGGTTCAACACGATTAGCTTGGTATATTAAAATTCCAATGAAATTAGGTTTATTAGGCAAAACTGGTAAAGAATTGATTTTAAAAAAATGTAAAACAGATCAAGAACCCTTACTCTTATCTATATCGCATCCAACATCTCCATCTCATATAGCACTCACGAAGTTTCGCAACCGTACATTATACGCAAACATTGTTAATGATAATTTAGTTTTCTTAAAAACTTCTTCGCTTTATTTTGTTGATCTTGAAGAAGAAGATATAATCAAGATAGGAATAATAGACAATATAAAATTTTTTTTGGCATCTCTTAATCCTCCAAAGATCACAGAAGATTATCTTATCAGATCTTTTTCTGGTATTTCACCTATAATCCATGACAAGGTTTATGAACCTGAAGATATACCTCCTCCTCAGCTTCAAAATAATTTATCGATCGAAGAGAAAATAGCTAGAAATTGGCATGAAGATATGACTTGGAAAAAGGTTTTAGTGCGTATAGAAGGTGAAGCTCATATGACCATGATTGTAAGGAGAAAATGGTTAAATGCTGCGGGAATTCGAGTTATTGAACATTTATTAGATAATCATGAATTATGAACAATATGATGTAATAAAAATTCCTATAAAAAAAAAAAATTTGTAACTTATTTATCAATATCAATAAACTATCGGATTTATTCGCTTTCTAAAATGCATATTTGAGATAGAAAAAATCGTGATCTGTCTTAGGCAAACCTAAAAAAGTAACACATCAGCATCATGCTACTAAATTATTATAACAGTATGCATTAAAATCTTACATCAGTACATTCTCACACACATTTTACAAAACCCGATGCAAGAGAAAAAAAAAAAGACGATTCTCTCATCTCAATTCGATATTTTTCTCACAATTCAAAAAGAAAAAAAAAAAGGCTCATTTAAGATTTATTTTTATAATTTTTTTTTACATCAAGTTTTTGTTTTTGCAAAATGTCTGATCAATTCATTAATTCTGAAATGTTGTGGTGGAATCTACCTGTTGAAGAAGAAACTTCTCCAGTAGTAAATTTATATCTACCTCAATATTACCTAGTCTCTTCCCCTTCATTTGTAAACGAAATGCCAGGAACTTTTGTTACCGATTATCTTGTACAATCTCCCACGTCTTTCCTCGGAACCACTTCTACCGAGCTCGACATTCCAAGCGCAAGTTCATCTCCTCCAACTTTAAGCAACGACAGTTCGACTTCAAATAGAACATCCAATAATCAATCCGGTCGAAGATCACGTCGTAGATCTTCACTTGATGAAGAAGCTCGAATCGCTAGACGAAGAGAAAGGAACAGATTGGCTGCTAGAAGATCTCGCAATAGATCTCGTAACTACTATAATCAGCTCGAACAACGGGTGATGGAACTGGAAGATGAAATAACAAGATTGAGAAGTCTTTTGGGTCATGAGAGGTAATAATTAATTTTCTTTGTTTTATGCAATTACTGGTACTTGGTGAACTTTTTTTATAGTCTTTTTTATTTATAGAAATGAAGATTAATCTAAATCGAAATTATTATTAAATTTGGCAAGTTTTAGTTTCATCTTTTCATATTTAATCATTGATTGGTTGCGATTATAACAGATAACGTAATAAAAAATTTTGTTTGTTCCACAAAATATCAAATAATAATTTAAAGAATTATGTAAGTGTTTATCGTAATATACTGTACGTAATATATAGCACATTTAAATTAACTAAAATTCGAAAGAATAGATAGAGAAATATCATGGAAATTGGAATATGTTTCTATACGTTTTACGTTTTACGATCGTGTAAAGCATTTTAATCAAAAAATTAGAGATTTAAATTATTATATTTGATGGTATCATCCCAATATCCATTTTTTTTTTAAATATATATCATCTCCTATTGTAGAATAGTACAATTGTACTCTAAAATAAAATCTCTCTTTGATGAATTAATAACTTCCGGTTTCAAATAAATTTTGACTCTATTTGTTTGTCCTAACACTTTCTATTTTGATAGATCATTAATGACTTTAGAAGGAAGGATGATTATTTGTGAATTATCTTTCATTCTCTCTTACATAGAATAAATTAATTATTTAAATTTTAAATGACTTTTTAACTATAGAGTTATTGGTTCACTTTCGGATAATATTCTTAACCGGAACCTAATAAATGAAGATCATGCTTTATACCAGCTTAAAAGGAATTTATTTTATGCTCTATATAATTGTATATCTGACATCATTCGCTGATTCGCGGTTATAAAATCGCGCGATTTGACATAAATGTCCAATCAAATTGTGTTCAGGAAATTTTGTAATTAGTAATGTCTAACACTTGTGAAACCAAACAAACTTTCATGTATTTCAAAGATGAAAGATGAGTTTAAGATCTTTTTATCTTTCTTTCATTACTCTTTCAAGAAGAGTTCTCACATATATATTACTAGATAAGATTCTATGAAATAATAAGCAATCATGAAAAATTTGCGTGTGTCTTTTACGGCTGAATCTCGGGGAAATGTTTCAGTTTCCTCACCTTCCGAAATTTCTTTGTTCTCATTATTTCCTTTATTTTTATTCGTTTCGATATCTTTATTATCATTTATAATATTATTTGGCACGTACAGATTAATTAAACTTCGAACAATAGAGTATAATCCATTAATAAATAGACGACATTTTTCGCCTTTAACCCGAATAATTTATGGAATAAGTGGTTTTATAATACTGTCTTATCTTGCCGATTGTGCCGTGATTATCATTCGAGCATTAGAATCTAAAGTTTGGACTTCAAATTATATCGTTTTTTATGAAGTCGGATCATGGGCAGCTTGGGTTATAAATCTATCATTAATGATTCATGAAAGAAAGAAATTGGGAAAATGGTCATCAGTGAATTATTGCTTTTATTTTTTGTCTCTTTCTACTGAATCGTTAGTTTTTCATTATTGGATAACTCAATTTATATCTAATAAACCTGGTAAGTACAATTGCTTACATGCCGAAAATGATTTGTTATTATTATTCATATTTTTATACACATATATATTTTTTATCGTTAGGAGATGTAATTTCATTTTATGATCGAGTTCTTATTAGTATAATTTCCATCCGTTATGTTCTACTCGTCATTGTAAGTTTTGCATCGTTGATTCATGCTTTTCGCTCCTCTTCTGGTCGAGAAGATTCTGAATCAGGTCGAGGACTTCTTGGTGACGATTCATCTTATGGTACCTTTCCATCTAATGAAAATGTTGATCAACCAAGTCAACAACAAAGGCAAAGGCAACCCGAAAAGGGTGCCTTTTCCGATTTTTTTGAGAAAATGGGTACCCTTTTACCATTCTTATGGCCCAAAAAGAACCTTTTACTACAATTTTTAGTATTTGTATGCGTTGGTTTATTAGTGGTTGGGCGTATTATAAATGTGTTGACTCCACAACAATTGAAAACTATTACAAATGAGTTGGTTGGTGAAGATGGTCCACGTAAGTTGTATTTATTGAATATTAAAATATTTTAACATGTTAGTCTGAATATTAAATTTACAAATAGCGAGATTTGCGTGGGGATCGATTGCATTATATGTATTACTTAGATTTTTGCAAGGTGGTGTTGGTCTACTTCAATCAACGCAAAATTATCTATGGATTCCCATTGGCCAGGTAAAATACTAATTTGTATTTCATTAAACTATATTAAACCTTTATAATAAAATGTTATTTTTAATTCTAGTATACAACTCGTGAAATTTCTGTCAAAATGTTCGAGCATTTGCATGGGTAATTTTTTGAGTTATAATGCAGTTTTAAAATTTTTATATTTTAAATTCACAAAAATGTTAATTCGTCCAGGCTTTCATTGGCTTATCATATAAATCGCAAAACAGGAGAAGTTTTGCGTGTTATGGATCGAGGAACAAATAGTATCATTTCATTACTTAATCAAATTATATTTCAGATCTTTCCTGTTCTTGTTGACATTGCAGTAGCAGTTGTATATTTTGTTTTCGAATTTGGTTGGATTTTTGGCGTTATAGTTTTTGTTACGATGGGAAGTTATATTTTCGTCACCATTTTGATTACTGATTGGAGAACTAAATTCAGACGTGATATGATTGAATTAGATAATGATGCTCGATCCAAAGCTGGTTTGTCATAATTTAATAAATTTAAATGCTTGGAAAGTTGATATTGTAAATTAATATTAATTTATTACGTTTTAAATTTTAGTGGATTCACTTTTGAACTTTGAGACTGTCAAATATTATAATGCTGAAGAATTTGAAGTTAGAAGATATGATGAGGCTATTGTCAAGTTTCAAGTTGCTGATTATAAAGTATCAGCGACACTCAATTTGCTTAATCTCAGTCAAAACTTGGTAATTACAGTAGGATTGTTGGCAGGTTGCTTACTATGTGCTTGGAAAGTGGCTCATGGAGATTTTAAAGTTGGCGATTTTATTCTTTTTGTTACTTATATCAATCAATTATACGGTCCGGTAAGTTAAAAAGTCGATTTTATGAAGAAAATTTATCTTTGATTTTTATTTTATTTTATTTTATTTTTCTTTAATTTGTAGCTTAATTGGTTTGGTACATATTACCGAATGATTCAACAAAATTTCATTGATATGGAAAAAATGCTTGCGTTATTTAAAGAGCAACAAAGTGTTCAAGATGCGCCTGATGCAACAGAATTGAAAGTTACTGAAGGATCGGTCATTTTCGGTAACTATCGTTTCAAAGAAAAAAAACAATATATATTAAAATTAATTACCCTTTTTTTTTTTTAAAAAAAAAAAAAATAACCTATAAAACAGAGAATGTTGGATTTGCATATGATCAAAGACAATCAGCTCTTGATGGTATTTCGTTTGAAATCCCGAAGGGAAAAACAGTTGCCTTAGTAGGTCCTAGTGGTGGCGGGTAAATATAATAAAGCATGAATGTATTGCATGAAAACAAATTAATTAAGAATATAATATATATTGTAATCTATAGAAAATCAACGATCCTTCGACTTCTTTTCCGATTTTATGACGTTAATTCAGGAAGAATATTAATA
Organism: Rhizophagus clarus; assembly: GCA_015698045.1. Taxonomy (NCBI): domain Eukaryota; kingdom Fungi; phylum Glomeromycota; class Glomeromycetes; order Glomerales; family Glomeraceae; genus Rhizophagus; species Rhizophagus clarus. The sequence goes on from BLAL01000300.1 coordinate 261,843, forward strand.
GATGGACAAGATATTCGTTCTGTTAAACAAGAAAGTTTGCGAAGGAATATTGGAGTTGTACCACAAGATACTGTTTTGTTTAATGACACAATCTTCTATAATATCCATTATGGGAACATCAATGCAAACGATGAGGAAGTTCATAAAGCTGCAAAAGCTGCTCAAATTCATGATCGTATTATAAATTTTCCCGATGGTTTGTATAATTAAATATTAATGAATATGTTTTTAAATTTGCATTAATTTATTCTGTCTTATTACGGAAGGATATGAAACACGTGTGGGAGAACGTGGATTACGTCTTAGTGGTGGTGAAAAACAGAGAGTTGCTATTGCTAGAACATTATTAAAGGTGATTTTTCTTTATGCGAAATTATTAAAAATCGGTTTACACAGAATCAAAATCACTAACATTATTCATTCAAAAATCGAAATCAATCATACAAAATCAAATCTTAATTAGAATCCTCCAGTATGTACTGTTACAAATAAAATTTTTTTTTTTTTGGAGGAGGAGGAGGTCATAAACTAATAATAAATATTTATTTATACAGATAATTCTTCTCGACGAAGCCACGTCTGCTCTTGATACTACCACAGAAAGACAGATTCAATATGCTCTTTCACACATGACGAAAGATCGTACAACATTAATTATTGCACATAGATTGAGCACCATTGTTAATGCTGATTTGATTCTTTGGTTGGTCATTTATTTTCATAGTTTCAAACTTGGACTTTAGTCTTTTTTTTTTTTTTTGAATTTTTAACAAATTATAATATTAACTAACTAATTAATATTTAATGATCATCAGCATTAAGGATGGAAAAGTTGTTGAACAGGTAAAAAAAAAAAAAAAATTTCACTTTGAACATATTTTTTCGTTAATATAACTAATTTATCGATTAACGAAATTATTCTTAGGGGACTCACGATGAACTTATTCAAAAAGCAGAAGAAAACGGAGGAGATGGTAATTACAATAATTAACTAAAAGGATTTATAAAATTTGAAATTTTAAAATTATATTTACATATTAATGTATTTTATAGGTGTATATTATGAAATGTGGCAAAAACAGAAAAAAGATGAATCAGAAGGAAAAATCTCTGGAGAAAATGAAGGTTCAAGTAAAAGTAACGGCAATGATTCAAAGAACAATGAAACATCATCAAATAAAGGACATCATGGGCATTAACATTTTTCATAATAATATAGATGATTTTACTTGTATAATAGGTTATTAATTAACTTACGTAGTGTACTGTATTTTAATAATTATTTGTACAATAAAGTTATTAATTAACCTTATCAGTTATTTAAATATAATTATCGAAGTAAAATCGCGCAAGAGAAATGGAATTATACATTTTTTTTTTAAAAAAAATTATTATTTCATGTTCTTTAACCCTATAAAAAAAATGATCAAATGAAATTAGATAACGTTGCACAAGCTATTCTTTTTAACAAATCTATCAAAATTATCTTTTGTTTTGTAAGACCACCTGTTGGACTTGACACAAATCTAGAGCGGTGACCGCTGGGACATATCCAACTGTAGAAGGTTCTCCTCTAACTATAGCGGATTCCAAAATACATCTTGCACTGGAATATTGATCTGATGAGTAGGAAGACCCGGTCCTATGCAAACGATTGTAAAATCGAGTGTACCGAAATTCCGCTATAACATTTGCCAAAATACCTAAGTTAATTGCTGTATGCCTTAGTAATGGAGCTGCTTGTCTGACCTATATTAGGAATAGAAAAAATTAGAACAGAAAACGTTGAATAATAAATAGATCAAATTGACCATCTTTTGTAAATTTTAGCCCCAAATACGCACTTTCTATTCCAATCATTAAAACTTTGGGACACGGTAACTTCACATTATTCGCGGGTTGTCTGCCAATACCTCTTTGGCTGAAATATTACTTTCAACAGCTAATCAAGACCCTTGTTGTATCTATTAAATTAATTATGAAATTTTTCTGTTGTTAATTGCCGAATTAATCAGTTAATTGACCTCGATTTCGTGATTTAACTATACTAAATAGATCAATAATAATAAATTCATTCAATTATGCAATTTTTAATGGGTTTCTTCTAGTAATATAGGAGTAAATTAATTTTTCTTTTTCTTTTGTTTTTTATATTTATTATGAAATATCATTTACTCTTGATCGATAATGATTAATCGAGTTAATCGATCATAGACAATCAATTAAATCCGTTACCAATTTTTTTTTTCGCTACAGTTATTTAAATTACAATTCGCTATCCTTTTAAACAAATAGTGACTTTTGGCGATTTCTAATATGAAAAAAAAAAAAGTAAAATCATCAGTAGAAATTTCTAAATTTATTAAATTTATTAATTGTCTGATTATTTTATCAGATTTTGTTTTAGACAATACTTTAAAAATATCTTGTTTTAATTTGTAATCCAATTGACTACTTTTACTGTTTATTTATTTGAAAAAGCAAGAAAACTTTAAAGGAAGTTACTGTGCCTCACGATGACTTTATTACGAAAATAACCTTTTATTTAACAAAAGAAAATCAGTTCACACCCAACAGATAGTACCCTCCAAAATTCTTGAATTTGTGTCTTAGTCAACCATTTAAGCCGGTACATTTTTTAAAAGTTACTTGTACAATAGGTTATAATAAATTATATGCGTACTTCATTAATAAGAAGTATCTTGATTGTTATACTATTCGTTTTGAATTTTTTGTTTTTTTTTTAAAAAATGATAAAATATTATAAATTTCATCGATTTGTAAAACATTTTGAGAGATTACCCAAAATACACGACCTAATGAGGGTGTGTTATTTTGCAGTTTCATTGGCCAATTACTGTCTTGATAATGAGACCACTTGTCTTGTCCAAAGCCTGACCTAATGTTAAGAATACGCTGAATTGTTCGTTATATTTTGTGTTTAACTTGTAATAACTCCGAATACGCATCTTACGTATTGTTGCCATATCCAAATCTCTCACAGCAACTTCACACATTATTCGTGCATGGGGTCTTCCCTATATAATATATATCTTTTATAATAAATCCAAAAAAAAAAAAATTAAGAAAAAAAAAAAAAAAAAAAAATCTAATGTGCATAGAACTAACCGATTTATCAACTAGAGGATCTTACAATATCTAAAAATCCTTAGAAGGAGTTCTTATCTTCAGAAGATTCGGATTTTTTGACTCCCAACTTAATAACCAAGTACGCTTGCCCGATTGATGAAATTCGTTTGGGATAAGATTTCCTGGATATCATTAAAGTGAAAAATGCAACGGCTTTGTTCATCTCTACGTTGATTATTGAGGTTGTATGTAGAAAATTGATCCATTGCATTATTAAAGACAATCCATCCATAGTTTATAATCCACGTTCGGATATAACGATAAATAAGGTTCTATAATGAAATATTAGAAATGATTAGAATGTTTCTAAGTATTTGATTATTTAAAAAAATAGATTTTTTTTACCTTCGTTCCCACCCTTTTTGAAAATTTTGAGTTGTTGAGAAAAAAAGAGTTCTAAATTTATTTATTATCATTTTAAGTTTGATTATTTTTTTATTAACCTTTTTTTTTTTTTTGGATCTTAAAATTCTTATGACAACCCTTTAATTTTTTTTTTTTCGTTTGATCTTAAAAATCTCCCATCGGAAACAATATAAAAAATATAAACATTTTTTTTTTTTTTTTACTGGTAGGAACAATATAAACATTATTTATATAATCGATTACGATTATTATTAACAGTAATTATTCCAAATTTATCAGATAATTTAAGGAATAATTTAAGTCAAAAATTTGATTTTTTTTAAAGATTCATCCTAATGAACTTACCTTTTAAAAAAATAAATAAGCGTTTTTTTTGGTATCAATTATTTTAAGAAAACTACCCAGAATTGAAAGCTTAAACTATTGTTTGAATGTTTAGTCAAATCGATATCACAGTTTTGGAAAAAAAGCATCGTTATTGGTTTGTTATCATACGTTGACTGATTACTCACCAAAATAAGTGCATAAAGTAATAACAATAACAAAATTTTTCGGCCAAAATTATATTAATTTCGACCAAAATTAATATAGAATTTCGTTAACTAAAATTAAAAGCTAATATCCAATTCTGACTGCTAGATTACACAGCCACATTATCCCAATCACTTATATAATACAACAATAAAAGTACCAATCATTCATAAAAATATATACCAAATCAAATCCTTTAAAGTTTGATCGCAATCGTGTCAAATACCTTGGAATGCGATTTTATCAGCATGCTAGTTTTGCAGCAAATGGACGGGAAGTGCTACGTCCAGTCGTCTTTGAGGATTCTGATAATCAAATTTCTAGTATATTTGTTATTCCTCCAAAGAATACAATTAACGACAATAAGTTTCAATTTTCAAAGCGTCAAAGAGTTTCTAAGAGAACTCTATTTTGGGGTTCCTAATGTAGCCCAATATTATACTAGCTAGCAAATTGATTGCATGTTTTACAGGCTTATAGCTTATTTATTATTATCTGGTATTTTCAAAATTTTGAACAATTCAAAGTTGAAATAAAAAATACCATTTTTAATTAAAAGGTCTTTTGATTTATTAGGAAGAAATGCAATTAAATTGTCAAGAATTTTTAATTGATGTTTATAAGTAATAGAATTTTTAAAAATTCCAAATATCCCTTCATAAAATTCTGACTGAATTTAACCCTATTACTGATTTTGTCTTTCTAATTGGCATGCCATTTTAATAATGATTTATTTCTCGTTCCCTTTTTTTAAAAAAACATATATATTTTCACCCGTTTTTTTAAGAAAAAAAAATTTGCAACATTCAAAACATTTCTTATCTTACACATCATATAAACGTTAATGTATGTATCAATTACGAAAATTATTGAATATGTTTCTGTTCTTGATTTTTTTTTAAATTTGAATTAAAAAAAAAAAATATATATATATATACACAATAACGTTGCGGTCTGCACATTGTTACAAAATTCATCATGCTAGATTAAATGACGCTTCTCTTTCCTTTAGAGCAATTTCGCGTTCTTTAATTGAATCATGTCCCTAGGTAAAAATTTTCAGAGCGTAAAAAATTCTCCAAGAGAGAGAAGGTAAGTGAACATTACGCAGAAGCCGTATTAAGTTTTGCCCAGTACTTGACACGTATGATAGTTTTCCTATACAGATAGGCTGGAATTTGTCTGTGAAAAAATTGATAATTTCTTTGAAAGCCATGATACACGCGGATATAAATTTGACATCGATTCAAGTGGAAACGTATTTATAGTCGAGATGGATCAGTTATTTCACGACTTCAAGGTTCCTAATGGAGGTGTTGTTGATGATCCTCCAATAGATGTTTTAGGTGCTTTAGGTAAGAAAAATTCCTTTTTGACTTGCTTAGGCTTGTTATCAATTTTATAATCTTTTCAAATTCTATAACAGGTCATTATAGACCACGCGGAGGAGGAAATCCAGCACCATTTGATATTGCTATATCTCCAAATTTGAACATTATTCCAAAACCTCCAGTTCCGCCACTACGTCATACACGACGTCGATGTACGCTACCTATGCTACGACGCAGAAGAACCGCCCCAAGAATTTCCAGACATCGTGAGATTCCTCCAGTTGACAAATCGGTTGGTTCTGTGCATATTAAATTTTTTTTCCTAATTTTTCTTAGTCTTATCATAAAAGTAATTATATAGGGAAGACCTCATGCACGAATAATGTGTGAAGTTGCTGTGACTCAAGATTTAGATCATTTTAAAGAAAAGTGTGAGCGTTGGATGCAACAGCAATATGTAAGATGCGTATTGGGAATTAAAATTTTCGAGAAAAGACTTACACGAATTATGGCAACTAAACAATTTAGTCGGCGTATGATTGTGTGTATTACTGACTTTATTTATTTATTATTCAATGATTCACAATGTTCTAATTTCTAACACTAGGCTAGACACTATACGTGACAAGCGATACCATTACCAAATCATATAGCAACCAGGAGTATATTTTGAAGAGGTAAAATTAGCACAATACACACCATTTGTATTTCTTTCAACCAATTTAAATAGTATTTTTGGTAAATATCATAGTGGGAATTTGGCACTCTTAAAGTTAATTATAATCCTACTGCTTGGTCTTCCTGCTTATCAAGTTAATATTCCAGTACAGGAAGTATTTTGGAACCCATCCATCATTGGAAGAGCTCCTTCTACAGCTGGATATACCATCACAGGAGTTACTGCTAATAATTTTATTATAGATTTATATCGAATCCAACTGTTTGTCTTACAAAATCAGAGTAATTGAGCATGTGTACTGTACAATAAATTATTAACCAATAGTTGGGAGAAAAAATCATATTATATAGTACTTTTTCTGCGTATATATTGAAAATTGCAGGACCAGAAATAATTGTATACCATGAAATATTTTACTCTATAAATAAAATTTGCATTTAATTATAACATATGTAATATTATAATAACATTTTATATGTAAATTTACATTATATAATTTACTATTATTTGCATAAACAAATCAATTATTATAAAATTATTACATTTATCTTTTAATTATATCATTATAATAAACAGTAAAAACTAAACCTGTTCACATAGTAAATAAAATATACTCTAAATGTATTTTATAATTTGATGAGCAAACTCCGGCACAGCGTGACGGGTTACGTCTAGTTTTAATAATAAAAATATTCCTTGTTTCTTGTATTTTTGTTCATGTTGATTGTAATACCGAATTATAGCCGATCGTTGAAGTATTGCCGACAATTCTTGATATTGGGATTAGAAGAATGCTGAATTGGAAAGGTGTAATTTCGATATCAATCTATTCTGTTACCATTTGTGTCAGTGAAGAACAATAGATAACTCCGTAACTGTAATTTAATGTATCAGATAGCTGGTGATGCTAAATCATGGATTACTGATAATAAAACCAGTTATCTGCCAAACTTCTCTGATCGAAAATATTACTTTCAATAACTAATCCAACTTACAACTTACCTGTTCGACCTACTATGAAAATTAATTTTTTTTTTTTCTTTTTCTTTCTATTCAAGATTTCATGCTATGATATTACATCATGGATTTCTTTAAAGAAAAAAGTTAAAATAGTGGCGACGATACAAAAAAAGATATCAAACAAATAAAAAGGTCATAATGACGAAAATCATTCACCATTCATCATATAGATCTATTATATCATGAACATTTAACATATTACAATTTTTGTTTCACAAATTCATCTTGATAGTAACATAATAATAATCTACTGATTGTACTAGTACTAATTCAAATAGATTATTAATTGGCTTACGTAATGAAATTAACTTTTGTAGATTTATTTACTCTCAATTTATTATTTATTTTTTTTTTTCGTTATCCATCAAATCGAGTAACACAAAATAAAAATTGTAACATTAGAAAAAAAAAAAAAAAAAAAAAGGGATATATAATTTCACGATCTTTTTTTGTAAAAAACGTTATCAACGTTATTGTAACAAAAGATTTAATTATAAATTCCAATTTGAAACCCAAACAAATAAGTATATTAATTTAAAAAATCAGTTTTGGTATATATAACAATAAAGTTAGGTGACATTGCACAAGCTAGTCTGTATTAGGATGGATAACCAATTTAAAGTCTTGTTTTTTACGAATTCGATCGATCGACGGTGGATAATAAGTGGTTCATTAATGTACTGTACGATGTGTACGATTTTGTGATTCAGGAAGTGTTTCTTTTTTTTTAACGAGATTTTTTTTTTATTTTTTTTTTTTTTATTATAGTCAGATGGTTTCATGGAAAAATGGAAAAGGTCAAGCATGCACAATAATTTAATTCAAGAACAAATCAACGTATTTTTTTTTAACGAGATAATTGTTTTTTTTTTTTTTTTTATTATTATTATTATGGTCAGATGATTTCATGGAAAAATGGAAAAGTCAAGCATACACGGTAATTTAATTCAAGAACAAATCAACGATTAATAATTAAAATAATTAAAATAATAATAATAATAATAAATAATATAAATAATAATTAAAATTTTTATTAATATTATATATATATATTTTTTTTTACTTTTAAAATAAATAATAATAAAAAAAAATAATTAATTAATTAAATAAATAGTTTTGAAAAAAAAAAAACAAATTCAAGACAAAAGTGCGAAAACAAAAACAAAAAAAAAAAAAATGAATTACGGATTAATAAATTGTAGAATTGTAGAATGTTGTTTTAAAGCAGGTGGAACATTAATAATAAATGAAGAAGTAGCAAAAAAAGTTTTTGAACTTCTTGATAAAGATGATTTATTAAATTTTGAAGAAAAATTAGAAGCGAAAAAAGATATAATTCGTGGTCTTGATACTTATAATTTAAAAGAAAGTCATGAATTTAAATATAAATGTAATAAATGTAATTTAAAAGGACGTACTAATTTAAATTGTGAACATTGTGTTAGAAAAGTTTTAATTAAAAATTTTAATAAATGGACATCAGGTATTCCCGATCTTGATAATACTCTTCGAAATGCTCAATTTGAATATCCATTACCTAGTCATTTTCCGGAATGGATTCCTTATAATGATTTAGTTGAAATTAAAGAAAAAACAAAAGGTGGAAATGCAACAATTTTTAGTGCGAAATGGAAAAAAGGAAAAATAATTACTTTTTCTCCTGAATCTGGTTCATTTCATAGAACGGGTCCTATTCCAGTTATTCTTAAACGTCTTCCTGAGTCGTATATATATAATAAAAAATCCTTTAACGAGGTAATATACTTTTTCTTGAAGAAAGATCGATCTAAAGTTTTGTCTAATAAGAATTTCTACCTTTTTTTTTTTTTTCTTTAGCTTCAAATTCATATCAGAGCATCGTTTTGGGGTAATCATGCAGTCACTTTGTACGGAGTGACGAGAGATGAAAGTACAGACTTAAAAAATTTGATGCTAGTTCTTCGTCCAATGGTTTGCAATCTTTGGGAATCCCGTTTTGAAAAATTGTCATGGAGAGATGTTTATCAAGCATTCTGGTTTATCGCTAACGGTTTAACACAACTTCATTCTAAGAAATTATTACATCGTGATCTTCATCCAGGAAATGTTTTAATCCGAGAGAATCAATATTGGTTATCAGATTTTGGACTCTCAGGTCCTCCATCTTCATCCGATAGTAATAACATATATGGTAATATGCCATTTATGGCACCCGAAGTACTTAAAGAAGGCAATTATACTACTGCTTCGGATATTTATGCCTTTGGAATGTTGATGTGGATGATTGCCAGTTCCTCGCCCCCATTTAGTGATTATAATGATGAATTACAACTGCATTTGGACATCATTAACGGCGAACGTCCTGGAATAATATTAGACATTCCATCAGAATATGATATATTAATGAGACGTTGTTGGGATGAAGATCCTAAAAAACGACCAAGTGCTCAAGAACTTTTAGATTTTTTTACGGATGGCATAATTAATGAAAAAGAAGAAAAATATAATTTCTTAAAAAATTATATCAAAAAAGAAAATAAGTATCCAACAATTCAAAGTATTTGGGAGAGTCGATCACACAGCATTTACTGTCCAGATGGTTTGTTGAAACAATTTTTTTTTTTGTTTATACTGTATCGCAATAATCGCACTGCTTTAAATATCAGATATTATGAGTACTCATGTAGTGTCATCGAGTGCTTAATACTGCAAGTACTTATTTAATGCCAATGAGTGTTATTTAATTTTAAACCAGATCTCGAGATGTTTTTAAACAGTGCGGTACAATATGATAATTGATTTTATTAAAGTTATCTGTTTTTTTTTCATAGATCGAGATACAATAATGACATCAATCTCTTCAATCTCTTCATGTGAAGATTGTGCAATCTAATAACTCGGTCAATACCGTTTTATCCACACGTGTTGAAATTCAACAAACGAAATTTCGGTATATACTTATTATAAAAAAAAGTATATAATTATTATACAAATTAATAATTCAAAATATATAAATAATCAAGAAATCAATTCGATATACGTTAGAGCAAAAAAATTTATTTATTTATTTTTATTTTTATTTTTTTTTTTCTTTTTTAAAAATATATAATGATTTAATATCGAAAATTTTGTTTTTCTTTTTCGTAATACTATTATATTTTTCATAACGAATTTTTTGATACTCGGTATACTTGTATATTAAAAACTAGTAAATCATTCCCATTATATAGTGTATAATCTACGATATTTTTAATAATTTTCGAAGATGATCTCCTGATATCGTTAAAATTGTTTTAAAAAAGTAAGTTATAATATTTATTTCACCATTTAAACGTTTCAGAATTAAACATACATTTCAGCATTAAATATTTCAGCATTAAACATTTTGGTATTTAACATATTGGTATTAAACATATTTTAGCATTAAACATATTTTAGCATTAGTATGAAAAAATACGAATCCTAATTATTATTATTTTTTTTTTTTTTTTCATATGAAAAATTACTTTTAAAATCTATCAAATTAAATCTCACGATCTTCAAATTCTATATTCATGCTTTTCATGCTGTGTGTATGTATATCAAAGAATCTAGGAAGAATTAAGCGACGATCCGCACGTATTCTCACATATTCATGCATCATTTCCAACTACAAATTCTAATATTCCCAAAGTAAAAAAAAAAAAAAGGGAATCCAAACTTCAAAGCAAAAGAATTCAAATCAACGAATCCAAAGTAAAGAATTCAAAGCGTGAAAGACTTATAAAATTCATAAGGCTTATTAACGCGTCATTTAAAAAGAATAATACTTCTTTTTTGTCAATTGTTAATCTTTGTAAATCAAGTTCGGCAAAAACCGAAAATTCGCGTTATACTAATTAGCCAATATATAAATAAGACGCGCGCCAATTTTCCAAGCGATCATAATGCAAATTTTATAATATGGTAATGGAATTTTCCGAAACGCCCTAATATAGATGATTATCTTTCACATGCTAAAAAAAAAAAAAAAAAATATCACGCCAAATCACGAATATTAACAGATTATGGCGAATTCATGGTCAAAATGAAAGTTCAAATGAGTTCTAAGAGAAACATATATAAATCATATAAAGAAGAATTATAATAGAAAGATTATACGATAAAAATAACGTTATCATTGATTAGATGGTATCATCTTATAATTAAACAACTTTTGGTAACTTTAAAAAGGAGGGATGAAACACATTTCATGCGTGAAACCGGTTAGGACTCAAATTAGAAATGTAGTATTTTAATTTCTTGTGTTTCAAAACAAATGCGCCCGGATCCCCTTATTTTTTTTTTTTTTTCTTTGAAAATTCAAAAAAAGATTTCATCCATTATTCTTTGATACAAGGTTTGATTATCACGTAAATTATAAACTCGCGTTTCATCAAATGTATTAATTGCTTTAGGCATATTACTTTAGGTAAGAAAATTTACCAAAAAGGATAAAGAAAATAAAATGAATTGTTATTATTATTATTATTATTACAAAATTCTTTTAAACAAACTCTGAATGAACTTTGAACAAACTTTGAATAAACTTTTGAACAACAACAAATTTTGAACTACAACGAAATATTATCATTAATTAAAAAATATGCCTTGATTGCTTAATTTTATTCGACAAAGTTTCAAAATCATTTTAGGAAGATTCTTTTTTTAAAAAAAAATTTTTTTTTAAAGTTTCAATCAAAAAAAAAAAAAAAAAAAATGAATTGAGTTCCTATCAATCACATATTTTTTGACCTCCTTTTTTTTTTTGTTTTGTTTTGTTTTCTTTATTATATTTAGTCAGACAAGTCAGACAGCAAGTAAGTATATGGAAAATTAAATCGGATATTTTTATTTAAAATCACTATATTTGAAAATTCCTTTCGGTATATCGCGAACATAATGGCACTCATCTATTAAGAAATAAAATGAGGCAAAACCATGTGTCCATGTATCCATGTAGAGTTCATTAAATAATGAAAGGAAAAAAAAAAAAAAAAAAAAAAAAAAATTTTTTTTCGTTTAAAAAAAAAAAGCTTAAAACCGCGCGAAAAGCAAACTAGAACAATAGTTACGCAAAAACCTTAAAAAATATTTTGACCAATCAAAAAAATTTCAGGGTATGATAAGGGCAAAAAAACCGGTGGTGCCCGTTAGTTCAAATAACAATGCAATTTATGCATAAATTTACATGGTCCGACATGATCACAAGGGTTACAAGGATCACAAAGATTACAAGGATTAACAGGGAAGTACAGGATTACATGGGATGTAAGTTTTTTCAGATCCGCCATATCGTCATATATTATGTAACAGTTAACTTTTTGAGGGAAAATATTTTATCACGAAAAAAACAATGTAATTAACCGTTTGAAGAGGAAATCATCATATGCAAGTCTAAACATATATAGTAACTTTACAAAGATAACTAACCTTAAAATAATTTTTGGTCTTTTCATTTAGAACAAAAAAAAAAAATGTGGTCTTTGCCTGATATGAATTAATTAACAAAAAAATTCCGGATTATTTCGTCATCAATTGCACTTTTATTTTTACATTAAATTGACGTCAAAATATGAACTTTTTAAAGATATTTCATTTTAATTAATAAATAAAGTATTTCATTTGAATAATAATAATAATAGATTTTTTTTTTTTTTCATTATAATAATGAAAACTCATAATAATTGTAGAATTAACCGTCAAAGTTTTGCGGTCCGCTTGGCAGGAAATATATCGAATTAGCTTTATTCTTTCTTGTTTTCTTGAGGTTAGATAGCAATATTTCAAATTTTAAAATATTAAAAGTAATGTGGCTTTGTATCTCTTGTGCTATATTAGCCGTATCTTCTTTTATCGTCATTTAATGAAACTTATCTCGCGTACTTTCTTAATTGGGCTAAATTGAAAGTAAATATGCGTATATGAAATCACGTGTATTGTGTTTGCAACACACGTAAAAACTTTAAATTAAAAATAACATGTGAATTAAAAGAATAAAAAGTCTCACGAAAAAACTTTAATAACATTTGAAAAAAATAATATGTTCAAAAAAAAAATATATATATATATTCAAAATTGAAATTTTTTCCCATGCATAAATATGCATTGAAACATCATTTTTTTATTTTAGGAACTTTGGAATTTTCAGGTGAGACAAGAAAATTCATTTTAAATAAAAAATTTTTTTTTATTTATGAAGAATTAATGTCCGCCATGACGTTACTATTCTTGTGTAACGCTTCAAAAGAAAAATAATAATAATTAATAATAATAATAATAGATATCATTCATTCTTTTTTATTATTTTTATGTATCACAATCAAGCTAAAATCTTTAGCTAAGAAAAAAAAAAACAAACCTGCCGAGTTATATAATTGATAAGGTACAGTGTAAGTCATACTAATCCTTTTTAAATGATTCCAAGTTATTCAAATCACGGATTCTACTAAATTAATCGAACTTCCATGGAAATTTCATGGAAAATCGGATAGACAAATATTGTCATACTAATAATAGTTTTTTTTTTTATAGTTGAAACAAAAAAAAAAATTTTTTTTTTTTTTCCATGAGTTCCCCAAATGTTGGTTTACGTTTCTCTTTGATAGCATCACATTTGAAACTTAAAATGATTGGATTAAAATTTGGCGTACATTTTTTTTTTTTTTTTTTTTTTTTTTTTTTTTGATTATCAAAAAAAAACCATTCCGGTTATCATCAGCTATCATTCATTTATCATTTTAATTCCTGAAAGCTTATCTTTATGATATATTAAAAATATGGATATGCAATCCCTTCAATACCAAAAAGCGGTTATTGAAATTTCTTTATCTCTTTTGATTATATTCGGTTAGATTAGGCGACTAAAAATAATGCTTAATCTTAAACCAATAAAAAAAAAAATTCATTTTAGAAATATCAGGTTTTTTTTTTTTATTGTCTATTAAAAAAACCTTTTAATTAATTAAATTGACAGGGCTAATAAGAATTCGCACGCAACCAATCACTATCGAGATATATCGTTGAGTAAGAGAAAAAAAAAAAAACTCCGTTTTTTTTCGCCGATATGTGTTACGTAACACGTGCGTCAGTTGGCAGCGCAAACGTCGAAAATAACTGCCCACGGACCGACCTAAAAATGTTGTGTTCTTTGTTTAAAGTTTATGAAAAACCAGTAATTTGGTAATCTAATATATATCATTTCATTCATAATAAATTTAATAAATTGACACTTTTTTTTCATCACTTACTCACCTTGCTCTTCCGCCAACCTCTTTTTTTTTTACGCACTTTCGTTTAATAAATTATTTTTTTTTTTTTTTTTTTTAAAAAAAAAATTAAAAAAATAAAAAAAAAATTTTTTTTAAACATTAATTAATTAAAAAAAAAAAAAAAATTTATTATTTATACACTTTTAATAATCTCTTAATCTCTATAAAAAAATATATATATATATAAAATCAGATTAAAACATATATTCATTTAGACCCTATGGTAATCAGAAGTGAAAACACTTTTCTACAAAATTTTTTAATTCATTGCGGTTCTTTCCGTTACAACAAAATTCTTTTAATAATAATCAATTAAATTTCAGACTTCATTAATTGAATCCTTTACCAACGAGTTCGCTTTAAACATGGGTAAACCACAAAGAATCTACTCAATCGATAACCACTCTGCCTCTTCTTCTCTTGTGCCATGCAAAATGAGACAAAAGCTTTATTATCTACAATCAAACATACACGCTTGCGGCATTAAAGAGAATGATTTTATGAATGTATTGAAAGAAGGAGGTAACGATAGCGATTATGATAACGATAAACTGTTAATTCTTTTTACGATTTTTTTTTAACAAACACTTTTCTTTATAGTTGAACAGATGTTTGCGAGAGTTGACGAACTTGAAAGTGTTATGCATAAACTTGATGGTCAAATGGCAGAAGTTGAAGTTGATGATGGAATAAATTGTGGAACTAATGTAATGGATGATGAACTCAAGATGATTTATCAAACTGTTGTCTATTTGATAAAGGGAATGGAAGAAAACATGGAACGTTTGGAGAGGATAGTGCAAAAATGTTCATAATCTATATTTCTGATATTATAGAGATTACAGATATTGTAGATATTTACGGATATTACGGATATCGCAGATATTGCGGGTATTGCAGATATTACGAATATTGCAGATATTACGGATATTGCAGATATTACGGATATTACGGATGAAAAAAAAGAAAATCACAATCATTCTTATAAGCTTTTTTTTTTATTTATTTTTTAATTTTTTTATTTAAATTCTAAACAATCACTTTATATATAGTTATTATTTATATACGCAAAAATTCTAAGTTTTTTAATTACTCCCCATTTAAAAGATCAAAAAAAAAAAACCATCAACCCTTTTATTACAAAATTATATACATGTTAAAAAACATGTATACATGTTGGGCAACTATTATCTTAATTTTTTTTTCCTCCACCTAGAAACCTTTCGTTTGACCGATCGATCTACCTATTCCTGTTCTTAAAAAAAAAATTTGAAATTTTTTTTTTTTTATTTCGTCGTCGTTTTTTTTTTACGATTTTTTTTTTTACCGTCTTTTCTTTTTTCTTTTTTCTTTTTTTTTTATATATATATATACAGTATATACGTACACTTGATTTTACATAATTATTTTATTTAATAGACGTAATTACAATATATAGTTCAGACCTCACACACATCGCAAGCTTGTATATAATCACATAGGCTTTTCTTAAAGTAATATGAAAAGAATAAACAAATTTTTTATATTCATTTTATTAATTCTCCTAATTAAGTAAATATTTGATATTTTTTTAAAAATAAAATATTGTCCGATTGGTCGTTAATACACGTGATTCTTTATTGAAGCAATCTCGAAAATTTTTATCATGTTTTTTTTTGTGCCCTTGTTGCATTCGAAATAAATTGTTTGTTTGTTTCCCACGTATTTGTTTATTGATGATCGGAATCAATTAGGAACACATTATACTTATAAGTAATTCAAAATTAAACATTTGGATTACTATTTCTTTTTTTCGCGTTTTGAAATTTCATCGTACGATACGCGTTTTGGATTTATCATACGATTTGATCTTTTTTTGGATCATAAAATATAGCTGAGTAGGGAGCTGATGGAATGCTATCGATGAAAAAATTATATTATATAAACCAATAAAACTAGATTTTATTATCCTTACTATAAATAGACATATATTATATAATTTTGTGGAGAAAATAACCAGTTTGAAAGTTGAAATTATTAATATTTTTCACATTCCTGTATTTTCTCCACAATGACCTTCCTTATTTATATATATATATATATATATATGATGTTATGTGATGATTATAAAGGAAAACGGATTAACTAATTAACGATAAAAGTTAGGATTGATCGTATTTCTGATTATTATTATTAATTTTTTTTTTTTTTTTTTTTATTAAAAATTAATTTATTTTAATTTTTCCTTTTTTTTTTTTTTATTTATTATCACTTAATCATTGACTAAATCAAGTTTTATTCGGAAATTTTTTTTGTCCGGATCATCCTTCATAACAAAATATCCGTGTTATTATTTATCAAATTTTTAATGATATTATTATAATCCTATAACAGGTAATTTCAAATAAAGTTACCAAAAATTTTACCATGATTAGTAATTTTCCAATGATTAGGAATTTATTATTATGATATTATGATTGATGAGATAATTCATTTAATAATAACGTTAATTCGTTTTTTATAATATATATAATATATACATATAATATAATTAATTTTTTTTTTTAAAATGACTTTAATGAATTTGTTATTCATTATAATGGATATTTGAATGAATTTTATTTATTCATTTTATCTTTTTTTTTTTTTTTTTTTTTTTTTTTTTTTTTACGTTTCATGTAATTGTATTACAAATATTACGAATGAAAATAACAGATAAATAAAAGTATTTTTTTTTTTTTGAATTATGATCTGCAAAAAACCGGATGGACGGATCGCGGATTATCCGCGTCCCATTTAAACATTCGGGTAATCCGCGTTACTATACTGTTACTATATCCAATCATATAAAAATGAAAGAGGAATAATAATAATAAATAATAAATAATTGATAAAATTGAATAACAAATAGTGAATAACAGATAATGAATAACGGATAATGAAAATGAACAACAGATAATGAATAATGAACAACAGATAATGACAGATAATGAATAATGAGTAACAGATAAATAACAGATAATGAATAATAATAATAAACAACAGATAAATATAACCGATAATTAATTACAAATGTTTATTTTGAAAACACTGTTACGAAAATTTTATTATTTGGAATGTCATTTATACATACGCTGTCTCACTGATTGACCTTCCATGTGGGCCAATTCTACTACCATGTGAAAACATTATTTGCATATTTTGCAGTAGAATAGAGATTGTTCTCAACAATCACACAGTAATCGGACGTTATAATTACGTTAATTGGAATTATATGACGTGATTATGCTTGGCTCTTTTATTTTTAGTATTTGGTGTAAAAGGTTTTAAATAAACAAAAAAACATTAATATT
The DNA here is from genome assembly GCA_015698045.1 of Rhizophagus clarus. Lineage (NCBI taxonomy): Eukaryota > Fungi > Glomeromycota > Glomeromycetes > Glomerales > Glomeraceae > Rhizophagus > Rhizophagus clarus. Next base: position 279,520 of record BLAL01000300.1, read on the forward strand.
CTAGTTTTACACTGTTTACCGCAGTGAATCATGTGAATCATGTGATATATATTTGCATAAGGAGTCAAAATGTATAGTCATTATAATCATGTAATGAGTAATCGGCCAATAAATATTCGCAACATGTTGCGCAAGTTTTGTTTTTTTTTCAAACTTTCAACCAATTTTTTCAAAAAAAAAAATTTTTTTTTTTTTTGTTGTTTCAATAAAGATGTGGGTTCTTTTAGAAGGTGATTCAAATCCTATTAGAATAGAATCTGACATATCTCTTGTTGTTGATTTGGCCGATTTCAAACATATTCTTAGGAATGAATTGATAAAATTAAAAAATATCAAGGAACGAGATATTGTATTTTTCACTTATCATGATCTTGATACGTCTCTTCCACCAGATACGAAATTACAACCTCTTGCTGATAATACAACAAAAAATGAACCACTTATTGTTAAATATTTGTCTCAAGTATAATAAAATTGTAAGTAATAAAGGTTTTTGTGTTTTGATTCATTTTAAAACAAGTTACTTATTAGTTTTACTTTAACAGCTTTAACGGATCAAAAAGATAACTCACCCAAATTTTCACTACATTTAGGTTGAACTTATAAATATTAACAAATAAGGCTAATTAATATTGGGCATTTTGAGGGATGAAATTGTAATATGAGCAAATGATATTGTGGTTGAAATTTTAAATATTTGACAAGCACTTTTTTTTTTGCATTTCATATTACCTTTAATTAGGGAATGATTTTTATCAAATTAAAAAAAATTTACATTAAAAGTAAAATTACAATAAATTCATTTGGTTCAAATATTTTACCGGCTAAATATTTTTAATATGTAATGTAATAATCACCCTTTTTCTAGATGATAGTATTTTGAATTTTAAAAAAAGCAGTCCCAATGATGCTCATGGAGCTCATGGCACAGTTACGGCGTGATGATCATTAGTGTGCATGATGATATAAATATATCATAATTGATCAATCCCTATAAAAAAAGGTTTGTGCTAAAATTTGTGCCTAATGGGCTAGTCATACAACATTTATTCAACTAAAAAAAATAATAATATCGTATGATTAGTTGTAATTGTATTTTTTTTTTTTAACATCATTTAAAAGTACCGCGAATTTTGTAATTTAATTAAGGGAAAAGTTATCGCATATGAAGTGCCTAATCCTCCTCGTATGGCTGTTTTTATTTTAGCAACCTGACAAACTCATAAAATAAACAAAAGAATATCTTTCCACATAATCACCATAAAAATTATATGTATGTGATCTGCCTGATTCTATAGGAGGAATTGGCTAGTATGTACCTTCATTACAGCAATTTGTGGTATGGATCGTATCAAGCTCCACTGCTTGGGCTTAGGTACTGTACATACCGTAGTCAGGAATGATGGAAAATTTGAGGCTCTTTAAAGTAGCAAAAAGCGATTCTTCTTTTATGCATTAGGTTTCAAGTATTTCCTTTTTAGACCCACCCGCTACTTCATTATTTCCGTAGTTTTGAACTTTTTAAATATGATCGCTTTATTAACAAAGACATTTTTATTTGTTTTACAATAAAGGCGTATGTATACAGCATTAAGGCTTTGATTTTTATATTTATGGGTTTTCATCATAAGCTTATTAATAAAAGGAAATCACAAAATCGGGTCTCAATTTTTCTAACACTCTCAACCTTACAACCCCAATCTTTCTTAAGTTGTATTAATTTTACTGAAATATTCAGACTATATATCTTATGGGTTATCTTTGTAAATTCTACTATACATGAAACCACTAGTTTGACCGTTTTGCGGGTCATAATGATTGAAATTAGCAGAAATTACACGATCTTTATAATTATATTAAAATTTACTGTAATTTTATAGTTATCAATATTTATTAATTTAATATTATGTAATTTTAGTCATAACTTTTGTGTTACCTAAAATTTCACCGTATTAATTCGGCTATAAGTTTTAAAGCTATTAATCAATATCCCCACAAAGTTTCAAATTTCGCCCAAATTTCTGAGGTATTAATTAAAGTAGTACTATATGTTGATGCAAGTTTGAACAGACTGATCTGATTTTAATAGTATGTACGGTTATTGAAATGTAAATTTTTTCATACTGGTACGTACGAATGTTTAAAAACTTTCATACTATATATATATATATATAACATGTACGAATATCTAAAAGCTTTTTGTACATGTTTCTTTTGAAATATGAATTTATTATAAAATTAAGCATACCGCAAAGCATTGTAAAATACAAACACATCTAGAATATTATATATTAAAGATTAAAAAAGTTTATGCTAAATTAAACAGTTAAACCTAAACTCATTATTGATTTTTTATTTCAATTGCGCTACTTCTTTTCTTAACTTTACTTGAACGTTCTAATAATGCAAGTTTCCTTTCTTATTATAGTTCAAAAAAACTCATTTCTGCTGGAAATTATTATCATGATGAATTCTTTTTTCTTAGTTTTCGGATATATCAAGATCATTCATTTTTTTTTAACAGAAATGATCATGTTAAGATGATGATTCGACTTGCCAAAACATACGGAGATGACTTTAGTAATTTTACTGTAGATCGGAACAATGCAATTTTAGCACCACAACTTGCTTGTAATGATGTGCGAGGAAAAAGGTCTTGATTCTAAATTGGAAGAGGTACTTTGATTATTGGAATACACTTGCATTTGGTAGGCTGCCACTTGTTATAGTTTTGCGGCAGCCGGTAAAAATTTGTAATTTTATTATTATTATTATCCGGACAAAAAAAAAAATAAACCAATACGCGCAAAAATCGATAACATCATATCAAAAATCGGGACAATTATTTAGTGAATCCAAAGATAAAGTTATATGAAGTAATCACTCGAAAAAAAATGATACCACAATCACAATAACACCGAGGACCAAGGTTACTTGAAGATCTTTATACTGATGTTTTTCCAAATTTAAGAGGAAGATACAAGTTGATGGAATCGAAATTTCATACAATTATAACTTGTGCCAGTTGGATTTACGACAATTCCTGAAACAGAGGATGAACTGTGAGAAACCATATATGAGGTTCTTAATGTTATCAAAGAGCTTCATACATATGATATTGTTCATAGGGGCATTCGTTGGGAAAACATCATAAAACTTATAGATGATTTAATTGATTTCGAAGAAGCTTCTCCGATTAGAAAAAATAAACAAAAACCAAGATATAAAATAAATAGTGACGAATATAAAAAAGCCAGCGATATTTGGATGATCGGAAACCTTATGGATGATTCAAATAATAATACTAATTAATTAATTACTAATCGAATGCTAAAGGTGTTTTTAATCCATTATTTTCAACAACAAATGTTAAAATACATCCAAATGATACGTTTGCAGTTTAAATTTTCCATAATATTTGGAATTATATAATATAAGAAAATTCAAATATGAAACTGAAGAAATTTATTAAAAAATTATATCAGTTACCAATCGGTCATATAACTAATTGCCAACTGATTGGTAGTTGATTGGTTACCGATTCTTTCAGTCAGTCAGTCAGTCATCAATTGGTCATCAACCAAGTACTAATTCCATAATTGACACAATAATATTATTGATAATCTTTTTTTCACAATTTTACTTTAGATCGTTGAGTTTCACTTCACTTTGAAACTTTTTTTTATTCTTTTTTCTTTTTTTTTGTTTGGAAACGCTGTCTTTATTAATAGATTTAATGTAAAATAGACAAATACATCTAATAATAAATCATACAATATGACGAACTCAAACCAGACACAGAATTTCTTAGATGGCGATAAAAAACAGGACAAAAATAATAAAATCACTAATTCTGAAATAACCTTAGTATTACCTAATTTCTTTTTGTTTTAGCCTGTGATTTTTCTCATAATACTATTACTAATTATATACTTCTTGCAGTCTATCTTCTCTTATTATTTCGTTTCATAATAAAGAAAAAATCTTTTAAAATATATAATACTTTTTGATAAAAAATAAAGATATGAAATTCAAATCCACTATGTAAAAGAATCAAAAAAAATAGAACTACCTCCTATAAAACTTTGTCATTTGCTAATTGAATATAAATGAAGTCATAAAACATGAATTATCCCAAATTCAAAGGTTTGTTCTATCTAAATCTGATTGATAAAGGGTTATTAGATGATCTTCAGATATCAATGTAACCACAAAGTGCTTCTTATTATCACAAATTTTTTTTTTTTTTGCTAGAGGTTTATAATCATTATGTATATTTTTAAAAATTCACATACATGATGCAATAAAATGTATTTAAGATTTCTGCATATATTGTTTTATAAAAATGCTGGGCAATATAAATTGAACTAATTCTATCATATCTGCCTGACCTAAAGAAAGAAATAGTTTTTAGCTGAGTTGCCAAAAGTTTTCCAGTAATATTATCAAAGACTATAACAGTAAATCAACAGTTCTTTAAAAGATGAAATATCAGGTGGTCTTTCAAACATGATTAGCTTGAATCTCACATTTTCATTACTTACCCATAGCTATAAATTCATAAAAAATATTGTACTACTATCCATAACTCTTTATCTTAGTATTGCGCAATAACAATTAGATCATCACACAGAGTATACCTTTCCCTAAAATTTTTACTCTGATATTTTGGTATTTTATAACCACGGATTACACCAGACATCTATGAATATATTTTTGGATATTTGCTTCCTAAGAGCAGATATACTACCATGCTCGTCTTTCCAGACTCAGAAGTGCCCGCAACTAGTAGTCTAAATAGATGTTTAGGAGCGAATGGATTCTGTTTTCCAAAGGTCATTTAATTTGCATAGTTCATAATACTCTATAGTATTTATAATTATTCAAGAAACATATTTTGTTAACCACAATGCCAAAAAAATTTTCTTTGAATGATATAATAATTATAGCAGAATCTCATGGAGGAAAATGCCTTTCCAAAGAATATATTAATTGTGAAATTCAAATGCTTTGGGAGTGCAATAAAAATCATCAATGGAATTATTCATTTTGATCTGTTAAAATCGCCATTTATGGTGTCCTTATTGCACAAATAAAAAACTCAGTATTCAGTAGCCAAAGAATTAGCATATGCTAAAAATGGAACGTGTATTTCTGAGAATTATGTTACCTTTCTTGGGAATACAAAAATAATCACCAATTTCGCCTATCTATTTCAAATGTTAAAAAATATCTTTGTCTTCAGTTTCCTGAAACGTTGAAGGCTTAAAATCATTAAGGAAAACCTCCAACTCATCGCGATCTTCATAACAAACAGGATAAAGAGAGAGCTGTGGTTTATTGTCTATTGTCTCTGAAGTATCAAATAAGTGGCAACATAATAACTCCGACGCTCCATATATTTCAACAGATACTATTTTGTCATCATCATCATAAGAAACAAGGATGTAATCATTTGCTTCTTTACAATATCTTACAACGCCGGAAGATGCTTTCGCCAAATATATTGATAACGTATCCGTATCCTCATAATATCTATAAACCGTATCGTTTCTTATACTATAAAACAATGCAAAAATGTTATATATTGAATTATGAAACCTCTCAGTTTGAAAATTTACGTAATAATACGTACTGTATATCATTTTTGGTAGACATGGTTTGCATATTGGGTCCCTTCAAATTTTTTGTTTTTGAGTTAAACAGAATAACAAGAGATGAAACAGAATAAACTAAAACTCGTTAAACCATACCTTCATAAATTGACCAGGAAGTTGTTCATTTCCCCAACGTTTGCTTGGAGACAACATTTTCAGATTGTTAGGCAAGGTTGTCATAATTTCCGAATTTATTTCTTATTTCCTCCTCTTTATCCGTATAATAATAAGTAACTATTTTCCAACAATTTGTTTGAGTTGTATCTATAACTACAGTAATAAGTTTTGGTATATGAGGAATTACGTGCAGGATGCGCTTGGTATTGGGTCGGTTACCTTCGGTTTCTCTAATATACTGATTATTTCCTTTGTTATATGCAAGTAAAATCTTTTCAATATGTTTTGGACTAGCCTCTGTTCTCTCAGTATATGTATATTTTTTTGCGTGCTCTGTCCAATAGTATGTTAAGAATGTATTTTCGAGAACATGGCACCACTTCTTAACGTTATAGTCCATTTTAATATTGTCTGGTGACGAACTAAGCATATATAAAGCATGAAAATGTGTGACAAGTTACGGAATATGGAACGACCCACCTCTAAAATATACAAAACAGTGTTCTGTGTCACATATTAGCCCTCGGTTATTATTATTACCCGGTTATCAGAGAATATGCTATTATTCTCTGGAATTAGCTGTAAAGGCAAAGTATCGGTCACCCCCATTATGTGCTCCGTAAAGACATCACTGCGCCATCCATTAGACTTTATTTGGATTGACATTATTTTCATGGTATAGATTTATGATTGTGCGAAGCAAGTTCATATCCGGGGATTTGCGGAATTGACCTTGAATCGGATCATCTTCCCTTTAAAAAATTTAAACTAGTTTGCTTGTTTAAGTCACAAAAAAAAAAATTGTGATCTCATAAAATAAATTTGGTTATATGTTTGATTCTAGGTTCAATCCCATGTAGTCTTTTTTATACATCTTTACTGGGATACAATCATGAGGATTAAGGAGGAGGGAAATCATGGTAACTAGACACGATGCAATGCTGATTTTGTTAGACTTTGATCGTAACGATGCATTATGTTTGAGTATCCAGATAACTGCAAATTCTTTCGTCCTCAAACAATACTGATAAAGGTATTAAGGTCATGTTATGCATTCTAGATGAAGAGGGAAAGTCATCGTTTAGGCTATCAGAACCCGTGAGTGAGGGGAATGAAAAGGGTAAAGTTATGAGCAATTTCGCGGGAAAGTCGAATTAGGGTTCAATAGTCATGTATATTAGTATAAACATCATATATTTGTTATTTATCACCATATTAATAAAGACGAATGTGATCTGATGCATCGAAGTTTCATATACAGTAATTATTAAATGTGCTTTCACAGATATCTCACGCTGAAGAAAAAGCGTATATCTCACGATCACCATCGTTATGTCATCAACAGAGTATTAATCCCTAGGTTAGAATACATTATGCAATCTTGCATCCTTACTTACCCTCAAATCAATCTCCTATTAAAAAGCTATACAAACAACGCCTATCAAGTATCAACTCAACGTTCAACCTAATTTTAACTTATAAAAAGGAGGTTTAACCAACCTTAGAGATTATTCACCTTTTCTATCTAGAAACAACATCTAATTACTCAAACTCAAATTGGCCTAGGCGGATGGTTTCTACCTACTTACTTGGGAAGAAGCCAAATTACTCAACAACAACAACAATTTCAAGGCCCTATTTAACACATTAGATTCAGACTACATTTTAAGCAACCGTTGAAGGCTAACCAATCTTCTTCAAGGCATCTGAATTTTTTAACTTAAATATATAAAATCGATCTTACTAAAACCTGGCAACAACTTATCAACGAATCGGTTTGTTATTGGGATCCCAAACAAAAAATTTAATTATAAGAAAAACCATCGCATGAAATAATTCTTGTTCCTCTTCGATAACTTTTTTCGAACATCTTAACATCTTATGTTTACTCCACTTTCCATTCTGATAATACTTTGAAATACATCTACTTTTGCATATCACGCATTAATTAGATGTAGTGGTTTTTCTTTACATTCATATTACCCTCTAACCTAAATTATAGTTGCATCATTATTACACAACCTTCTCATACTTTAAATATCAATACTAATAGTCACTGTTTAATTCACGATCGTAATATATCGACAACAACGTATTATTGGTCTCTCTACATACATAAAGTGAAAGCTCATAGCGGTGATGTTTTTATGAAGAAGCAGATCGTTTAGCGAAAGCCAGGAGTTCATCTCCTGATCCAATACTTATTAATCCAAGCTTTTTTCAAGATCATTCCACTAATCTTATGTAGAATGGTATCTCTCACATAGACAGGGACATGAGGAAGACAATTCAATCGTTTACTAGGATTCCTTACCAACGGTCTCATAGATTGGGACTATACTTCATTATGGATAAATTTCAATCCTTTCAACTCTCCCACCTCGGAACGCCTTTCAAAGATCATTGGACACAGAATCAAATCTGCAACTTTTAACTTACCAACAGGCTCTATATAACAACGATATTATCCAAAATTGTATCCAAACTCTCCAGTTCCGTGCACAGGACATCGGATATCATCGATATACTAGCTCATCACAAAACAAATCCTTATTACGATGCTAAAAGAAAATATCACTGCGATCAGATAGATACTTTTATTAACAACACTCCTCTTTTCAAACTTTCTTCATATTTTATAACTCATGATACTTTACATCCTGCTTACCTGCTTATTATTTTATAATCTTATTTCGGTCGAATTGGACAATCTACTTCGCACCTTTATGTACAAAGTTTTACTTAGAAAGCCATTACTCCTGCGTTTCTTGGAGGCGCTTTATCAAGATATCAATGTTGAAATCTGGAAGTAACACACTAAGGTACGAAAAAGTAAACTCACAATATCAAATTCAAACAACAAATATTTTTATCGTAAACGTTATCGGTGTAACCATCAGCAGCAACAACTTCGTCGCTCGCGTCCCGAAACATTACGTGATAGGTTCGAACCTTCTTTCCGACCCAAAACTAATATTAACCCTAATATAGATCATGTTATTCGGAAAAATGGGTTTGAATAAACAAAATCAAGCTGGTCTCATATAGCGCAACTAAAATTTCGAAACTGACTAATACAAATCTAAAATGTTATAGATTATTAGAGTTATATGACTTTAAACTTAGAATGATTAGATTAAGTACATCGGTAAATGTATTATTTGTATCCCAATCTAATTCAACTTATACGCACCTATTTTCGCAACAAGTCATTGGAATTTAAAGTATATAGAGAATTTATTAGTGAAAATTTCGATTATTATGAGAAATTATACCCAATATACAATTTAAAGTACCACTATTCAATTTATTTGATATAATAAGTAATGATCTTTAATCAGAAGAATAGTAATGAAATTATAATCAAATTAAGAAGCAATATTCTCAATATCATTATTTTTTACCAGGAACTGTACTAAGAATCTCTAATTTGAATTACTTGTATATACTATATAATAAAAAGTTAAGAATGCAATTATAACTGAAAAAAGAAATAAAGGTTTTTTTTTAAAAATCATAAACAAAGCCAAAGCAAATAAGCCTATTCCAACCATTCCATTTAAAACATTAAACTTCAATTGAGAAATAAAATGGGGATTAATTTGATCATCTTCATGATTAATAAAACGTAAGGAAACATGTTCATTTTCAAAATCAATAGTTAAATTGGCACTTGTAACTTTCAAGTATTCCGTACCAAGAACATTAATATCTGTGAAATGTGAATCAGAAGGAGGTAAAAGTGCTACAGTAGCTATATTGTTTAACAATACACTACGTGAGAATGATGCAATTGTACTGAAAGATTCATACACTTCTTTACAAATATATGTTCTTGGAGAAACAGTATCAACAACAAAATGTACATTCTTTCTTTTTTGATTGATTTTGACGGGTAAAGAGACAATAATTCTGTAATGAGGCCCGAAAAAAGTTCCATTTACCTCTTTGACTTCAGTAAGCGAGGAATCTGATAGATATTGGATCTTAAGTCTTTTAGAGATTTGTTCGTGTAAATCTTTGGAATGAATATCTTCAAACACATAGTCATATCTCTCATAAGGAAATGAGTTTTCAATATCAATAAGCATCTTGTTTATGAGGAATACGTTGTATATAATACTTTGATAGAAAAATATATCAGATAAATATAATTTTAACAGGAAAAAAATCCGTTTCTGTTACACAAAAGTGCTTTTATATTTAACCAAAGTCACATGCGCTTTATAGTTGTATTTGTAGCCAGTGCTTAAAATAGAAATTGAATTTTACCGGCCAAGAGTCCGGAATAAAAATATTTTACCGGCTGAAGAATCCGGAATGAAAATATCTAATAATACAGTATATACGTGCCGATGAGCAAAGTTTTGGTTCAAAAAATTTTTACCGGGGATTTTTTAAAAATTCCGGATTTTGCCGGAATTTAAAGTACTATTTTAAGCACTGTTTGTAGCGAATATTTTGAAAAATCATAAAAAAGATAAAAGCTTCAATTGTAAGTCGTCACTGATTGGTTCGATATATGATGAATGATATTATTCATTCCAGTATATAATTTTATCTTAACTAATACAGTAAGTTCGGATGTGGTATATAGTAATTTATTATGTGATTTCGTTTAAAAAAATCATTCAATACAACAGTGGTGACTGTAATATTATTACATATTACCATTATTTTATCTTTAATTGCTTTCGTTTACTAAAAAAATATTACTGATTTCTTCATTATTCTTGTATTAATATAACTCTTGTTTATAGTATTGATCAATACTTGTCATAACAGATAAACAAATTAATGAGAAATAAATTAATACAAATAAAATCACGCTCTACTCCGCTTTATCGTGAAATTCATTACACTGCAGAAATTTACAAAAAAAAAAAAAAATATTATTATTATCTACCTTATAAGTACGCGAATATATATATATATATATCACGAAATCATAATCCACAAAATAGATATTTAAAAGAATGTCTTCTGTAGATATTTCTTGTATTTTTTCATACTGGAATGTTGATGATGTTAAAGATTTTTTAAAATTTAAAGAAACCGATTTTTCTCTTAACGATATTGAAATCGAAAAATTAAAATTGTATTATTTGATGGTGGATCATTTCTTGAACTTGCTGAACAAAGAACTTCTTTCTTCACCCTTAAATATCAATAATGAATCAGCGAAACATATTTCAACTTTTATTACTCAGTTAAATAAAAATAGTAAGTTTTATTATAAACAGTAAATATATATATTTTAACTTTATTTTTATCCCCCCCCCTTTTTTCAGAGTTTTTCAACTTGGTGCAAGAAATTTGATGAAACTATACGAAAATATCAAAAACCACAATTTATCAAACTTACATTAGATTGTGAATCCAACACTACTTTCTGTTTCAATATTTGTTCAGTATGGAATAAGATTTTTAAACCAGGTTATCTCTTTTCACGTAAAACATCTCCTAGAACTGGTGATCCAAGTTTTACTTGTTATTTTGAGAATACAATGATTTTACCAATTGAATTCAAATTTAGATTTGATTCAGAAGGATTTGATGAACCACCATTCCCAGAAATTTAGAAATCAAATGAAAAAGCAACATTGTCAATTAAAGAGATTTTTTTTTTTTTTTATATGTGTTAGAAAATGAATGTCAATACGGTATACTAGCTTTGGATTTCAAAAGTTCTTTCATTACAATCAACATATATGTTGCTTGACAATTATGTAAAGAATTTTATTCTTCCCACTTTTCAAATGTAGATAATGGACTAACCTCTAATCCAACATAAATGATGATACAGTAGTTCAAATTCAAATAGGATACCTTATCAAGAAATCAGAGAGAGCAGAATCATAGCAAAGACCTCTATTTTAAAGATTTCAAGTTAAAGGGTATTTTAGGTAATGGAAGATGTGGAAGAACATTTTTATGTGAATTTTATGATGATATAATAGCATTGAAGTGTATTGATCTATGGAAAAACTCACGTCTTTCGAGAGAAATGCAAAGTGAAGTAGTAGAAATTTATCGAATTCTCACTGACATTCGAGGGGAATACATTCCAAGATAGTATGTTATTATGGTTACTATGAAGGTGGGTTGTATTATGTTATTGGTACAACTATTATTGGTACTACTGTAGTTTAGAAAAATATGGATATATAACAGAACAACAAAGGACTAGAGGTCTTTGTGCACTAAAGGCAATCCACGATAAAGATATACTTCACGATGATATTAGAGAAGAAAATATTTACTTGATATGATGGTGGTATATACTTTATTGACTTTGGGATGAATTATCATAAAGAAAACGCAGTGTCATTCGAAAAGAGAAGAAAAATTGACATGTTTGTTAAATAGATATATATGTACGTACAAATATTAAATGATGTGTATTTAATAAATGTACAGTACGTACGTATAACATGTATGTCAGCATGCGAGTTTAGTATAATGAGTGCATCGGAAAAATGTGAATGTATATATTATAGTGCATATAATGCGATGTATAGATTTCTTTGTTTCGTGGTTTTCGTGCATAATTTACATAATTTAGCTTTACTGATAATTAATAAGTCCCATTAAACTACAGACAGAAAAAAAGGGATTGAACACAAATAAAAGTAAAGACGCAAATGACAAATAAATTGCAATCAAGAAGTCAAATTATAAGCATGCAAGCAAATAAAAAATATGAACAAGGTCAACCTAAAACCAAAGAATACTTTTCTTTGCAATCAAAAAACCGCAGAACAACTTTTTGCGTCATAGTACAGAATGGTTCAATATGCAAGGAAAATCATATGAATTTAAAGTATACCAAGCCAATAAAAGAGTGGTAATTGTTTCCGACATTATATATTCCAAAACTGGTTTTTATTTTTTCCCTGCATGAACTGATGAGCACCATCTTTACCACATGTCAGATAATCATTTCACATAATTATACTGCCTGTACCTTCTCAGTTTCTTAAAGTTTTCTTTCATTTTCTTTCACCGATAAACTCAATAAAACGTTTTTATTAAGTGGGAATTTACTTCATTGCAATTTCCTTAAACAAATAGTGTATATTGAGATAACAGATATTATTATTATTATTATTGTTGTTGTCGTTGTTGTTATTATTCACTGATTTTGGTTAAAAATATTAAGTACGGACACAGAATTATTTCCTTTTATAAATATGTTTCATGCTCATGCATATAATTCATAGTTAGCTCGATGCGTCTCCACAAGAGAGGCGGCGGGCAAATATATTATCCGGACCTTATCTTTAAGCGAAACTATTAGATAAATGAAAATGGAAGTTTGAGTTCAAAATTAATAAAATAATGATAGAGAATAATGTTATTTAAAATTCTTTTAATGGAATTTCAATGATACTAATCAATTACGCAGTAACGTGTCACAATAATTTTTCGAAAGTGAGGTCTGGAATTTTCGAATCTGATCATCCTATCATGCAGTTTTAAGTTACCTTTAGACTCATTTTAGTAGTTATTTTAGTTTCTGAAAGAAATACGACAGCATTACGCATAATCTTTTGAAACAACTTTTTTTATGCAGTTTTATTGTAAAAGTGGCGTTTATTTGTCTACTTTTATAGTTTAAAATAAAATCATCATCACATAATCACGCTATTTAAAAAAAAAAAATAAAAAACTTTTCTCTATGAAAATAAAATTATTTTTTTTTTATCTTTGTGTAAAAACTTGCATTGTCTCTTTTTTTGAACTAGTTATTTTTTTTTTTTAAAAAAAATAATTGCTTAAAAATCTTTTATAATATTCTTTTCTTTTCGTTAATATCATTAATATCGTTAATATCTGCATTTTAAAAAAAAAAATTTTTTTTTTCCGGGAAACTTTCAAAAAAAAATAAATTTTTAGTCATAAACGAAATAATAACTAAAATGGCAATGAAAAGTGAGATACATTTTTATGGAGATGGAGATTGTGAATTAGTTGCGGAAAATTTATTATTTCGGGTTCACAAAAACATCTTGGTTCTTTCCTCCGCATTTTTCAGTGGAATGTTTTCAGCCGCTCAACCATCTAGAGATGAATTAATAACTATATCACAAACAGGTAGAACAGTCGCACGTATAGAATTACGGGATGCAGCAAAAGATATAGAAAAATTACTTTCATTTCTTTATCCAAATACATTTTTTGAAATAAGTTGGGAGGATGTAGAAAACCTTTTACGTTTAGCTGATAAATATATTGTTGAAACTTTAACTTCAGCTTGTGTAGCATTTCTAAAAAGATCTTATCAAGATGAACCTTTAAAAGCTTTAAGATTGGCTGAAACTTATTCTATCGCAACTGTATATAAAGAATCCTCAAAATTGGTTTTAGATGGGTTTGAACATTTCTTTTATGACTCGAATAATTATGATCAATTATCAAAACACACTCAAAATAAATTAAAAGTTTCAAGACAACAATATGTTGAAGGTTTAAATAAAATTTTTTGCGTTACCGTTGATAGAAGATTTCCTCCTTTAGCTACTGATCATTTGAGAACAAAATTTGAAGAATGTGTTAAAGATATTTGTACTTTTCCTTTTCAATCTCCAAGTTATAGTTGGGTGAAATTACATCAAGTGGATTGCACTCGTCATTTTGAATGTAGAGAAGAATTAAGAAGGTTAAAACCTTTTATTAACGAAAAAATTGTTGCTATATTTGGTTGTAAATATGAACCTTTAGCGTGGGCTCGTTCTACTTTTGATACCACTGAACCTTGTTATCCTTTCATTGAATTACGTGATGATTATTAAATACAGGAGTTTATGAGGGATGGAAGATTGAAGGGGAAGAGGGGGGAACGTTGTTGATATGATGTTATTATGTATCAATATATTTATTATACTTACTGTTTTTTTCTTGGCGTATTATATGTATTTTATTATGATGTTTATTTGTATGCAAATTTTTCATTAAAAAAGAAAATATTATAATTGATTTAATTTAGTTTGTGTATATATATATAGTCTACGAAAAGTCAACACGTGCTTGATACTCAATAAATAATTCTAAATTTTGATTTATTAAAATACAGTTAATGCACTCTTTCAGCCAATCTGTCACGTTTATATCATTTTATTTTCCCTTTTTTCTTCTGCATTTTTTTTTTTTAGATATTTTATAAATTCATATTTTGTCAAACTTGTCAAAAATTTTTGTCACATGTATTATCATACGAGAATTTCCAAAAAGTTTTGGTACCACCAAATTTTTTTTTATAGGTGGATAAATTTTTTCTTTTGTTCGTCTTTCCTCTAAAAAATTTTTAAAGCAATGAATAAAATGAAACCTTCACAAGCCGTTCTTCTTAATGCCGATTTATTACCTATTATATTATCTGAATTTGAAGAGAATCAAGATGAAATGTTTCTTTATCTTTTCGTTAATAAAACGTGGGCAGCGGTATTTAATTATGAATCCTTATTTTTTATTTTTTTTTTTTTTAAAAAATTTTTTTTTTTTTTTTTTTTTTTTTTTTTTTTTTTTCTTCGAAAATTTAATAAGTTAACGTTTTCTTTTTCTTTTTTCTTTTACTTCTTTTTCGTTAAAAAATAAATTAAGACTCTCGTAAGATTGTTATGGAAGGCACCAATCTGGAATTCACCTCGTTCATATAAATCATTTTTAAGGACTTTAAAAAGATCTAATGTTACTTTTGCATACGGTAAACTTATACGTAGACTTGTATTTGAACCAATAAAAAATAGAGAACAACCATCATTCGCGAACGAAGATCTAAAACTTTTTTCAACAAAGTCTGGTAGATTAACTCATTTAACATTTGGTCAGACAGATAATTTTTTCTCTGCTGAAGCAGTATCTGAACTTGTTAAGAACAATCAAAATCTATTAGGTTTTGCTGCTACAAAACCATGTTATAATATAGAGTGGTTAAATATAGCTCTTTCACCTGTGATTAATGGACATTGTTTGAAATTATCACAACTTGAAATACAAAATATGCGTCACTTTTTGATCTTTATGGATTATTGGCCAAATGGTGATTATTCTGATGACGCTATAAGTCAAACGCGTAACCTAATTAAAGAGATTGGATTTAAATGTCCTATCTTTGCATTAGACATTAATGTTCATATAGATGATGAGATGGCAAATATGATTATACAAACATTTAAGAATTTAAAAATCCTTCATTGTGAAACAGTTTCATGTTCTGCATTAAAAATTCTTTTACCTTATTGTAAGAAATTAAAATGGTTATCTATAGCTTTTTCATCAGAAAATCCTACTGAAGACGTTCAACAAGATATTGGTTCTCAATTTCCAAGTTTGGATGCTTTAAATTTATTTCTTCCTCCACATGATTGGTCACCTTTTACAAAAGCTTTGGCCCCAAATCAAACGAATCTTCGACGTATCAATTTATTTGGTTGTGATTCTGTTACAGATGAGGCTTTCTTACCAATTGCAAAGAATTGTTTAAGATTAGAATTTATTGGTTTAATTTGTTGTCAACTTTTGACTGATGCATCTATTTCCGTTTTGGCGCGAAATGTTGGTAAAAATCTCAAGAATATTAATATTTGTAGAATTCCAAAATTAACGGATGTTAGCATAATTGAAATTGCTAATAGCTGTCATAATTTAGAAAAATTTGTGTTAGAAAGTTGTAAAAAGGTAACATCACGTTCCTTAACATTACTCGTACGTAAATGTAAATCTCTTACAGAGTTAAGTGGTGATTATCCTCGTATCATTGCAGCAAAGATTGTTTCAACATTAGCAGTACAGGGTAATACAAAACTACAGGTATTACAGATTCATAGTAGACATGATCCTGATTCTAACATTTTAGAAGGAAAAAAATATCGAAGGTTTGATTTAGGTTTATTAGAAAAGCTTGCAGAGAAATGTCCAAAATTAAGAGAATTAGAACTTAAATGTTACATTACCGGTTTATATCCAAATGTAAGTTCAAAAAATTTTTTTTTTGTTTGATTTTACATATCTTTTTTATTTCAAAAATTTTTTAATATATATGTATATATGTACGATTTTTATTTTTATAGTTATTGATAAACGCATTATATAAGTTACGTAATTTAGAGAAATTATTCATGGAACCTAGACAAAATCAAAAATTAAACCGTGAACATATAATGAAATTAGAGAATCATCCTCGATTAAAAGAGGTTAGATTTGATGGTGGTTGCAGTGAAGATGCTATTTCATATATAAAAGAACGTAGCAAAAATAAAAAAGGAATGTTTATACATGTAAAACCAACATATTAGGTATCTATCTCTCCCTCTCTCTCTTTTTTTTTTTGTTCGACTTTATGGTTTTTTTTTTAAAAAATTAAAAAACACTATTAACTTTTTTTTTTTTTGATTAATTAGAAAATAGATAAATTACTTCAGTTAACTACTTATATATATAGAAAATCTATTCCTTCTTATAAGAAGGATAGATATAATTAATTAATTTATTTATTTATTTTATATATATTTATATATATATATATTTTTTTTTCATGTAACAATTTTCTTACGTGTTTTTACAATTTTTTTTTTTTTTTTTTTTTTTTTAAAAAAAAAAAAAACTGGTTTCATAATTTTTGGATCAGTAAGTGAATTACAAATTTTATTCCAGGGGTAATTTACTATTGTCTTCATTGTATATATTCTTTAGAAGAAATAAAGAAAAATCCTATTTATATATCATGTCAATATGAGTTTTTTTTTTTTTTGTTATATTTCCTCCAATTCTTAAACTAGGTATACATCACCAGATCACTTAAACCTACCTCTTTTGTAATGAGATATCTTTTTTGTATTTCTTTAAAATTTTAGATGAGATTCTCCAAATTCTAAAAGAAGTATTCGTCATAATCTTTTAAATGATCCCAGAACTAAACATTTCATCCTACTAATAAATATAACATCATCTGCCATATTTATCAAAGTATTAAGTACGTAGCGAAGTTGGATGAACGTCCGACTAATAAAATTCGGCATATTGAGAAACTCATCGTGCACTTGTGTGCAAAATTAAATAATGTATTTATTGATAAGAAAAAAAACAAGCAATTTACGAGCAAAACCTCAAAAAAAAAAAAAAAAAAAAAAAAAAAAAAATGATAAATCAGCTCTTTTTATATACTTGGGCATCCCCTATTACTCTATTAAATTCTAAATTTAGTTAATTAAAAATGGATCGAAAAAAAAAATTATAATTTTTTTTTAACTAAATCTGGAAGGATCTTGCTAAAAAATCAAATTCATCCCCAACTATAAAATTGTCTAAATTTAAATAATTTAATTAAGAAATAAATATCCTAAAATTAATTCATAAATTATTTAAGCCGTAAATGCTTGAATTCCAGTAATAGCTCTTCCCAAAATAAGAGCATGAATATCGTGTGTGCCTAATATTATTTGAGAAATTAAAACCAATCCAAATAATTTCAATTAATAAATTTAATAAATTAATTTACCTTCATAAGTATTAGTTGTACATAAATTCTGCTCATGTCTAATAATATGATATTCATCACTTATACCATTACCGCCCAAAATATCTCTCATTGAACGTGCAATATCCAAGGCTTTACCGCAGGAATTACGCTTTATGAGAGAAATCATTTCAGGTGCTACTTTACCTTCGTCCTTTAATCGGCCTACTTGGAGACAAGCTTGAAGACCGATAGCAATCTATTTATTAAAATAACGTTACGAAGGTTGCAACCAGGTTGAAACAATGTATATATCATCGAACCTCAGTATTAGCATCAGCAAATTTTTTTTGAATTAATTGAAATTTAGCTAATGGCGACCCGAATTGGTAACGACCAAGAGCATAATCTCGGGCTTGGGCTAAACAAAACTCAGATGATCCGAGAACGCCCCAAGAAATGCCATAACGTGCATTATTCAAACAACCAAATGGTCCCTAAAAATTAGATATAGAACGTAAAGATCAAAACAAATTTGAGCAAATAATTTAAAATCTATTTATATTTGCGTACTTTTAAACCTTCGACATTTGGGAATAAATTCTCTTCGGGCACTTCCACGTTATCCATCATGATCATTCCCGTTATGGAAGCTCGAAGAGACAACTTACCTTTAATTGTTGGAGTCGATAGCCCTTTCATTCCCTTCATTGTTTATTTACGAAAGAAAACATTTTAATCAAATTGTCAATAAATCCATTAATAATATGAATCTCTTGCAATCTTTGGTATACTTTTTCTAATATGAACCCACGAATTTTTTGATCTTCTTTTGACTTTGCCCAAACAATAAAAACATCAGCAATTGGTGAATTTGTAATCCAAGTCTTTGATCCATGTAAAATATATCCTCCATTTATTTTTTTTGCATATGTTTCCATATTAGCCGGATCAGAACCATGGTTTGGTTCTGTCAACCCAAAAGCACCAACAAGTTCACCAGTTGCTGTAAAAAGAATACAAAATGTGTTAAAAGTACTAACTTAAACGCATTTGTCTATCTCATACTAAGAATCACCTAATTTTGGCAAATATTTCTGTTTTTGCTCCTCAGTACCATAAGCATCGATAGGATGCATAACAAGTGATGATTGTACGCTCATAGCAGATCTATAACCACTATCTACTCTAAATAAGTAGAGGAATCAGAAATGATTATAAAATAATAAAATATTCGTATAAAAAAAGCATGTTTAATAAACGCTTACCTTTCCACTTCACGAGCAATAAGACCGTACGCGACTGAAGAAACGCCGGCGCAACCATACCCCTGAATAGTGGATCCCAGTAAACCCAAGGTCCCCATTTCGTTAAGAATTTCACGATCAAATTCTATCAAAAATATTTTAAATTACATATTAGCGTAAATCAGTTAATACAGAAGTTTATAACATGACATACTTTCTTGACGATAAGCTTCTAATACTCGTGGGAAAAGATTTTCTTGGCAATATTCTCGTGCAGTATCTCTAAAAGGGTTAAATAATTGATTATTTTATAAAAATATTACAGCGTAAACAAAAATTAGTTATTACCTTACAGCTTTTTCTTCGTCTGTAAGTTGAGTTTCTAACAAAAGCGGATCTTCCCAGTTATACTTATTTGTTGTGCCTAATAACAAAAGATGAATTTTAAACAGTAAATTCAAAATTAGTGAAAACGGAAAAAGGAATACATACTTGAAGCTTTGACAGACATAGCTCTTAAAGACAAATTTCGGACAGCATTTTGAAAATTTGCTTGTCTTAAGCAAGAGAATCCGACATTAAACATTGTTACAACAGTTCGAAGTATTATCAGTAAGTGAAAACCAAAGCAAAAGTTAAAGATAATGAAACCTGAACTTCGGAAAGAAGTTCTCTTAACAAACACGAACACCTGATAGACGCGAAATGACTTGAATATCATGTGATCGTGAGATTTATTTTATTTCATGACTAAATGTAGTAATGACTAGTGAATCCTACATTAAGGTATAATCCTACATTAAATATAATCCTACATTAAAAATATATAATTTTTTTTTTTTTTTAAAAAAAAAAAAGCGAGAAAAAAAAAAAGAATTTATTCAAGATAATGATTCAAGTAATACATGATAATAATAAAAAGTGACTTGGCCAAATGACGTAATTCTCAACTAACGTGAATTCTGATTAATAACTAGATCTCATTTCTGAACTATAACCAACCTCCTTCCGATCTTATTTATGGTAATTTGTAGTAATTAGCTGATGGTCAATATATGAAAGAGTTTCATTACATGCCACAACTGATAAACTATAATTTATTTGGAACTTTGCTTGTACATAGAAGTATCAAGAATTTGTTTACCACACATAGCACAAATTCCTTGTTTATAAGCACATCCTAAAATAGATAGGAAGAATTAAATATTAATTGAAAAAATAAAGAAAATAGATATTGTTTTATAAAATAAAAAAATCAATTACCTTGACAATAATGTGAATGCTCTTGATGTACTCGAGATTTGCATATTTTACATTTGTTCTCGTATGGTTTAAATCTAAATGATATATATCAAGTTAAAAAAAAATTAAACTCTAAAACATTTATAAACCAAAAATAAATTAATTTAAATTACAATAACGTACCGATTCTTTCCAGGTTTACTTAATAACTTATTTTCGTGTAGTTTTCTGTCGGTTCCAACTTTTAGGGAGTATAAAAATTGGGTTAGTTCTGTAAATTAAAAAATTAAATAAATTAATCATAAACAAAAAACATATTTGCATACTTGCTGCATTTCTTGATCCATCCTTCCATTTGTCAGGACAGATTACTTTTCCTAATTTTTTTTCACCTTCAAATACAATAATAAAGTTAGAGCTAGAAATCAGAACCTAAAACAGGAGAATCTGTAACTACTTACATTTTTTACAAACCATGTTTCGGTACAACTAAAATATATAAAAGAAAGTTTATTTTTACTTGTTTTCTTGTTTTTAGAACGGAGAACGTCAGAACAGGTCTTTATATATTTTTATGGATATGTTACACAAGTGTGGCATGCTGATTAAATATAGCATGCCGATCAAAAAAATACAGTATTTTTCTCTAAAAAAAAAAAAATGTTTTATAGAAAGTTGAATCTAAAATTTTATCAAAATGTTAGACTTTCCTATTCAATGCGAACAATTGTTGATACTGCAAAAGTTATACCTGAAAAATTTGATAGATCGAAGTTCTTAGAAGGAGATACTGTAATATTACGTGATACAACGAAAAAATTTAAAAGTCCAAGAATAGCATTAATAGGTCCTTTAATTAAAGGTTCAAAAACTGAAAAATATGGGGAAATTTTTTATCATGATTCTATAATTGGAAAATCTATACGTTCTATTATTAAAACTAATGAAGGTATTTTGTCAAACAAAGAAAAATTTCTTACAAACTTCTAAAAAACAATCTTTTATTCTAGAAAAATCTTTTACACTTCATTTTCCAACTTTGGATGAGTAAGTTCTATTACCTTGAACAACTTTCATTATTTTAGTTAAGTCTAATATTAACAAATTTTAGATATATATTAAAAATTTCACGACATACAACGCCAGTATATCCAAAAGACGCTAATACGATAGTAATACTTTCCTAACACGCGTTTGAATTTATATACAAATTAAATATATCATGGATTCATAACTTTCCTTCTTTTTACATTAGGTTGCACTTCTTGATTTACATCCATATTCAAGGATATTAGAAGCCGGTACAGGAAATGGATCTTTGACATTATATTTAGCAAGAGCAATATATCCGACAGGTCATATACATACAATAGATGTAAACTCGGATAGTATTTACAAAGCTCAGAAAAATATTAGACAATATTTTCGAGGAATATATTACGATAATATAACCTTTAGTACAGGTTCTTGTTCTAACATATTAAATTCTTTACCCGAAAATGCAGAAAAATATGATGGTGTAGTATTAGATATGCCAGAACCTTGGTTAGAATTGCCTTCAATTATGCCAAAATTAAAAATAGATGGATTCATGGTATGTTATTTGCCAAATATCACGCAAATATTAAATTTAATTAAAGTTATCAGAGAAAATAAATATAAATTAGCCACAATCCAAGTATTGGAAGTTCAATGGAGGCCATGGGAAGTTAGAGCTACCGTTATTAGAAAAAAAATGGATGAGAATGTTCATTTTTCAGTAAATCATTTGATAATGGATAATAAAATACCCGAAAAAGCTTTAGCCTATGTTTGTAGACCCGCTTATATGCCATCAAGCCATTCCGCATTTTTGGTACAATTAAAGAAAATCGGGGAGGATTTACTGAAATTTCATGATGGTCTAGGAGATCCCGAACATTCAAAGAATTCAGAGGATTCAGATTCGGATGGTTCGGACGACTCGGATGAATCGGATAACTTGGATGACTGCGATTCGGACTCAGAATTCAGTGAAGAAATGATTCACAAAATTCTAGAGATTCAGTAATGATTAGAAGATTCAGATGGTTGATTTCAATTGAATTTTTGTAAAAATTTATTAAAAAGTAATAAAATAAAGAGAAAAAGACAATAATTAATAAATCTTTACTTCCTTGCTCAATGAGCTAAAGAAAACATTATTGTAATGGATAATGTATTAACAATTCGCGTCTTTTCTTTATCTTTTTTATGTAAACACGTAATTTAATAATCAATAATGGATTTTATTAAATAATAAAATAATAAAAAAGTTTTTTTTTTTTTTGTTTTTTTTTTACAATCAAGTGGAAGAGAATACGCGTAATATACCACCATTCGGAGAAGAATTAATTGAATGTAAAGAAAATAAAGAAGAAGCAGGACGAGAATAATAATACAAAGAATCCATGCTCAAACTATCTTCACTACTACCACTACTATCACTACTTTTGCTCGAATTATAGGTAAAATTACATTTAGGAATTGAGGATTGTAGACTATCAATACTACTTGTAAATTGTGAACTAGTAAATTGTTTAGGATTAAAAAATTTTGGAGGTGATGGAAAGTTCGGTAATTGAATATTAAAATTTTTTTGTATATTTGACACGGTAATATGTTCTTCAACAATGTAATCGTTTAATCTACTAATTTGACCTTTTTGATTTGTATACAATAAAGAAAAATTTAACAATAATTGATGAGTAATAGTAATATATCGACCATTATATGTTGGTATTGTATCGTTTGGTATATAAAAATTTATATTTTGAATACATTCTCCATCAACTCTTTCGTGCTTAAATTTTTTCTTCTTTTCTTTTGATTTTATAAAATTAATATCCTTACGTGGTATAATCATTTTACTAGAAATTTCTTTAATATGCCTTGATTCGCTATTTTTCGTTCTGAAATCTTTTGATGTCCTTAACATAATTTCAATTTTCTCCAAACTGACTCCGGGCTCCAATATTCTAATCCGAATTGGAATTGAAATATAAACTCCAATATTAATATTCTTATTGGGTGGTAACACCATTGTATAATTCAACAATGTAGGCATGTTACTGTTATTATTTCTATTAGCAGTATTCTCTCCATGTATAATATATGGAGGATTATTATCGTTATTCAAAATTAATGTATGTTTAAGTGAAATTTTGATTTCACTAACATGCTGCTGTTGTAATATTGTAGCCGAAATTCCATTTCCATTTGATGTATTTATTATGGCTTTAAGTGTATATTCTACATTACCAATGTCTGTTTCAAAATT
Source organism: Rhizophagus clarus (assembly GCA_015698045.1). Taxonomy (NCBI): domain Eukaryota; kingdom Fungi; phylum Glomeromycota; class Glomeromycetes; order Glomerales; family Glomeraceae; genus Rhizophagus; species Rhizophagus clarus. The sequence goes on from BLAL01000300.1 coordinate 303,538, forward strand.
ATTTGGTAAATTATATGGTAATTTCACTTTAAATGGTACCTTTATTATAGAATCATTTTCGTTAATTCCGTTAATTCCATTTGATGATAATAAATCAGTCAATCTAGTTCCAATGTTATTGGATCTTGTTGACTCCCAAATTTTATATTTAACGTCGCATAAAATTTGTTCTTCTCCATAAACTCTTCTACTCCTAGGCCCATCTTTAACTATCCATTTAACTTTTTCTCTTCCTTTAAATTTTAAATAAATATTATTAATCTTTATTGAAGAAGAGAACGAAAGGAAATTTAAATTTAATAATCCTATTAAATAACTATCATGTTCTCCAAGTGGTCCCTGTTGAAATTTATATGAATATGGATGATAAGAAAATGTTAAATTTTTATTATATTTTATATAATCATTTATTGTTGGTTCTTCTTGAATTATGTTTTGTGATGTGATAAATTTGTTAAATTGTGTAGTTGTATCATAATTGATTTTTGTAAAATATGCTGTTGCTGGAAGTTGTAATGAATTATCACGGAGAAAAGATTTTTGTGAGGACATCTTTAATTTTGAAACGTATGTCTTTTTTTCCTAAAAAAAAAAAATGATTTATATAATAAAAAACGATACTAATTTTACTACTTTTTTAAAAAAAAAAAAACTTGTTTTTTATAATAATAATTTACGCATTATCCAATTTTTTGTCAAAATCTGATTTGGTCAAATTACGATAAGAGAAAAAGCCACGATTCGATATAAAAGTAAAAGAAGATACTGAAAGAAGGGGCTTAGAATCATAATATTAAGAGGCTTAGTACTGTATTCATAATAAAAGGGCTTGGTTATAATACGACAGGAATTAACTTGATTGTTAAATTGCAATATTCGATAATTTTCGTTAAAAAAAGAAAAAATAATTTACCCATAATAATCTGTAAAAACAAACATGTTGTTTATATATGTTGATATTGATTAGTAATAAATTTATCCTTTAACAGTTTTATTATGTTAAAATTATATAATATTGGCACCTGATAATCTATTGCCTATCATATAAAAACATTAGCTTAAAGCTGCGGGTTAATGTAGTGTAAAAATGGTTAGATAAGTTTCAAGTTAGGGCGACAAGGTTTTTTTTATTTTATTTTATTAGCAATGGATCCATATTAAAGATTAAAGCACGAGATTAGAATTTCACGAAATCATGTTCTAAACCAATTTGATTCATTCTTCAAATTTCGTTTTTTCACTTTTCACTTGATATCCATTAATCCAATCTAAAATTGAGACTTCCTTTTTTCTTTCTACTTTAACACTATTAAATGTAATAACTTTACTATCAGCGCATACTACATAAACTGTTGGTAGCAATTGCTTGGTCTGGTGTTGATGAATTATTATTGTTCCAGGTTCAAGAGATTTACCAGGTTGAATTAATAAGTTATGAGAAACAGAAGGTAATGAAATGTTATGTAGTTGAATGGTCTTATTGTTGAATTTGGTTGATAATGGGTACTTAAAATAATGGTAATAAAATCGATTAACAGAGAATTAATTCGCCCAATGATTAAAATTATTTCTCTCACCTGATGTGAAATAGCACGATGTAGTTGTTCTAATTTTTGCGCAGAAATTTGTGTCCACTTAATTTCACTCATTTCTTTTTTAATTTTTGGAGCTTTTGTGATTTTCGAAACATCTTGTTCTTTCGCATTTTTTTTATAATAATCGAAATTTCTTAAAGTGTCAATTAATAATTCTGCTCCTTTTGTAGCAAGAGGAGATTCAAGTGTGATATAAGTTGAATTAGGTGGAATATCCTGTCATCATCATCAATTTAATTAAATAAATTAATGTACATTGCAAATGATAGCAAAAAAAAAAGACCATACATGTGTTATTTGACGAAGAATTTTTCCAGCATCAAATATTTCATGATGTAATTCTTGAATTGTAATTCCAGTTATTTTATCATTATTTAAAATAGCATATTGAATTGGTGATGCACCTCGATATCTTTCGAATAAAAGTAATTAATTAAAGAATTATATAATATATATAAAACACAGATTATGAAAATAATTTATTAAGATTACTAACTTTGGTAATAAAGATGGATGAACATTCACCGCGCCTTTACTAAATGATTCTAATATAGAAGGAGTTAAGAAATATCCAAACGAAACTACTACGCCGATATCAAAATTTGTTGTTTGATTTGGAGTTGGAATCTTTAAAAGGACATTAGAATATTCATTAGACTGATTCATTACAATAAGAATTTATTCTTTTTTTTTTTTTTTTTTTTTTTTTACCTTCCATCCTTCTAATGATCTTGGTGGGGCTTCATGAATTTTCAAATCATTTTCTTGAGCAAATTTTTTCACATGATCTTTTAAATGAGACAAAATTTAATTTAAATTATTTTGGTAAATTTATAATATAATTCAATAAATTATATGTACTAGATGTTATCTCTTTGTATCCTCTACCAGTTTTTTTGTCGGGCGGCACCACAACTTCAATAGATTTTACAAAGGTCTCCGGATTTTCTTTGTTCATATAAAATAATATATTTATAAATAATTCAAATTAATGAATAGTAAAATTATGTTGGACATACTTGATTCATTTATTAACGCTTTTAATGATGCAACAGAAAAATTATCTGATCCGAAAAATAAAATTTTATAAGCTTGCTTTTGGTTTAAATTTTTCGATGTGGTAGTAAAAAATGATTTTAATATGTGACTTTGAAATTTTTGTGAGAATGATGACATTTTAAAAAAGATTATCTCTTATCAGTTATTTACAACCTTAACTAATTCATCACGTGATTATTATATTATGGAGTACAAATACCAAAATTTCGTGTCTCACGAAGGAACTTTCAAAGGATTTAAGTTACCTCATTATGATAGAGAAAAAGAAGATATAGTGAAAGAAGTACAGAATATACAAGAATGTATTTAACCTTTGAGAAAAAGAAAAAGGGACTTATTGGAGGAAATTTTGGAAATTGAAGGTCAGATAGACGGTTTCGAAGAACAAAAAAAGGCAAAAATGAATAAAATATTGAGAATTGAACAAGAAGAGTTTGAAAAAGCTAGCGAAATGTCTTGGGAAGATATGACAGGAAATTCAAGGAGAAAGGAAATAAAAAATATGTTGCAGGAAGAGATAAAAAGTATGAAAAAAGAAAGAAAAGATAGGAATGCTGATTATTATTTGGAATTGTCATATGAAGGAATATCTGAAGAGTTAAAATTGAAGTGGGAAAAAAATAAAAGGGCCGAGAATTTAAAGAATGAAATAGATAATTTGACAGAAAAAATTGAAGAGAATTTTGAAAGAATTGGAAAATTATATGGTTAATATATTTTTCAATATGTTTGTTTGAGAATAATATGAGGGAAGGAAATGAAAAAGGGAATGCATGAAAAAAAGATTATGTAAGTTTGAAATATTGAAAATGAAGGATATAAGAGGTAACATATAGAAGGGTTATAGTCACTTGACCATAATTCTTTGTTTAACGTTACTGCGTACATTTAATGATGTTTTTGAAGTTTTGAATTTTGTGAAAGACCACGCCCTGAAAATCTGATCATTTAAATCAGAGGGCGACATCTTACCTAAAGACCGATGGTGTTTTTATAATTTGAATATTGTCTTGGCGACGTATTATTCGAGAACCGAAAAGCTGGTTATTTGAAATCAGAAGGCGACGTCTTTCTTGATAATTCGGCGCTTAAAGCTATATGGGTTTTTTTCTAGGAAAATGAGGGTCTCAGGACATTTTAACCAAAATTAAAGAAGTAATTATGAAATCTAATAGTACAGTATGAAAGTATAAAAATATGTGGAAAGGAGTCATGGAAATAAGTTATCAGTACTGATTAAAAAAGAATTAGAAGAATTAAATAATGGAATTATTGAATATCAAAGAAAGGTTTATTATAGGGATGATGTTAAAAATTTGAAAAGTGAGAGAATATGTATGATTTATGAGCGTACGCCATACTAGGAAAGTAAATGTCGCGTAAAGAAAATTAGTTCAAGATCATGATTTTTAGTAAATAAGCAATAGTTTTATTAATAGTTTTTAGTTAGTTTTCATATCTAGTTAGATTTGTTTTTGAAAGAGAATAAGTTGGAATTTTAGACAATTTAGTACAAAAAAAGTAAATTGGCGCAAAAAAAGTGATTTTTTTTTTAAAACCATGTGAGTAAATAGATTCATTCAGGATTTTTTGGTCGTTTTAATTTACGGATGTATGTCAATAAAATAATTGAAACACTTTACTTAATCCTAAAAATTCAAACGATATCGTTAAGATATGATTCAACTTTTATTAAGTAGAGAACTTGCACCGTACTTTCTTGACATATATATATAATCGTCCGTTCTTTAATATAGACAGTTTTATAGGGGTTGAATGATGAATACAACTATGATAAAATACAACTCTGCCACATTTTCACCTGATTTAACTGTGGCTGAGTGTGGCCATTAATAATCATTAATTGAACCAGTAATTTCATTCAACTAATTTATGTTCCTATTTTAAGTAATTACAAAATTAACCTTTTCCTAATTGGCTAATCAAAAGTCCGTAACCTTAAACAACTCATGTTGATGTTGACTCCAAAGATAAAATATATGTTCGGGTACATAAATGAAATCTAGAGATTTCTAATAAAAATTAAGTCATTACCTTTAAGAGATAATTTGTTTTAAAACAGAGAAACAAGTAAAAACAAATCCAAAACGAAGATAGTCGAAGACGAGCATTATGATGGGAAACTACATTCCCGAGTTTCAATCTTAAATACTAGATGGTTTCTTTTCTTAGCTATCAGCTCTTTATTGGAAGATAATTGGACAGCTAAATTTCAAATTTTCCGTTTCTTTTACGGAATCATATCGGTAAAGTTGACAACTGATTTTGCCAAAATCACGTGTTTTTATTTGATAGATAAAAAACGCGTCGCACTATCTCCTGTGAAATAAAAATTTGTCAAGAATTCAAAAGTATTTCATATCTAAAATATCCCGAATGGGACATTATATCTTCTAAAAGTAGAACAATACGGCAAAAGTCTTAAGACCATTATTAAGCACTATGAACAAGAATACTTTTAAACAATACAGAGAGGCAAGTGTGTTTCTCTTATAAAAGTATAGGTAAATGGCGTAGTGTGTTCTTTTTTAAAGATCAGTGTTGAGGTACAGAAAATCTCTTAGGCTTCTTGATGTTCAAGGCTCTTAGCTGACTAACTTATCAATTATGACACGGTTCACGGTTGTTTTGGTTGTCCGATGTTCAAGATTCCTTACTGACTTAACGAAGTGAAAAATTAGAAAAACTCCAATAACAAAATTACTATGGTTTTGTTAACTTTTTGAATCTTTATTGGTAAAATCTCGACCAGACCGCAAGCGCCAAACGGGAAAAAAGTGGAATACCGATCTCTCACGTAAGCAGTTACACTTTCACCAATCAGCATTTTTAGATAGCCGTTCATAGGAACATAAATAATAGTGGATTCTAATTTAATTAGATGATTAATATTTTTCTGCGTTTTCTAAAAATGAATTTTGAATAGCAGTAGAGGACTCCGTCACGTCAATGACCATAAACCTCCAACCCATCAGATGCCTTGAAATCGTGGTAATTGTATTTATATTTAATGTTTGGCCTTTTTTAAAAAAAATTTTTGGATGTGTAAGTAAAAAAAAAACTGATTTTTCAGAGAACGATGGAGATTCGGAAACAAATACACTCAGATCATAAAATAAATTATATCTGGCAGGTATTGTTGACTGTAAATGTTTATTATTCCCACTGCTTATTTTTTTTTATGGATAACAAGAATGCGAGAGGATCATTAATTGCCTTTGCAAATCGAATCCCATCTCGTAGACGCTTTTCACATAAACCCTTAGGTTATTCTTTTAACAGTTAAGATGGATGTATCAAATGATGACGAGCCTTTGGCTTAGAAATATCAAGGAGACATGGTGAGATGCCTCAGTCAGGGTTCAAATGTAGTGAATGTAGGGTATAAGCCAAGTTTTTATGCCTCTTCCGTTCAGAAGAGGAAATACTAGAGGAATCGGGATGATGATGGATATAATGAGGGATATTATTATGAAGACAGAAGATTTAAAGAAAGTCTCACCAATGAATAAGTCCTATTATCTCTCCGGTATTCGCCTAAATTAATTACAATAAGTTATTTTTTTTTCCTGATCACGCGAATACTAAGATTTACCGCAGTTATTACGTAAAAATGCTTTATTTTTTACCGGCTATAGAATTTGAATCTCTCCGTATATTTGGTTATTATGACCCGTAAAAAGAATAAAAGTCATACGCAATCTATCTCATCAGCAACCTCTACTATCTGAAGTTATAATATTTCAAAATTATACAAAAATGTAAGATAGTCTGTCTATACTAAGTTTTCCAACTATGATAAATTGCATTGTTAACCTAAAATCTTTATAAATGTAATGTTTCACGAATGGTGGATTATTCAATAAGGGTTCTTTTACAACATTTGACGCAGTAAAGGATTTACATTTATACTTTATATAGTAATCGTACTTTATATAGTAAATAAAAAACGCCACAGTTCACGAGAAGAAAATACAAACATTATCGTCTATTGAATTTTTACGCAACATTTTTCCACTGACTGTGGTGGGCTCCGATTTAACGTCCCCACACACAACTTCAAGTTAGCCCCCACTTCTTTATTCAGTGGACGACCCGCCACTAAACCGTCCAAGGAAGCTCGGTGTTATTTTTTGTTGGAGTTTAACGACTTTAAAAAAATATTTGTGACGGACATAGAGTGGTTATTATTACTATCAACATCGATCTGGTTTTTTAATTTTTTGACCATCGATTTGGTTCAATTTTCATAAAAAGAAAAGGAGCCCTCATAACTCTTTTTTTCGTAAAGGGTTTTTAAAGGGATCTTTAATAAGATAATTTTGGTAGAAAATACATCTAGGTTATAACGGTTTACTCGTATTTTAGTTATCTTCCAACATTTGACATATATACCTTCAAAAAGACTTTAAAAAAAAAAAATATAATAATGACTTCGCAAAAAGATAACCCTAACTCCGTGACTACGGAAACAAGCAAACAAATCGATGTCACGAGTGTTTCTACAAATGGGAACGATTCAAAAGAGACTAACTCTGAAAAAAAGGATAACGGGAAATCAACTGGACATGGAGAATATAATTCAAATTCAACCCCAAGTGCCACTGCTCCCCATCCTTTATCGCCGACTCCAAATTTTTATTATACCAATGGTGGGACTCAATACGTAGACCAACAAACTGCTATCGCTGCCGAGGCATACCAGGCCGCTATGGCTGCAGGATATGATGTCAGTGATCCTAACGCCTTCGCCGCGTATGGTCAATACGGAATGCATCCCCAATATTCCCAATTCTATTCTGCTGATTATGGTGCTGGTTATCCTGGATCACCTCCTCTTCAAGGCCAAGCTTCACCGTCTTTACCTCCACAGCCTTTGAGTCCTTACTTTGCTGCTACTAGTCCTACAATAGCTTATTATCCCACGTCTCCTCAAGTTGGTCCAACCGGACTAATTCATTCACCTACAATGCATCCATATTTGTACTCACCGCAGTCTCCTTACGGGAACTTGCACATACTATCACCAACCCTTTCACATACATCATCATCTGCGCCTAATTCTCCACCTCCTACATATTTGCCTGGTCCAGGAGTGCCTTCACCTAAAGTTGGTCCTTTAAACAGTAATAGTAGTCGAGGAGTTAATCGCGCTCAACCTCAATATAATTATGGTAGAAGAAATTCTGGCTCTAATCAAATTCCTGCCCTTCCTAATTTCAGTAATCCCACAAAGACTACTAATATTTATATTCGTGGTTTACCACCTACTACTACTGATGAATCTTTACATTCAATGTGTTCCATGTAAGTAGCTCAGAATCTTAAAAAAAATTTAATTACTTTAAAATAATTATTTAATTGATGTGTTGTTTGGAAAGTTACATATTAAATATGCAAATTATAATATTTAATAAAAAAAAAGTTCTAGATCTGATATACTGTCATTTTTATTTTAACTACAGATATGGTACTATTACTTCTTCAAAGGCTATTATCGATCAAAAGCAAGGTGATTGCAAAGGTTACGGGTTTGTAATGTACGATACTGAGGATCAAGCCAAGCATGCCATTGAACAATTAACGCGACTGGGATTGCAAGTTTCCTTCGCTAAGGTTGGTTATGTGAGTGTAACAGCATGATTGTAATTTCATTATACTTGTTTATGGTTGTTTTGTTAAATTATATTTAATTACTAATAATATTACCAAAATTGTAATAAATGCAATTTCAACAATAACTTTTTTGGTTTATTTAATTTAATAGGAATCTTTTAGCACTAGATTAAAGAATCTCCAGGACTTGGCTTCAACAAATATATATTTGTCAAATTTACCATTAGATATGAATGAACAGGTTTGATTTACTTTTTGAGCAAATAACTTTATTATATATTATTTGTTATGACGTAATTTTAAACATAAATTTAATTATTAACTGTTATTATTTCGTTCTTATTATGCTTTTGATAGCAACTTGAAGAGTTATTCAAGCCTTACAAGGTTGTTTCTAATAGAATTCTCAGAGACACCAACGGAACAAGTCGTGGTGTTGGTTTCGCCAGGTATTTTTCTTTTGAAATAATTTTATCTTAATTTTCTGTTACAGAATTATTAAGCAGTACACAGTATTAGAATTATCAAAATATTTAGAAAGCTTTATCGATTCATTTTTTTCCGGCTATTAACTGAGTTGATCGTTTCGGATCAGCCTGAACTAATCCGGGTTCTGTGAATTCCATCCAATAAAACTACGTTTGCATGGACAACCGAACAAGGCAAAAATTGTTCGTGATTACGTCTTGTGCGACTAATAATTGGCTGATTTCCGCAGATCCTGTTTATGCTCGGGTTGATCTGAAAACAGAAACCCGATTAAAAAAAACCGAAATTAATGAATTGAACAGGGTGTTTCCCTAATGGGCATTTTGTAAATTTAAATTTGCATATTTAAATATTTCATTAATTTTGGCAATATACTATTTAAGAATGGAAGATCGTGATTCCGCTTTGGCTATCATTCAAAAATTCAACGGATATCAACTTAATGGGGCAAACTTACCTTTACAAGTTCGTTTTGCTGATTCATTGGAACAGAAGAAATTGAAAGGACAAACTGCTAGAAAACGGATGTGGAAAGCACGTGAATTCGCATCATTAGGCGGAGTGAGTGAATTTTATCGACCTTTGGCAATTCCTATATTTTGCACGTTTTTTTTTTTTTAACAATCAAAAATATATACCTGTATAGCGAATTATGACGCAAGTTCCCGTCACACCTGAACATATGTTGGGAATGGCCGCTGGATCACCACCAGGAGGGGCCTTTCATCTTCAATATTTCCCAGAAGGTGTTCAACCTGCCGGGTAGGATTATTTTATGTGACGATTTTTTTATCTCTTTTTCCTACTGTTTACTAACATATTGTTTAACTTGGCTACCTAGTGCTTACCCACCTGGTTCAATCTCTCCACCATTCGGTCCACAGTATGCTGCAGCAAGATATTTTCAACCACTTTATACTGGACCAGTATTGTCACAACACCCAGGATCAGAAGGTCAACCTGCGACTATTGTACCAGCAACCTCAAATCAGTCAGAAAATGCCAATAAGGAAGTTTCTAACTCCGGAGAGGGCAACAATGATACTGCTGATGAGTTGAGCGAATTAGTTCAAAAGAAACTAAACGTTGATGGTGGTAATGATAAAGAGAGTAGTGCAGAAGGCGGCGATAAAAAATAATAATTTGAATTGCTTATAATTTACAAATAGCGGAATTATCATTAGGTGAGGTTTTGGTGGGCTTTGGGTGGGTTGTTACGTTTTTTGTGGTTTCCTGTGATCCAAACTTTTTCGATCTTATGTAACATAATGTATTTCTAATATGTTATCTTTATATGTTGTACTTTTTTCCTTCTCTTTTTATTTGATTTTTTTTTTTTTATTTTTTATTTTTTTTTTTTTTGAATAGATTCAGCGCGACTAGTTTGCGTCTTAGTATCATTTATCTGAACATTTTTTTTTTTATATTCATTTCTTTCATTTTCATTTTTTTTTTTATTAACATTTTTTTATACCTTTTGTGGGATTGTGACAGTCTTTTTTTTTAGATTGGTGTGAGGCTTAAAGTTCTGAAATTTCGACTTTTTCCCTTAGTTTTATGTACCTATCTTATATTTGACCAAACGCAGATCTTAATAATTATTTTATACCTTCATATTATCAACCATTGAACTTCGAAAGAGAACTAAAAAACAACAGAAATTATTATAATGATCCCAATAAGTTTACGTCACACACAAAAAAAGAACAATAATTATTGTCCAGCTCCTATATTTACAACAAAGTTAATTTTACGAACTTAAACCAATTTTTGTTTAATAATCCGCCTGTCCTTCCCTTTGTTATTCATTGATTTAGGTTTTGATCGGTAAACTTTTTTTCAAATTTACATTCAAAAGTAAAGTGACTAACTTTTGAATATAATAATTAATTAACTCGTGATTAGTTGTTGTGAGTTGATCAAATAAGAAATCATGGTTAATGTATTTTTTTTTCCATCCTTTTAATAGATCGAAAATGACAAAACATGCTGTTGGGTTTGGGGGACTTGGTGCAATTTTTGTGGAATGAGGTGAATTTCTTTTACTTGCATCAGTTTGTTTGTTTAAATATCAAGTAACTATTATATTGAATATTTCTTAATTACTTAAGTCTTAAGGTAAAAAAAGGGCAAGCCAAACAGCAAAAAAAATAATAAAAATTCACTAGACGATTTTTTCACAGTAATCTGAGATATTATTTTAATTAGGGCGGTTTTAAAATAGTATCTAAAATTGAAGTTTCCTTTAAAAACCGTAATTTTTCTAATGTGATTATTTTGTAATTCTGTGTAATAATAAGATAGGATCCCTTTCATATATTTTTATTGTTATCTTTATTTTTTATTTTTTTTTGTTTTTTGTTCTTTTGTTTTTTGTTTTTTGTTTTTTTGTTTTGTTTTATTTTAGGTTATCATTTTATTATTGTTTTTTATTTCTTATTTTTTTTTCATATATATATATATATATATGTTTATTTATCTATTTATTTTAGCATATTCATTTTATTTTATTTTTATTTTTTTTTCTATATGATTATATTGGTTGGTTTTTATTAAAAATACTAAAATTAAAAGTAAATTATCATCTTACAATATTTGGTTTGTTCAATTATTACATTAATAATAGATTAAATATTAAATATTAAATAAAAAAAAAAAAAAAAGATGATTAAAATTTTTTCTTTTTTATTTTTCTTAAAATCAACTGAATCTAATATTCACTAAATCAATTATAGTTAAAAAAATAATTTTTTTTCTAATAATAATTATAATATATTAATGATGATGTTTTTGTTCAAATCTTATTCCACCTAATAAATAAATATATATAAATATAAGTTTTTTGATAAAAAAAAATATATATATATACAAATGTACAAAAAAAAAAAAAAAAAAAAAATAATGAATTAACAAATTAACTTACAATAACCACAAGCATGAGCCCCTGGATGATCCTGTTAAGTGAACAAGAAAGATTTTTAATAATTAATTAATATATGTATATATATATATATATTTATTTATTTATTTATTTAATTAATTAACAATATAACAATAAATTACCAGGTTTATATATATTTGTGGATGACCTAAAGCACCTTTACCTGAAAAAGAGATATGTAATTTAAATTATTAATTATATATATACAATATAATATATTTTTTTAATAAAAAAAAAAAATTTACCTCCATCACAAACGGCAACTCTTCCTTCTACATAACGAATTGGTTCTTCAGCAATTAAATCAATTGCTGGTAATGGTCTCGGCTAAATAAAAAATAAGAACATTTGATTTTTTTTTTTTTAAAAAAAAATATATGCATATATGTTTTAAAAAAAAAAAGGTTATTTTAAAATGTAACCTGTGCGTCAAGATTAGTTTGTTCAAAACGAGGTCCATCCATAGCTTCTAATCTTGATCTTTGACTTTTTGACCAAGTAGATTTATAATTTGGAACATCAACAGAAGTATTTTCTGTTGTTGCATTCATAGTAAGAGTATCAGTAATTTCATCTGTCTTAGGACCTTTTGTAGCATAATATTTAGAATAATAAATGAATGAATATCTCGAAAAAGTATTGTTATGAGAAATTGTTTGTTTCAAAATATTTATAATATTATTTGAGCGGGTTAAAACATTCATGGTAAAATTTGAATGATTTGAAATGTGAAAAAAAAAAAAAAAATTTGAGGAAAAATTATATTTATATGTATGCAGTAGATCATCCGAAAATAATTAAATAATTCGGTTCTTTTATTGGCCAAATATCTTTAACTAGAGAAAATGATCGACTTGATTGACGAAAAAAAAGTAGAGATTGAAAAATTATTTTTAGGTAACAAAAAAAACCCCTGACAAACAAAACATTTTAAAAAAAAAAAACTTCAAAAATAAATTTTTTGTTATGGTTACCTTTTTGTACCAGGATCGACTCGATGATCAAATAATTAATTAATCTTAAAACAGACGTCATTTAGTGAAAAATTTTACGTACGTACGTAATACAAAGTACTATAGTTTGCGATAATCTATAAACTGTCCCTAAATTACGAATAAACAAGTTGATAAAGCTCTTCCACTTTCTCGTACTTAAAGTTGAAACATCTACCACCAATCTTCTTTTTTTTTCAAAAAAGTTTCTTTTGATGAATCAACTTAATTAAATTTGAATACGGTATTGTACTCTGGTTACGAGAATACGAGGATAAATTATTTGTTTTTTACCGAAATTACCGGAAATGAAGACTCCGTTTTAAATGAAATAAGAAAAAAGGATTTGTATTTGTATCACATTTTTAAAATTACATTTCATTTAACATGTAGAATTTTACCGATTTTTTATAATTGTTCAATATATTTTTGATAGCTTTGACTGAATGAAGTATATTAAAAATATATTTATTTCATTTATTGTAAATACAACAAAATAACTTGTATATATTTACTTCGAAATCAAGATAATGTTTTTGTTCGTTACTCGTTAAATTATTTACTCTTTTTCTTTTTTTTTCTTTTTTAAAAAAATATATATATATATATATATCAAGTTACAAAAAAAAGGAAAATGTACAGATATAGAAAAATTTTACTTTAATCGAATAAGTCTACGTTTTTGATTACCATTTACTATTTGAATATTTGCACAATCAATCCTTGTTTTATTTAAATCAGGCTTATGAATAACAACGGAACGACCTTTAACACCATATGCGCCTTGTAATTTAACAAATGGATCATAAAATTCTTTATGAACTTTACCATGGATATCTGGAATCAAACCACCATATTTACCTTTATAAATTGAAAGGAAAAATAATTAATTATTTATTTTCATTTAGTAATAATTCATTAATTAGAATAATAATAAAGACGTACCACTTAAATCACCAACTTCGCATGTCTTTGGTTGGTTTGGATCACACATATACAATTTACCTTCTACAGCGGCATCTAGAAAAAAAAAAAAATTAATTTAAAAACCAATTTTTTTTTTATTTTTAAATATAAATCACACAAATAATAAATACTTACGTGTAGGGTCAAGATGGCCATCAGTAGAAGAACAGTTATTGTTTTTAACAGCAAATTGATGAATATGAAAAGGATAAACTAAACCCAAATCTAAACCGCTGTCAATGTGAACTGTAATATCCGCTTCACCATCAAATTGGAATTTAACATATCCATGGATTTGATGATTAAATTCTGCAATCGCAAAAACATTGGCACTAATCGGTGCTAACAATAAGGTGTTTAATAATAAGGTAACAAGGAAGAGTGATTTCATGGAATTCATATTGTTTATTATCGTATATCGTTAAAACTTAATTGTTTTTTTTCGTTAGTTCGTTCTTTCTTTTTAAAAAATATTTTTTTTTTTATTTTTTTTTTTGAGAAAGAGAACAGAGAAATCAAAGGTGCGAAAACGTAACCTTTATATAAGAAATTTTTGTTCATTGATGAAAGTTTTTTTATACATTGTTGTAATGATATCAGATCGGATTATTTTAATAAAAATTATATATGATATAAAGTTTTAGAAATTTTCCAAATAAAGTTTAATACATAATCCTAAAAATACATGTTGTTATGCTTAAAAACCATTTACGCATACTTAAGTTGTGATCAGTGGACACATTTTTTTTTAGAGTTTAACATTAAAAACGTGATACGATAAATTCTATTTTTAATCCAAAAAATGATGATTTATTTTTGAATTAAAAAAGTTTCTATATAAAAAACAAACATGTGGATTAAATGATATATAATTGGAAATTATGGATTTTTCACACAAATTGTTACCTTTGTACCAATTTCTAAGGTATACGAATTTTCAAATTGAAAATCTCCATTGTATTCTCGATAAAAATTGTTCCTTTAGATAAAAATAAATGGAATTCATCTTTTTTGACCGAAAAAAAAAAGATGAATTTTTTTTTATTTCTTATTTTTAGAAAAAAAAAAAAAAAAATAATAAATAAATTATTCGCTTTAGTGTCGTGTAATTATGTCGTTTCGCATATTCATTTAATCCTTCCCTTTTGATAATTCCTATATGATACGATTATCATAGGAAATTTAGAAATTTATTTTGAATTTTTTCTTATTGTAAGAGCAGAGAACGGGAAACATTCTCCATAATAAGTAAACATTATATGTAACGTATTACACCCTTAAATCTCCTTTGGCTTGTTTCGTTCAAAGATTCTCTCAACTTTCGCGTTGATAAGAAAAAAAAAAAAAAAGTGTTACGATCTAGTTATAGAATAATATTTGCGTAAAATTTACATAATTATGATTTATATAAAGAAATAAGTTTTGATTAAGTTACTCCACTTTTCTTGATTTTTGTATAACAAATATAACAAATAATAATGTACAATACGGGATAAGGACTTCCGGATAGAATGTTAAAAACTTTTTGATTTAAAAAAAAAAAAAAAAGATCGATTAGTAAATATTTATTTTATTTCACCAAAGAAAGTAACACTAGATGAATGAACAAAAGGAAGTAACACGAAGTGAATAATGAATGAATAATATTTCTGTCATTGAAGAAGGCGAGGAGAGGAATTTATAATAATGCAATTATTATTCTTTATTGGTAACGCAGCATCTAATATATTGTTATCTATACATAATTTATAAAGAACCCGTTTACATAATGAAAACTTAAATTAATTGTTCGGACATAAATTATGGCGTTAAAAGAGGGATGTGATGTGTGCTTTTACGCATCAATAACGTTAAATAGCTCAAATGGCATAAATGACATAAATGACGCAATGAATAATGTCACTGCATTAATTATCACGGTGTGACAAATGTAAAAAACTGTTTAAATTTAACTCACATCAAATAATAGTAATTCTTTTTATTGAAATAATTACTATGATAGGTTAAAATAATGAAAAGTTTCTATATGAGTATAAATAATGTAACATTACATACAGCATATAGTTTATAGTATTTACTTGATTAAGCAAATATAATTCCGATATGAATATATTTTTCAGGATAAAAAGTTTATTGTATATATACAAAGCATTATAGTTTCAGCGAGTTATATAATTCAGGAGATCGCAAGTTGCATATTTTGGCAGAATCTTTCCTAAATTTGACAACCCTTTCCACTTTCGACTTTCCATTTTTATACGGCACATAAAGAAATTCTTGATCAATATACATTGAACCTAATTACATATGTTTAATTAAGATTTCAATTTAATAATCAATATTTTTTGCCAAGAAATCTTTATGCCCGGCATTGTATCACGAAAATTTGTGATGCAAAGAAAATAATCTTTTGAAGATCTATCAGAATGAATGAAATTACAAAGGGTAAAATCGTTTGATGTTTTGTTTCTGAATTTTGCATTTGCTATATAACAATACTACGGATTCTGATTCTCGAATAAAATTCGAGTTGAATAATTTATTCAAAAATCACAGAAATAATATGGACTTTCAATTTTTATCAATGTTAATTTCATAAAGAATTCACTTTACTTTACTTAGCACATTTCTTTATTAAATTAATGCCATTTCCTAATTTACTGCTTTATCTGCTTGTGCCCATCTTTTATTATTACTAACATTTTCTTTTTCTTCTATAATCTTTAATGCAGGCCGATCAAACTTTGCAGTTTTGGAACTTATATCTGCTTCGACTTGTATTTTTATTCACGTGATAAATACGTTTGATTTTTGACCTAAACTTTTGAATAAATAACTCATTTAAAGCTAAATCTTGAAGAGTAAGTTCTACATATTTTCATTCTCAATTTCGCATTATTTGTTATCGACTAGTACCATGATTCTGGTATCTGGGTACTGAACCTAATATATAGTATTCGCATT
This sequence comes from Rhizophagus clarus, assembly GCA_015698045.1. Classification (NCBI taxonomy): domain Eukaryota; kingdom Fungi; phylum Glomeromycota; class Glomeromycetes; order Glomerales; family Glomeraceae; genus Rhizophagus; species Rhizophagus clarus. The sequence continues at coordinate 320,181 of BLAL01000300.1, forward strand.
AGTTGAATATAAACCAGTAAGTTATTTATTAGTCCTACGGAATATGAATTAACTTGTTCCAGATTTACGGATTTCAATATCACGTGTCAAGATCGTTTAACAGTTTCTTATGATTTTGTTAAAAGAAATCTCTTAAGGAAAAAAAAATTGCCATATAATCTTTTTTTTATCCTATCTATAATCTCATATATGCTAAAATTCCCTTTTCATGATTTCGTTAAAAATCATCCTATCATTTCTATGTTTACGAACGATAACTCGTATTGCGCCACATCCAATGTGAACAACATTGACGTGTCCAAAGGAGTTGCCGTACATTTCATTTTAAAATATGGGAACGAAACAATTCTAAATATGACAAAGATTCACATCAATATCGCAAATAAAAGAATTTCACATTATCTTTTTATTAAAACTACAGTTTTTAAAGACTTTTTTTTCTTAATCAAGTTATATAAGAAATCTTATTATAAAGCATAAATATTATTAGTAAGTTTCATCCTTTTATTTAAAGACTTTACCATCCGCAAATTTTTTGCCGTCGAGATTACCATCCCAAGCCTACATATAATAAAGATTTAAAATTAATGTTATTTGATTAAAAAAAATATAACAACAACAATAACAACAACAACAACGATTATGATAATAAGCTTACAATATAATCCTCGAAACTTGATTTGACAGAAGGATCTGTGTGATCTACCTTTTGGAAAGTATAACTTTCATAATCCGCGGCATCAGTCACTAAAATAAACAATTGAGGTTTATTATCAGAATATTATTTATTTGAAAATAAAAAGAATACTAACCTTCTTCTGGTACTTCTTGTCCACGAATTACAAAGTAGCCAGCAATCGAATTCGCATTGTCTACGTAATTAAAAGAAAAAAAAAAAATAAATTAATACTTATCGTATAAATAAAGTTTCTGTAAATGATACTAACCCTCGCCCAATACAAGTAAACTTCCAAATGCGTATTTGCGAGCTCTTTCCAATCGGTTGAAAAATCCACCAATGAGATTGGAACTCATAAATACTTTGGTTAATTCATCGTTATACTTATAATCCACACGCCAAATAGAATAACCCTCTGGATCATAATGTTCCCAAAACCAATTGATGGCTGTTGGACGGGTGTCGTTATTGGAATAAACTCTTTTCCATTCTTCTAAATTAAGTGGACTAGGAGGCAATAAATCTAATTTGCTCTTAGGTTTAGGCGCAGGTTTTTCTTCTTCTTCTTCTTCCACATCAACTTCTTTAGGCTTTGTTTCTTTTTCTTTCTTAGGTTCTTTCTCTTTCTTTTCTTTTTTCGGTGCTATTTGTTTTTATAAAAAGGGAAACTTTTTAAAAAGAATCGAGATAATAGAAAAGGAAGTTTAAAATATGACATACGAGTATATTCTAAAGCAACTTCTGCAAGGGTTACGTCGCCCAAAACCTTCTTGAAAGCAGGTTGGTTAATAAGTGTAGTATACCATCGAGTAAGGTTCGGATGTCCCTTGCGGAATCCTACGTCTAGAACCAGCTTGAAAGGCAAATAAAGGGAGGTTGAAACTGCAATATCAGCCAATGTGATTCTTTCGCCGACCAAATAAGTTTTCTTTAACAAGATTTTTTCCAAAATATCCAGGGATTTTTTCAAACCATTTACTGCTTGATTATGAGCCTTTACAACGAATAAGGATTTATGTTATTATCATTATCATTAATAATTATTATTTTTTTTTTTCAACAAAAAAGAGTATAATTACAGCTTTATTATATTGAGATATTCCTAAAATCGGGTTAACCCAAGTATTGGCATGAGGAGTGATTTCATTTTCGGCGAAAAGAATATAATGTAAAACTTGTGCATTTTCTTTACGGTCCTTTCCCAATAGTTGGGTATCTTCTTTATAGCTAGCAACTATAATTTTATTAAAAATATAAAAATATACACATTGTTAGTATTAGTACAGAGCTCAACAGTAAAATACTATTTATAATTAATTTATTGCTTGCTTTCAGAAAAACAAAATTCGATCATATGAAATTTTCAGCCAGGGATAACTGTTTTAAAATATTCTCATCATATAGAGCAAGTGTCCATTATTGCCAAATTGTCTCAAACTCTAAAATTAATAATACCTATTTATAATTATATAATTTATGATAATAAATTTTATGCTTACCATAATACGCAATAGCACCGGATTCATTAAGAAAGACATCGCCATCGGTATTTTCAAAAGCGGGAACCTATAAATTAAAATATTATACGCGTTAATTATATTACTTCTTTCCGTAATATGTTATTTGTAACGCGTAGCAGCCATGATTAAGGTAATTCACATAATCACTTTATATAAAGAATTTTTTTTGTGTTGACAAAAAAAAAAAAAAATCAATAATTTATAAAAACTTACTTTTTCATTATGGAACTTTTCTAAATATGCGGGTTCCTTGTTATCTTTACCGATTTCAAATTCGGCAACCTCTATATCGAGTTCATTATAATGTGCAGCAATAAGAATCTTGAAGACACGAGGATTGTTAGGATAACTATGGATTTTCTAAATATATTGAAGGTAGGTTATAAAAAAAAACAAGATTCAATATTTTATCGTGTTTAAATTTACTACAAATTCTAATTATGTTTTCGGAATCTATTAGCAATAATCAAATTATAGGACTCTCTATAGATGCAAAAAAAAAATCTTTTAATAATGCTTGCTCATACAGCGTACTATTTTTTTTCATAGCGAATGTACAAACGGATCTCTTGCATTAACACATCCTTCCTAGAAAAATCCATAAAAAACTTATAAAATTACTTACGCCAACGGGTGCCATTTCTCCGGATTATATTACAAAGATCAAAAGATAAGAAAAAATTTTTTAAACTACAAAAATTAGATCAATTTTCTCTACGTAAAAAAAACAGGCGTCCAATCACATATTTGCGAGTTACGGCTTTTTTATTGGTTTGGATCTGCGCGTTCCCAGACACGTATTAGATCTGTGCTGAAAAAAAGATTTAAGATTTTTTTTTTTTTTACTTATCTTTTTTTTAAGATAAAAGTTTTTTTTTTCAATATAATTATTTTTTACATAATTTACTAGTTAAAATAATATCAATTTTTATCTTAAAATGACCTCTTCTCGTGAAGTTGATCCTTGGGTGTGAAATTGTTTTGTATTATTAAAGTTTTAATATTTATTATATATCTGCATACTAAACTTTGTTTGCCAAAATCATATTTCAGAATACTTCTCTTAATACTCCCTTACAAGAAGACGATAAAGAAATTTATGATTTAATTCAAAAAGAAAAATATAGACAATATTCTGGCCTAGAGCTAATTGCTTCGGAGGTATAAACTGATTATTTTTAAATTTTTTTTTTTTTTACGTTATAATAAGGCAAAAAAATGTTATGAAATATTAATAAATTTAATGATCACAGAACTTTACATCCTTGGCGGTTATGGAAGCTAATGGGTCCCCATTGACAAATAAGTATTCTGAAGGTCTTCCTGGGGCTCGTTATTATGGTGGCAATGAATACATTGATCAGGTCGAAAATCTTTGTCGTAAACGAGCTCTGCAAGCTTTTCGTTTAAACCCCGAGGAATGGGGAGTTAATGTTCAACCTTATTCTGGAAGTACTGCCAATTTTTCGGCATTGACAGCTTTGATCCAACCTCACGATCGTTTGATGGGATTAGATTTGCCCTCAGGAGGACACTTAACTCATGGTTGGCAAACTTCTAAGAAGAAGATTTCTTCCTCCTCTATATACTTTGAATCCATGCCATATCAAGTCAATTCAGAAACTGGACTTATTGATTATGATCGTCTTGAAGAAAATGCTAATCTCTTTCGTCCAAAATTAATTATATGCGGTGCTAGTGCATACGCACGTGATTGGGAATACGCTAAACTTAGGAAGATCGCCGATATACATGGCGCGTATTTAATGGCAGATATTGCTCATATCGGTGGTTTAGTTGCTGGCCAAGAAGCCAATAATCCCTTTGAGTTATGTGATGTAGTCACAACTACCACTCATAAAACTTTGAGGGGTCCGCGTGCTGGATTGATCTTTTTCCGAAAAAAGGATGATTTAGAAAGTCGCGTAAATAATGCCGTATTTCCTTCATGTCAAGGAGGACCTCATAACAATGCTATTGCTGCCGTCGCAGTTGCGCTTAAGCAGGCAGCTTCTCCGGAATTTAAGCAATATGCTAAACAAGTACGTGCCAACGCTAAAGCTTTAGGTGAAGCTCTAGTCAATTATGAGTATAAGTTAGTTACTGGTGGTACGGACAATCACTTGATTCTCTGGGACCTGAGACCACTTAAACTTACTGGTAGTAAAGTAGAAAAAATTTGCGATATGGTTAAGTACGTGTATTTGGATTTCTGTTTTTAATATATATATATATATATTTATATATATATAAATGTAATTATTATTTCAGCATTACTGTAAACAAAAATTCTATTCATGGCGATACCAACATGTTGGCGCCAGGTGGTGTACGTATTGGTACTTCTGCATTGACATCAAGAAGTTTCAAAGAGCAGGATTTTGTTAAAGTGGCAGAATATTTGCATCGTGCTGTTCAAATTGCTCTTTCAGTTCAAGTAAGTCCAATTTCTTCCTCTATTTTGAATGTTTTGTATTTAATGAGCATAGACAGATTTATGGTCTTTTTTTTTTAAAAAAAAAAAAGGAGAAAGCGGGCAGCAAAATGATGAAGGATTTTGTAATGGCATGTCAAGATAACGAGGACATAGCAAATCTTAAAAAGGAAGTTGAATCTTTTGCTACATCTTTCCCAATGCCAGGTACTATTTATTTATTTATGAATTTATCAAATATATTAAATTAGCATTACTAATATCAGTATTTATAGGATTCGATCCAAGCAATTTGGCTAATTTAGCTTCATCTGAATAATTATTACAAAAATAATGTTGTAGACTACTTTATTATATATACTCTAATTTATCAAATTCCCAAATTCTTAAATAGATAAAAAAAGTATTAGTCCATTTTTATGTAATGTAAAAATATAAATGACATTTTGAACTTTAAAAAAAGGATAAATATAAAATGATCCGCGCTGTATTAAGTAATGCCAGCCCTATCTTCGATCCTAATGCTGGCCATCGCAGAGTGTTATGGACGTAACACAAACGTAATTCACCCAGTATAAGAATTCATATTTTCAAATTTTTATTCTCTGATCTTTTCAGGTAAAAAACAATGCACTAATGTATAACTAACCTTTATAAATTATCAAATCTGTAGATAATACTTTAATTGTAGCAATAATAAACCACTTATCTTTTATTCATTTTTGTCACAACTCTTTTTAGGTCATTCTGTATAGTAAGTATATCATCAATGTAGCAAAGCTATCAAAGTTATCAGAGCTTCTCTAGTGAATCATTGATTTCATATTGTAAATATAGATGTTAAAAAAAAAAAAAATCAATCGGAAAAGATTTCGTCATAAATAATAATAAGGAAAAATTTGCTTTAGATAAAAAAATTTTTTTTTTTATTTTCTTTAAAGACCCTTACTTGTAATTAAAAAAAATAAATGTTTTTAAAGTACTAAACTACAAATACTCATAAATAATAATTATAATTATTTTTTTTAACAAAAATAAAATTTTAAAATTTCGGATTGGAAAGTATTGATCATTTATTTAATGGGCTTTCTTCTTGTCTTTTTTATCTTTCTTATCCTTTTTCTACCAAAGTTAATAAAAATTTAGTTTGTTTTAATTTATCGCAGTTATAATATCTAAAATATTTACCTTTGTTTTTGTTTTTTCAGCCATTTCAACTTCTTTAACTGGCTCTTTTTCCTTCTCTTTCTGCTTGCCTTTCTTTACATCCTTTTCTTCTTTTGGTTTCATTTCCTCAGTTTTCTCTTTTTTCTTTTCAGAAGACTCCTTTAATTTCTTGATTTTCTTAGCTTTTCCCCCAGATTTAGATATCTCTTTTTCCTCGTCATCTTCAGCTTTCTTACGCTTTTTTGAACCCTTTTCCTTTAGCTCAACAACATTTGTTGATGTAACTATTGTATGTTCAGATGCTTTTTTCTTTTTCTTTTCTTTTTTGTCCTTCTTATCTTTACCTTCCTTAGCTTTCGTTTTTTTAGATGGCTGTTCCTTTTTTTGCTCAGTTTCCAGTTTTCGCTTCTTTGTTTTCTTTTTCTTGCTTTTATCCTTTGATTTGTCATCACTTGATTCTTCATCACCTGATTCTTCACTTGATTTATTATCTTTACTAGATTCTTCTTCGCTAGTCGAATCCTCACTCTCTTCCTCAGCACTTATGTCTTCAGCTTTACGTTTTATGCCAGAAGTAATGACTTCGGCTGATTTACTAGAGCCTGCTGCACCATATTCAGCTGATTTACTGGAACCTGCCATACCATATTCAGCCGATTTATTAGATCCAGCAACGTCAGCGGATGGATTATACGAAGGCGTAGTACTATTATTTCCAAGATCGAAAAAGAATTTTTTTTATTTTTAATTCTTTTTATCATCATTATGATGGAAAAATCGCACCAATAGAAACACGTAAAAAACTTACGAGACAAGCTTGGGTTCAGCCTTCTTTTGTTTTTTCCCTTTATCTTTTTCTGTTTTTGTTCCAGAATCGCCATTACGTCCTTCTAAGATCCGTATCCTTTTTTCAATCTGTTTACGATTTGAATGGCCCAATTCTGCTTGTACATCCTTCTCTTCTGATAAAGCATCAAAACGAGTTGCGAGTGAAGATTTTGTGGCGACCAGTCTAGCTACCTATTACATAAAAAAAATTATGTAAATAAAATGATTTAAAAATGCTACTATCTTGATTAGATTTAGTGTTTATTCATTATACCTTGCCTTTATTTTTAGGAGCTGCTTGACCAACCAAACTAGCATGATATATTAAGCCATATTTAGGAGTATTGTTTTTGGTTTTTAGAGCTCTGAAAAGAGCCTTTTCTGCGCCTAAAATCTGTACAGTACTAGCTGGATGTTTTGCAAGATTAAGCAGACTACCCGAATGCGCAATCAATCTGGCACCAACCAATTCGCCTACTATAGTAGTCAAATTTGGTGCGATCGCCATCATCCGATTTTTAAGATATTCATAAAGTTCTGCACGGTATTCAGTTAAGTTTATTACTTGTTCACATCCCATTATAATATTGTCAATATCTTCTTTCGAAATTTCGGATCCCATGGATATTTCGGCTGCTTCTTTCAACTCCTTTTCTAAATCTTCTGGAAGTATTTTTGAAAGATCTGTTGTTTGTGCATTAGATCTGAATCCTATTATCAATATATATATATATATCAGATAATTTCAAAATTAAATTAATGATCGCAAGTACATTATAATGTAGAGTTTACGTACCCATAGTTTTAATTACTTTTGCATATGCCAAATTATCAACCACAATTTTCGACATTTCTGGAAAATGCCAACCATACCATTCTTTAACCCTCATCGCGTAAGTATTTAATTCTTTGTCCAAATCATCTAACAAACCAATTGCTTGAATGATCATATTATCAACTTTATCTGGGGAAAATTTCAATTTATGGCGGGACAAGGAATGAGAAAGACCCAATGACATCTGACTTATATCATCAGGTTTTATGCCGGTAATTAATGCATCGAGCTGTTGTTTAATTCCTCGATAAAGTTCCGTGACAGTGTCGTTAGACACGACCTGAATACCAAATTTTTTGCTAATTGATGCACCTATAGATTATTTATTACGAATATGATTATTTTGACGCGTAAGTAATTATTATAAAATTAGATTTTAATCAATTATCTAAAATTCGATTCAAAATATTACCAATTTTTGCATCCATAACAGCAAGTTTTTCGCTTGATATTTCTATCTTTTCAAAGGATTCTTTCAAAAATTTTTTCAAATCTTTTGAAAGTTTCCCCTCTAAAAGATCAGTAACTGAGGCAACTGCTTCACTCATGTTTTCGAACTTTTGGAAATCAACAAGTTTTACGCTTCAATGATATAAATTAATTAAAGTGAAAATACTACAGGCTCACGAAACTCACAACTAAAAACCTTGAGAAATACGTACGTTTTCTTGGCCGCCTCTGGCGTTTCAAATTCCTTCCATAGCTCATCTGGTTCTCTTAACTTACCTTCCTTTAACACTTCAAACAGCGCGTAACCGGCTGCTGTCTCGAATAGAACGAGCATTGGTAATATTCTTAGTAGTACTTTTAGATAAAAAATGAGGAGTTATATGCTAATTTATGAAAATTGAAATTACTGTATAAATAGCAATCACGACAAAAAAAAAAAAATTTTTTAAAATCAAAGTTCCAATCATCACTAGATCATCACCAACGAATAAGATTGATAAGATTGTACATCGTGATGATTGATCGCTTCTTTATCATCACTTAAAAATGAAATTATAATATTTTAAATTTGTAATTAAAATTGAAAATTATAACAGAGAATGGCCCGGCTGGCGTAATTGGATAACGCACCAGACTTCTAACGAATGTAAAATTCGGTTGGCTATCTGGGGATTGCGGGTTCGAGTCCCGCGTCGGGTACAAAACGGTTTCGATTTTTTTTTTTCCCTCGAATTCGAAAATTGTTTTATTTCACGAAAAGTGTTTTACTTAAAGAAATTTCGATAATCTATTCGAATCTTACTTTTTAACGAGCCTTTTTTTTTCCTCTTTCCTTTTTAGTTTTTTTTTAACAACTAAAAGTTTGATCTAAAATGAGTAGCTCTTCCAACGCTCCCACGGAAGAAAATACAAATATGTCGTCATCGGCAAACATTACCCCACAGATCTATTATGAACTTTTACCTCAGAGTGCTTTATTACCAGAAGAAAATCTTTCACTTCCAGATACAATTAAACTTTTAACCGAAGAAGGGACTAAAGCTTTTAAATTGAAAGATTACGAAACGGCAGTGCTTAAATACGAAGAAGCTTCTCAACTTGCGTATGTATCTGATGCTTTTATAAGATTTTATGGCTTTTTGACGCGTAATCTGAAGAAATAATAATGAAACGCTGATGTAATAAAAGATAAAGTCATTCTAATTAGGACTTTTTTTATATTAATTGTCGATATTTAAAAATTTTTCTTTTTCTACTCAAGCGAACTGCACTATGGTCGTTCGGAAGAATTTGCTGATGCTCTTTTCAATTATGGGAAAGCGTTAATTGAAAATTCCATATTTCAAACCTCTGTCCTCGGAGACAATTCATTAGAAAAACGAATTGCGTTAGAAATTCAAGAAGGTTAAAGATAATCTTTTTGTATCGTCTTTATTTATTGTAATATATTTTTTTTTAAAAAAATTTACTTATTATATAGATGAGCTCCAACATAATAATTCTCATATTTATTTCGAAGGAGAACCTAGTTTTGAAGATGAAATGGTAGAAGATCTAACTGAAGAGGGTTTAGAGAGTGAGACTAACAACAAAGAAGGTGAAAGTCATACCGAAGCAGCAAATGAATCAGAAACAGATCAAGATAGTGATTTAAATGTGGCAAATGATGTTCTGACCATTGCTCGAGACATCTATTTGGATGCAGGTACTGAAAAATCAAAAGCGAGCCTTGGAGAAGTATACATGAAATTAGGAGACATTTCTCTTGAACAAGGTAAAAAAACATTAATTTTTTAAAAAAATAAAATATTTAATTAATTGAATAAAAAAATTTTTTTTTTTTTTATTTATAAAATTAACTTAGAAAACTTTGATCAAGCAGTAATTGACTATAGGGGAGCAGTAAAAGTAAAATTAGAAAGATTATCGGATGATAACATGGAATTAACAGAAGCATATCCTTTTACTTAAAGGTTTCGTTAGGTTTATTTTAACACGAAAAACACGATAATATCCTTGACCTTCTAAAATACTCACTGGAAATTGGCTTTAGCTTTATCTGCAAGTACTGATAGAAGCCTAATTGATCAAGCTATTGAACACGTTGAACGAGCTATGGAAGTTTTAAATAAATGTAAAAAGAATTTATTAGAAAAATTAGCATCCGTACAAGAAACTTATGGTAAAGGGAAACAGGTAGCTAAAAGCGATGATAATACAGAAGATATTGAGAAAAAATTGAATGAAATTGACCAATTTCTTATAGAAATGGAAGCCAAGGTATCATTACTTTATTTAATTATATTATTTAATTTTATATATTGTATTACTACAAATTTTATTAACCTATTTCCTTTTCTGAAAAAGATCGATGAATTAAATACTACAAAAGTCAATCGTGAAAAAGAAGTACCGACGCCTAGTGAAATAGCACTTGCTGAATATGTCAAAATGTTAACTCCTTCAGCAGAATCTGATAGGACTACAAACGCTGGATCATCTTCAATAACATCTAATGTACCCATAAATGATATAACATCTTTGATCAAAAGAAAAGTTGTTGAAGATATAAAGAATATTGATGAAAATTCAACAAATACTACAACAAATACTGCTTCAAATGAAAATAACATAACAAACACAATGATAGATGAGGGAGAAGAAAAGAAGCGTAAGGTAGAAAATTTAATTGATGAGAAAACTGGTGAGGGAAATGGTGAAGGAAGATCTGGAGAAAATGATGAATCTAGTCCAAATAAGAAAGTAAGATTGTCAGGATGATAATGTTACCTTATCTCTTTTATCTCTGAGCACTGATTTTGTACTTATTTGTAAAGAATAAGTCTGATAATAATAATTTTACATTACCAATAATCGCCAAAAATTTATGGAAAGAATGAATTTTGCACTTATCTATTATTTTCTATTACACAACTGATATTAGAATTTAATATGATAGAGATACTATAATACAATCAATATACATAGGATCAAATTTTTTAATTTTATTATCATCATTATTCTCAATGTGATATCAGACTATTCAGTATCATTTATTATATTAATTATGTCTGTTGCATAGCATTATTGTTTCATCGCTTTTTTTTTTTACACTTTATAACTTTATAATCTACATAGCATAAGTATAACCTAATCAATTATTATAAAAAGATTTATAATATACTTGCCTTTATTTAGCAACACAGTACCATTTCAATAATAAATTATCAGTACCAACTACGAATTTATCTCCATCGGGACTCCAAGATATGCAAGAAACCTTTTATTTAAAAATAAAAATTTAATATTTACTATAAGTTTTATTATTAAAATGAAAATTCTTGTTACCGTTTCTTTATGTTCTTCAATGGTATCTACAACTTGAGTTTTCTCATTCTTTTCAGGAAGTTGCCATAATTTAATTTTACAATCAGTTGACCTATAATAAATAAAATTTTTTAATATCAAACAATTATTCGTGTAAAAAGTTTATTATTTTTGTACCTACCCGCTTACGAAATGCTTATTATCGCTAGCAGCCGCAACACACATAACGTATCCTTCATGTCCAGTACATTTTGATATTTGATTACCATGTTTTCTATAAAATTTATCCAAAATCTTAAATATACAATCAAATAGATATAATATATACACCAAGTGAAATTATGATATATACACATCATAAATATTGATGGTCTCGTCGTCAGAACCAGAAATTAGATGTTTTCCATCCGGAGTAAAGTCCAAACAGCGTATAGGATTTCCCGAATGTCCAGACAACTTATGAAGAACTTTTGTACTTTCCACATCAAACAAATAAATTTTATCGTTATCAGTACTGAGCGCCAAAATCTTATTATCGGGGCTCTTTTTAACCCCATCATAAAAAATTTCTTTATTAAGAATAATTAATTCTGGAAATTTTCCATTATTCAAATAAAAATAAATAAGGATACAAAGCGGCAACACAGTCCATATTTTCCCTCAGATGTATAAGTTGCAACGATTTCCTCTAGGTTAGAATCATTTCTGAGATCAATAGTTCCATGCTGTGAAGCAGTAGCAAAATATTTTCCATCTTTATTATATTGTCCACAACAAACTTCCCCTACAGCGTAAAAAATCGGTTAGTTCTTTTTTTGCAAATTTACGAAATTATAATATGTTATTACCTGGTTTGGTTTCTATGTCATTTATCAGGTTGCCTTCTAATATGTCCCACCTTTTAATAGTATTATCGAACGAAATTGATATGAGAACTAGATGCAAAAGATTAAACAAAGTTATATAAATTACGATAAAATCAAAATAACAATAATAATGTTCGTTTTACTTACTTTTACCTGTTGGATTTATGTCTAAACCGGTGACGGCTAATATATGACCTTCGAGGGTACGATAATGTTCACCAGATTGCGCTTCCCTGATTCAAACATTCTTTTGAGTCATATATATACACATATTTATACATACATACATATTTTTTTGCAACAATAAAAAGATGCAAACCAGATTTTGATCTCATTATCCAAACTTCCAGAAGCGACTACATTGCCGCTTGGCGACCAACGAACCGACCATATTTGTGATTTATGTGCTACAATAATTAATAAATTAAAAGAAATATCTGTGGAATAGAAATAAAAACAAATGTTTTTTCTTTAATTTACCTTTTGGTTTTTCTACGAAGGATATAAATTGTAAGCTCTATTTTAATGAAATAAAAGATTTTTAGACAAGAGAAAAGTATTGATAGAGATAGAAATAACGTTATAATAGACAAAAAAAAAAACCTTAAAAATAATAAAAATTACTTACCATTATCGAAATGCGTCTTTATTAAATAAGAAAAGAGATTAAAATCTAAAATTCGAGTGAGGGCAGATCAATTTTTATTGGACAAATCGGGTCGGATTTTGATTTTTAAATTGTTCTACAAATAGGCATTGATTGATCATGATTTTTGATCGGTCACTAAAAATTACTTTAATCACGAGATTAGTGCCAGTTCATGGAATTTTCGATCGACCAAACCGACCAACAGTTTTGCTGGTAGTCTGGTACGTCTGGTCGGGTTACAAAAATGCCGATCAAACAATTATCCGGCCTAAATTATATAAATTTTTTCCAGCGTCAAATTTTTCGAAATCACATGACCAAATGATATTATTCTAATTCTGGGCAGAATTAATGTAATTTCAGTCAGAGTTATAAATTATAAAATATGCGATTTTTCTATAAAATATACCTAACTAGTCACTAACTAATATGCGCATATCTATGCACCACATATTTCTGGACACCCTAGATTAGTGTAATCTAATCAAAAAAACCAATCGAACTGGCCTAATTCAAGTCTAATTTTTTCTTGTTAATTTCTCATTTAAAAACAAATGGAAAATGCGGAACTTCGAACATTTAGCCAACAAATAGATTCGATAGATACAAAACTCGTTCAACTTCTCAACGAACGTGCTCGTGCATCTTTGAATTTAGAGAAGGCAAAGAAAGAAGGAAGGTTCGTTAAAGAAAAGTTTTTAAAGGCTTTTAAGCCAGTTATACCAATGTAAATTGTATTAAAAATTATAAATTATTTGATTTTTAATTATCACAGTTATGAAGATAATGAATATTTTGTTTCCAGAAGGGAGAAACAAATTTTTGAGAGAGTTAGTTATTGATTGTTTATTAAAAAAACACTTTATTGCATCATAGTTACTAACTAAACGTTTGACCAAAAAAGCTTCATCGCCTCAATCATGGACCACTTTCATCAGAATCTCTCGTTACTATCTACAGAGAGATTATATCTGCTTCAGCCTCATTACAGAAAGAGGTGTCTATTGCTTACTTTGGACCACTAGGATCATATACGCACCAAGTATATTGTTAATTTGAATATCCGTTATTTTGTCTATTTGTTTATTTTGTCATTAAATCGTAATTCATTCATAGGCTGCAATTGAAAGATTCGGTGATAGCATAAATTATCTCCCAAAGTCCACCATAAATGGTACATATTAAAGTTTATAAATATACGATATCGGTTTATAAACTAATTTAATTTTTACATTATAAAGATGTCTTTGATTCTGTTGAAAAGGGACATTCCACTTTTGGTATTGTACCCTTTGAGAACTCAACATATGGATCAGTAGTTGCAACCTTAGATAAATTCATATCTTGTAATACAAATATACTGGCCGAGACGTATTTGAGGGTATTCATTTAAGATATTTAATATTAATCTCGTAAATCTTTTCAGTTTGATTATGATAAATAATTTTATCACTTTATTTGTACTCTTAAGATAAGTCATTGTCTCCTTTCAAAATCAGAATTCTCTTCTATAAACAAGGTGTATAGTCATCCACAGGTATATTAACTAAATGATTGCTTAAGAATATGTTAGATAAGAATATTATAATCATTTTATGTTTTTAGCATTGTTTATTTTGACTTAGGGATTTGGGCAGTGTCAGAAGTATCTTGACACATATCTTAAAGAAGTTCAGCGTATTGATGCATTATCCACAAGCAAGGCTGCAGAAATTGCTGCTTCAGAACCTAACTCTGCCGCAATTGCTAGTATAACATGTGCTCAATTATATGGATTGGAAGTACTAAAGAAGGATATACAAGATTCCAAAAGTAATGAAATTGACATATTCATAATTTCTGATATTATTTTTCTTACATTAACTCTCCTTCAAAATATTAGATAATGTCACGCGATTCTTCATTCTAGGTTCTTCTTCTGAAAAACCAAGTGGCAATGATAAAACTTTCGTTCTTTTTACAGTAGATCACCAACGACCTGGAGCGTTATGTGATGCTTTAAGTGTTTTTAAAGATCATAATATCAATCTGTTGAAGATTGATTCACGTCCTTCTTCACAACAACCTTGGCATTATGTGTTCTTTGTTGAATTACAAGGGCACAAGGAAAATGAAGTAGTACAGAAAGCATTAAATAAAATTAATGAATTTTGCTTGGATGTAAAAATACTAGGAAGTTATCCTGATCAAAGACCTTCTTAACTACATCATTTTTGATAACTTCTAAAAAGTACTATTTATTCTAAATAAACCATATTTATAATTTGATAGAAGTTTTGAATTACAATACATTTCATTATAATCACATGAAATAAGAAATGATGAAAAATAATTCATTGATTCTCTGCAAAAATCCAAGGTTTTAAATTAGTATTATAAAAAATAATGTAATACTTTACTTTTTTAAAAAAAATTTTTTCTTTAAAGTTATTCAAATATTATACTTTATTATTTATTTTTTTTTTGTCTTAAACTATTATATGAAGTAATTATTTAAAATATTTTTGAAAATTCAAAATTATAAAGAATATTTAATAATAAATCTCATATACTAATTACTAAATTATAAAATAAAATTTATTAAATTTACTATATGCAAATGTCTTTTTTATATTAAATAAATGTTATAGATATACTTTTTAAATTTGATAATAAGAAATTAATTATCTTGAGTAAAAAAACAAAATAATACTAAAAAGGTAGTATATTAAAACTTTTTTTAATAATACTTTTAAATTAGGAAAATAGTTTCAAAACTATTGTTAAGTCCAGAGTACAAATGTAACTATATAAACTAATCATGCATTGACTCAAATTTTGAGTAGACAGATAATGAGACATCTTATACAACCTGAAGTAGAACATACAGTATATAACGAAAATAGTTGCCATTAAAAGAACAATAAAATTAATTAAAATAAATTAGGAAATATGTCATTGATTAAAAGAGGGCCAGAAATGACATAATTTCCTGAGAGGAGGAGGGGGGTCAGGTCAAGATGACCTACCATTTTTAGTAACTGATAATATATATTAAATTTCCTAAAATAGTAGGTGATAACAGAGGGGAGGGGAGGAGGTCAAAACCTCAAAAATCAAATGACGTAATTTCTAACCCTCCCCTTATGATGACACATGACTTTCCTAATTATTTCCTATTCTGGAAATATTATTGTTTACCCTTGCTTTTTTCTGTACAACCTTCACAAAAATGGTTCATTTGCAATTTGATGCTAAAAGACAAACAATTATATACCATTGGCTTAATAGAACGCGTTCAGCAATGGAAATACATTAAAAAATGAGTATTCCCATTCATACTATTAGGTATAATTTTAAAAAGCTTGAAGAAACAGGTACTGTTAATCATAGGAGAGGAAATGGACATAAAACTAAGATTACACAAAATATTATGAGGGCTATTGGTTAGCAAGTTCATTGTAACAATACCATTTTAACTTGTCAACTTGCTACTAATATAGAAAATACCCAAAATACATTTATTTCACACTCTTTTATTTGGAGACATATGAAAAAAAGAAACTATAAAAGCTCTGTGCTGCTCACAAATCAGCATATTAACATAGGCACAAGCGCATATGAATGATAATTGGGATAGGACAATATTCACTGATGAAACAGCATTTGATCTTTTTCAGAATAAGGTCAAAAGATGGCATAAAAATAGCAAGAGACCCATTCAGAAATTACTAAAATCTCGTCAAAAAGTAATGGTATGGGGAGGAATATTAAAAAAGAGGAAAACACCTTTGTTTTATTTTACTAATATTATGGATAGATAATTTTACATCTAATATATTGCAGACCCAGCTTTTATCTGCTGTACAAAGTATGTACAGGAAAAACTGGCATTTGCAATAAGACATTAATTTGAAGCACACATCACGTGTTGCCAAGGATTTTATTGCCAAAAATTCTATCAATACAATTGATTAGCCATCCAACAGCCCAAATCTTAACCCTATTGAAAATATGTAAACAATCATAAAAAATAATGTTGAGAAACAGATGCCCAAAAATATTAGTGAACTAACTAAATTTTTAACTAAGAATAGGATGCAATTCTGCAAATAACGATAAATAATTTAATTATGTCTATGAGAACAAGATGTGAGCAAGTTTTAAAGAAAAATAGTAATAAAATCCATATTAATTTTTTTTTATTTAATAAAGCAAATGATAAGCTTTAAATTAAGCCCAAACCTATTTAATTTGAGTGCATAATCATTGAGAAATTTATCTTTTTATCGTGATAATTTTTTTTATTACATACTGTATATAGTATTTCACTATACTCTAAACTAAAAAATAACATAGTGTAAAATTAACAGTTTTTAATATTATTTATTTTTTTTTAAAAAAAAAAAGTCTATTTTTAATAGTTATATATAAAGTTAAAATTAAAATCCAAAAATTGAAATATTTTAATTTGAAAAGGTCAAAAATCTAAATTAAAATCAAAATAGTCAAAATTATATCATAATCATATGATTTTTATAATTATAATTTAATACCAAATTTATGCAACATATATTATTAGAAACCTCTCGATAAACTAAATCCAACTATGCAAAGATTATAAAAATCAAATCACTAGATGCAAAGATCATTTTTTTTTGAATTTAATATTATTATTCACTATAAAAGTCACATAATTATAATGTAATTTCAATTATTTTGACTTTTGGAAAAACTTAAATCAAAACTATTTTGACTATTTTGACTATTTTAAATATTAAAATTAACCATTTTTGGTTTCATGTATAAGTATAGTAGATCTGTAATAATTTTAGCTAATATTATTCTATAATTTTGGCTAATCTTTAAAATATATAATACTATAATTATAATCTATTAGTATCTAGAACTCTTTTAGAACTGTCATGAAACTGGCAAAAAACCAGAAAAGTTTTATAAGTTTGTTTATTTCAGATCACTTCTTAAATGCTAAGTTATTGTTATAGTTGTTTCCAAAATTCAACTGGCAAATTCAAAATCTGAAATTACTAAATTATATAAATACATAATTAATTACACACAGTAAATCTGTAATTATACACTCTAAAATTCTAAAATTTGTGTAATAGTATGGAAGTATAAAATATTTCTGAATCCAGTGATCTGATTTTAACAATTTTACTCTCATTTAATTTTTCTCATCAAGACAAATCTAATAATATGTATTGCAGCATTCTAGCATTAATATTGGCAGAGTTATCTTATTGTAAATATTTAGTGATTATTGGTGTCAAAGTATGATCTAGTAATTGGATTTTTACATTTTTATTATTATTAGATTTGTCTTGATAAGATGAATTGAATAATAGTAAGATCATCAAAATTGGATAACTTATTACAGAGTTATAGTTTAATAAATTTTTAAATATAATTTGGCTAGAATTTAGATTAATTCTGATGTGGAAGAAGAAACCATCCTATTAGTATAACAATATCGTATTATGCTGGTTCTTCACACTAATTTCTCTAATATCACTTGGTTTAAATTTTTCTTTCTTCTAATATTCTAACATTTTTCTTTATATTCTCTCTTTTGTTCATTTAATACCTTTTTCTTTATTAGCTCTTTTTACTATACTCTCATTACAATATTATTTTTAGATATCTCAAATACCAAGGGTTTTCTCTGGATTTCTCTTAACTATTCCAATCATGAGGGTTTTAGTTTACCCACAACTCAAGTATAATGCTTTAACTCTCAAACAAGCATAATTTCACTCTTATTCAATATATCAAAATAATATTATAACTAATTAAAGACAGTACTCTCAAACATTAATTAAAATGCAATTTCCTTCCATTAATTAATTTAATATCATTTGAACATAATTTCATAACAACAAGCATTTTTCATAACAACAAATTAAACAACATATTAATGATACCAGGTGAAACTATTTTTCCCAATCTGAAATATTTCAGATTTTTTTTTAAAAGACTAAATTTATTCCAAAACTTAAACTTATTCTGAAATGTAAATATATATCCAAAATGACAAATATATTTATTTAATATAACATGATTTTTAAACTTAATTAATTAACTAGCCAATTATAGTTTAATTATTACAAACAAAAAATATTGCTTAATTGTTTAACATTTTATTATTTGAAAAGGAAATAAACATGTGAAAAAATACAGACTTGCGGTAAAATTTGATTATAAAATGTTTCCTACTAATTTGTCATCAAGTAAATGTAGTTGAATTAATTCTTTAATATCATAATTACTTTCCATTTCTACATCTTCATTATTATCTAACTCATTTTTACCATCACTTTCATTATCACTTATATTATCACTATCATCTGAATTTTCATTATCATTATACGAATATTTTGCTACATCTTTTAAATTAAACATTTCTTCAATGATTAAAACTTGCACTTCATAATTAGGGATATCTAAAATAGAAGTATTTCTTCTATTATCAGTTTATTCTCCTCTTCAAATTGTAAAAATGTTGATTCATTAATCATTTCATATACTTCATCTTTCGTATATTGTTGACTAACATAAGCAAGCTCATTTTTAATATTAGATATGTAAAATAAACAAATTTTTGCCATAGTTTTAACCTTCAAAAGTCCTAACCGTTACCATCGTTTACCATATAACCAACCAAGAGTAGAAAAACCCTTTTGCATTCCGTATTGTGTGGGGTGATAAAAAATACTATTATTGTCAACATAGGAAGATAATCATATTTATCCTTAATTGTAAGCTACCAACTCATTGGTATTTCAAGTTGTCTATCAAAATCTTGATTATATGGACTATGTTGTAATTCATAGTTGTGCATTTGTGTTAAGAGATGATTACATGACTTCTTATCACCACCATTATTTTGCCAAATTTGAGCCACGGTAGTAGTAATAGTTTTCTAATATTCTGCTTTTAACCCACATGCTATTAAATATTAATAAAAAAATTAATTTTATTTTTCAATTAATTATATTTCTAAAAATTAGAAACTTACTAACCACGATAGCCAGGATGTAAAAAATAAACCAAAACATAAATTTTTAGATCGAATTTAGCCCAATATTTATTGAATGATTGGATACAATGTTGATGAAATTCTACCATTCCCTAAGAAGGTAATTTTTTAATAGCATTTGCTAATAAAATCAATTGAAGAAAACAATTAGCGAGGTTTGCATTTGCGCTTTCAAGTAAAGTAATCGCGGTCTTAATTGGTTTTAAAACTCTAGTCAGTTTATCAACATTTGAAAAAAATTCCAAACTTTAGATATTTCGTTTAACACTTT
Organism: Rhizophagus clarus; assembly: GCA_015698045.1. Taxonomy (NCBI): domain Eukaryota; kingdom Fungi; phylum Glomeromycota; class Glomeromycetes; order Glomerales; family Glomeraceae; genus Rhizophagus; species Rhizophagus clarus. The sequence continues at coordinate 340,246 of BLAL01000300.1, forward strand.
TATTTGTAATTTCATTAAGATTATTTTTCAATATCTACGAATATTTAATAAAATATTATTAGTAATCGGTAATATTATAATAATGAAATAAGAATTGCACACAAATATTAAATAGTATTAATAAACTTACATGTTCTAGTACTATTCGTAAATGAGATACTGAACTTACAGCTTCATAACAGAGGTCTATCTCATTTCGTAATAAGTTTTGAGTCCCCCTCCAATTTGTAATATGGTAGCAGCATCAGTCAGTAATTTTCCTACTATACGAGACTGTTTAAAAAATGATGTAATTTGATTATATCCTGTGAGCGTTTTTTTGGCTAAATCATGCTCTAAAAATAAATAAATAAATAAATAAAAGAATTATAAGCCAATTTTTTTTAACAATAATTCATAATTATTTATAGTTAAAACATACTTACTATGCGTTTTGTTATTAGATTGATGAAATGGGCAATACATTAAAGATCAATAATTTTCAGAAATTGGTTTGTAATGATCTCCCTTACCTTTACACAATTTGCAGCATTATCAGTAACTAATGCGGAAACTCTTTCAGGACCAATTTCTTTAATAATATCCGTTATTTGGTCTGCAAGAAACTCTCCTGTATAATGATCATCCGAGTAATCATGAAGAGCATAAAGGTATTGTTCTCGATTAGGAGTTAGAATTATATAATTATAAATGGAGATGCCATTCAGATTCGTCCACCCATCCAGAGCTTCAATAAATGAAATAATTAGAATTTAGAAATTAAAAAAATTCATTTAATACTGAAGCTTACCAAGGGTCAAATTCTCAGAATTTTTGATGATATTGTTAATATTATCATTAATTCTTGCTGTTTCTTGATTTAAAAGCCTACCACTAAGTAATTCACTTGATGGCAGTTCGTATCCTGGTCTCATCTTGTATAGAAATTTGATAAAAAACAGATTCTCAATGACTGAAAACGGGATACTGCAACATACAAAAACACGCATAAGCGCACAGGTAATAGAAGCTTTTTTTGTGGATTTATATTTGTTGATTCAAACCAATCAGTCAATTCCTGTTGATCCGTCTAAGATTTTCTTTTTTTATTACTTGAAGAAATAGTATCTTCCTTTCTGAAATCTCATGCAGAAACTACACCTAAATAGAAGGAATGAACAATATCTGGAACTTCTTTACAGTAATTTGCCAAATGATCTTTTAACTCGTTTGGATGACTGTAAAACCAATGTGTCTTACAATAATTACATTTGGCTGAAAAATGGCCAGCAGACTTAAGCAGTTTCTTCTCATAATGTTTCCATACTTCGCTTTGAGGACGGCCACTTTTTTTCTTTTGTTGAAAAGTTGGAATACTCATTTTTTTTTATAAAATAAACTATTTTTTTTATAATAAACTATTACAATTTATGAAATAGCAAAATAATAAAAGTTACGCATTAACACGACTTTGACAGCATATATAGTCATCTGAAATAAGGATTGGATCATATTTTTTTTTAATTCAGATATATTTGATTGATTATCTTTGATTATCTAGTTTCGGTTTTGATATTGATTTAATCATGTGACAAAACGTTTCAGAATTTTGTAAATTGATGTATATCAACGAAATAAATTCAGTTTCGTCATATGATTAAATATTTCAGTTTTGCCCAGTATCATTACAATATATCAAAATTATTAATTAAAATACCTTTAAAATTTCATTTAAACAGAGTTTCCCTTCTTTATTAATAACTGTGGAGCTAGATAGCTACAGTAAGCTAAAGTAAGTTGAAAAATACATCTTTTTATACAAAAATCTAAAAACTATTTCCTATCTAATCTTATTTTCTTTTTCTCCCATTAATTCTATTTTCTCTAATATTATATCATTTGAAAAGATTTAGAATGTTAAAGATATTTCATTGCATTTCAAATCCAATTATTCCTTTAGGTAAAATATTTCTTGTCTTTTAAAAATAGTTGTTCATCACCTTTTCTTAATGGTGATTCATTAATTGTAATGCTTGGCATTGTATCATTTCATTGGAATCTCTTTTTTCTTTTTCTGAATATAGTTATTTATTCTTCTTGATATTACATCATTTGAAAAGTTCCAGTATATTGAAAATATTGTATTGTGTTGCATATTGCATTGTATAATGCTTGATATTATGTCATTCTTTCTCTTCCCACTATTTCTTTGGCTAAGTTTCTATAAGGAATTATTCTCGCTATATTTTTAATACTATCTTTTCTTAACCTAAAAATAAATAAAGTAAAAAAAAATAAAACCTAAACTAAAAATAAAATTTAAATTAAAAATAAATCCTAAAAATAACTTGTATTACTATATCATGTGATTTATATTATATAATTTTTCTACCTATTATATTATTGTTCAATTATCTTTATTACTATATTTTTTACACTACACTGGCCAAATATTTTTGTAATATGAAATTAAATACAGAATCTGAAATTAAATACGAAATTTAGATCTTTTCTAATAAATTGCTTAATAATTACAAAATTACAAAATTACGTAATTTCGTAATATGAAAATAATTTTGAATACAAGTATAGTTATTATATCCAAAAATCTAATTAAAATTATAAAATAATATTGGTTAAAATTAAGCAAATTCATATTGTGCCTTATTGTATCAATCATGTAATACTGTTCTAATACTGAAACATCCTTATATAAATAGTTACTTTGTAATTTTTCCTTTTAGTTGCTATTTTTTAATTATTAAATAAAATATAAAGTATTAAATTTGCTATCCATTTATTTATTAGATGTTTTGCAATCTATTTGCCATTTTTTGATTATTAGGTAAGATATAAAATACTAATATTATACTATTTTTACAATTTTATTTATAATTTTTTTGATTGTTAAGAATAAGATATAAAATACTAAATTATTGATTTAGATGCATAATCCTGTTTTTTATAATTTTTAAATTATCAAGAATAAGATATAAAATATTAAATTAATTACAAATTTTACAGTTTTTATACTTTTTTTTTCATATATTCTTCTGAATCTTTCTGTTTTTCTGAATTCTTTTCTACTTATCAGTAATAATATATTAAAGTTTAACTCCTATATATTATTTTACTTTGGAAATCTTTATTTCAATTTTCACTTCTGTTTTTTAAAATCTTTTCTTATATAATTGCTATAAAAGAATACTTTAAATATTATTGCATCAATTACTGTTGGATATTACTTTTGAATATTACTATATCAATTACTTTTGAAAGGATCCTGAATAATATATAAATATATTAGATTTGAATTTGCTTAATGATCATATAAAAAAAAACCCTATATAAAACTTTTATTTGCTTATTTTAATATAAAATTTTTAGCAAATTTAAAAAACATTCCTTTTCCGCTAACGTGCTGAACCAAATTTCCGCAAAAATTTTTTCAAAAATTTTTTATTTTTAGCGCGTTTTCAGAATACAAAACATACATAGTCATGACTTCTACACAAGAAACATGCACATACAAGACATATGACGAGTTTGCTCAACACTTTATAGACGTATTTTTTAGGTCTTTCTCTTCCTCTCTAAATATAAACCCGCACATAATACTCAACAAGACTGGTATAGCCGAGTGGAAGAAAGCTAATCAACGGGGGTTCTTCACCAAGACACCTGAACTCCTACCTACCGTACAACAGGCCAAACAGAAAAAGCTCAATGAAGAGCTCGTGACGGTTCTTACTCACTACCTCACTTCATCTCTCGCTTACCTCAGATCCTGGTACCCTGAACAGCCAGAGACTCCAATTTTAGGGTGTGTAAATAACGCGTCAAGCACCCCCAGATTTGGCCCTCGCACAGGAGATGGATATGGATATTTCATCACCTACCTCGCACCAATCAACATCTGCACAACCTCACACAACAGCTGTTAATAGCCCAATCGCGACTACGCCTAAAGGCAAAGGCAAAAAGAAGAAGCATAAGCACATTACAATATCTGAAGAGGATATTGACAAAGACTTCAGGCTTCCTGTTGACTCTGTGGACGAGTCCACCCAAGCGCTCTCTTCTCAGCTACCTTCCCCGCCTTTACATGACGCGATCAAAAAAGTTAAAGAGTCTTCAGCACCGCTACTGGACAGCAACGCCAGTAAAGAAAAATGTCTAAAGGTGCAAGACGCTGAGGCTGCACAAGTCATCACTGGATATCAGGCGCCCTCAGGGTGCCAGTTTGTTCGTGATATCCTAATATATGATGTTCCTGCAAAGTGGGATAATTACGAACTATTATCTCACCTATCCACTTGGGGTAATGTAATATCGATATCGACTAAGCGCCAGCGCAAATATAAGATGGTACGATGCAAGCTAGTTATTTCGGAATTCTTTCGGAACTATGAAGCATAGTGGATGGATCCCCTTGCAGGTATACCTACTCGATGGTTTCTGGTGGCCTGGAATCTGGCTGAACGTAAAGAACGGCAAAGATTCCAAGCCGTTATTTATGACCTGCCTGAATCTATAAATACGGCTTTGCTCACGGCGCCCCAACACTTAACTTTTTTCAGTGAATTGAACATTAAAATATTCAAAGAAATTAAATTCCCAGACGGATCATGCAAGATTGTTGGATACTTCGAAACTTGGGAACACTTATAGAAGTGCATTAGTAACCTGACCCTCTGGTATGACAAGAACGTCTCATGGTGCAAACATACCGCGATCCTGAAGAAAACAAAGAAGATTAGTCCTAACTCCTCCCATTCGGCTAAGCGAAAGAATCAAGGAGATCGTGTTGACACCAAATCTTCTACCAAACTGTCCAAGTCTATTCCAGCAACTAGGTCGAACAAGACTCACATAAGAAATCTCCGGATGAAGGATTCAAAGGCACACCAACGAAAAGATGATAATGATTCACAGGCGCCTAAAAAACCATCGAAGCGGCATCATGGCTCCAAATCCAAGATCTCCAAACGTGACCTTTACGCAGAAGTCAGGACAATTAAGAAGATCCTGGATGAATTAACTAGTAATCTTAAATTGAAGTGAAGGAATGATCTGATAGTACTTAGCAGCTTAGATTACCTCTTTTCGTAGAATTTTTCTTTTTTTCCTCCTGTTTACCTTTTATACTTTTATAATTAGTTTGTTAATGATCTAGGCGGATGGTAAGACCGGTCCTCAGGCTGGGAGTGTAGTTCTTGTATTAATAGTGATGCTTACCGCATCCTCATTTTTACTAATAAACGTATGCGACTCCAACGCCTTTAAATATAAAAAAAAAAAAATATAAAATTTTTAGTTAATTAGATATTTAAATGCATAGTTGAACTTATTTTTATTTCATCTCAATAATTATATTTGTATAATAGAACCCCTTATTTGTATAACAAAGATTTTCATTTATATATAGAGAAAATTTTAATTTTATATGTATATCAAAAAAATTTTTTTATAAAAATTTTTTTTAAGCTAATACTTCTTTTCTATTATTTTATACATTTTAATTTTATAAACATAATATTGTATTTAATATTTATAAAAAAGAAATAATTTATTTACCGCCCCACGCGTTGCAAATTTTATGTTTATCATTGCCATTTTAAGAAATTTTTTATATTTATCATTGCCATTTTAAGAAATTTTTTATGTTTATCATTGCCATTTTAAGAAATTTTTTATGTTTATCATTGCCATTTTAAGAAATTTTTTATGTTTATCATTGCCATTTTAAGAAATTTTTTATGTTTATCATTGCCATTTTAAGAAATTTTTTATGTTTATCATTGCCATTTTAAGAAATTTTTTATGTTTATCATTGCCATTTTAAGAAATTTTTTATGTTTATCATTGCCATTTTAAGAAATTTTTTATGTTTATCATTGTCATTTTAAGGGGGGTGCGGTGTATAAGCTGGTTGATCAACATAAATCATTTACAAAAAAGGAAGGATGCGTTGCAACACAGATGCGTTAAATAAATTCACTCTATAAAAAAAATCATATTTTTATAATAATATTCTTATATCTTTATTTTTTATTTACTAATTTTACTCATATATAAAATAAATTTTGAACAAATAAAATTATCTTTTTATATTTAAGTAAATTGTTCACAGTGTAAAAAGTATATGTATTTTAATTTTTATAAGTCTAAATATAATATTTGTAAAGATAATTATATTTTTTAAATAATATTAACTCCAAAAATTTTTTTTTATTTTTTTAACTTCAGAATGTAATAATATTACTTTGGTCAAATAAAATTACTTTTTTATGCTTACAGCAGTTTTTATAATTGTATACATAGTTACCAGATTTTTTGTGAAGTTTGAAACTGTAATTTTTAATAGTTGACGTAAAATCAAAATAAATAACTTAAACCAGTTTTGTATAGTTTTTGATAATGTATACCACATGATTTATTTGATTTATTTAACAAGTTGATTATTTCATACTATAAATTATACAGTAATACATATAAAAAATTATCAAAATCTGGTTTTAAGTTATTTATTTTGATTTTACATCAACTATCAAAAATTGCAATTTCAAAACTCACAAAAAATCTGGTGACTATACAATTATAAAAACTGCTGTAAAAAGAATTTTTATAATGATTGAATTAATATTTGTAAAGTATTGGCTATTTTTATATTATTAATTTTTTTGCAAAAATCTATTTTGCAACTTTAGAGTGTGATTTTACCATTTTGGTCAAAATCACCTTTTCTGCTTAAATAAAATTGTTCAGCAAGGTCAAATTTACCTACAGTAAAAATTTTAGGATAATTAGTTTAATATTTGTGAAATACAACCAATTTTTATACTTTCAATTATTTATCATTTAAGTGATTTTAATTTTAAATTGTAATTTTTTTTATTTTAAATCAACTTGTTAATTTTAAAAAGTTATTCAAAAGGGTTGGCAATAATTAATATTTTAATTTTTATAATTATAAATATAATAATATTTATAGAACATTGCTTTTTTTTATAATATTAATTTTCAAATTTTAAAACTATTTTTAAAATAGCAATAATATATTACAGTTATACCTCTATAAGTGCATCCCCTTTGAGACTATAGTAAAAAAATAGCAGAATATATATTTAGAAAGGAAATGCATTTATAGAAGGTAAAATATTAGGAACACTTATAAGTTGTGACTAAAATTTACTATGTACTTAGAAAGAATTTATATATTGTATATACTTATAAAGGATGCACTTATGAAGATATGACTGTATATCATATTAGAATTCCAAACAATATATATATAGGTAACAAAAAAATTTGCTTATTTATCATATAAAAATTTTTTTTAAGTTATATAGAATTTTGCTTATTAAAAAGTAAAATATAAAAAAAGTCATAATTATAGATACATAATAAGGAATTAAAATTGTTGAAGTTATATATAGATTTTGTGTAGTAAAGAGTGATTTTTATACTAAATATATATATATAAGAAAAAATTTTAATTTTACAAAAAAAAAAAAATTCTTTTTCTTCTTTTTTCATAATCAGAAATTTTTGTAAGAGTTATCGTATCTCTATGGAGTTTTAGAAATTTTTTTCTAGTAAACATACAAATATCTGATGTTTCTATAGTTTAACAAAATTAGCAAATATAATTGGATAAAGTTTTTCTCAAACGGATAATATTCTAGAATATAATCTGGATATCCTATTATTCAGATACAATCCAGATAAATTTTAAACAGATATCCAGATCTACAATTTATAAAATGAATAATCCTATAGGATAATCCAGATTATTCTAGGATTTGGCGCTGAATTATAAATATTTATGCACAATACTACCACTTTTGCACATCATCTCGTTCAAAGAAAGAAACATACAACTTAAACAAGGAAACAAAGAAATTCTTTGAGTATACTGTTTCTGAATATGTCAACTGAAAATACTTCAAAAAAACATGCTAGATCTGAAGATAATCCTATTATTACAGAAGATATTATTACAGAAAATATTGTTACAGAAGACATTATTGAAGTGGAAAATATTATTGAGATAGAAAAACTAATACCAGCAGATGATATTGCTGGAAAAAAAAATGCATTTGAAGAACTTCTTATTAATAAAAAAAATTCAGATTTATTAAATCTTCAAATTAAAAATAAGGGGAAGATCAAAACTCCGCAGTTGGGTATATAATTGGGGTGAACGAGTAAGTCATCTAACAGATTCAAAAAAATACATATTTATGTATAATCAAAAATTAGAAAGTGGTGAAAATTGTAATACAAAAATTGAAACATCAGGTTCAACAGGTAATATAATTAGTCATTTTGGTCGAAGGCATAAAATTTATAAACATTCTAAACCTCCATCTTCAACGCCATCTATAAAGCAAGTAAAAATCAATAATTACACTATTTCGTCAGATTCAATTTCACAAATGACACCAAATCGACAGAAATATTTGGAAACCTTACTATTTGAGTGGCTTGTTCTAGATTTTCAACCACTTTACCTTTTAAAATCACCTTCTTTTCATCAATTTATCAATGCATTAAATGAAAATTTCAAACTTCTAAATGATAAAAAATTTCAAAAAAGAATTTTTGATGCATATGAATTTTCACAAAAGCAACTCAAACAATATATTTATGAAAATTCAAGTTCAGTTTCTTTAACTTGTGTTATTTGGACTTCTCGTAGTAAGCAAAGATTTCTTGGTGTTACTTGTCATTTAATTACACCTGATTTTGAGATGAAAGAAATAACTTTAGCTATTAAATATATGCCGTATCCTTATACTGGAGATGCTATTCAAAAAGAATTAGAGAAAATTATTTCAGAATGGGAATTGCAAGATAAAGTTTTTTTTGTACTACTGATAACGCAGCTAGTATTAAAAAATGTCTTAATCAAATTTCTTGGTTACAAAGATTATCATGCACTGCGCACACAATTCAATTGGTTATAGGAAATGGGTTGCTTACTACTGAGGTTCTAATTGCACGTGCAAAAAGATTAATTAATTTTTTTACCTCACCAAAACAAAATGAACGTCTTCTTAATGCGCAAAAAAAAATTCTGAAGATCCAGAAGAAGAAAGCGATTTGCATACAATCTTTTATAGGGCAATTACTGATGTTAAGACACATTGGTCAAGTACATTTATAGCATAGGAAAGGTTAATTATTTTGAAACCTTATATTGATATTGTAATTTCATCATTAAATGTAAGTAAAGATCGTAATGTAAAAAATAATGCAAAAAGATTAATAAAAATTAATCTAACTGATGATGAATGGAATACTATAAGAGATTTACTTGAAATTTTAGGATCTTTTGCTGAATTAACTGAGAAGTTAGAAGGCACAAAATACGTAACAATGAGTTATATATATCCAGGTATTGCTAGACTTAAAAAACGTTTTCGTCCAATAATAGAATTTAATAATAATAATCTAGATTTGGAAACAAATGATGATGCATTTGAAGATCATCAATTTGAAGAAGTTGATGAAGATGATGAACCTGAAGCAAGACAAAAAATTAAGATAAATACTCCTGTCAATACTAGTAATCTTTTAAATAATATCAAAGTGAATTTATATAAAGCACTTGAAAAATACTATGAAATAATTGAAAAAGAAGCATTAGTTGCAACATTATTAGACCCACGTAAAAAAAAAATGAAATTTGCAGATGAAAATAAAAAAGAATTTGCGAAAAATAGTCTTTATGAGGTTTATGAATTGGCAAAAAATGACACCAATGTTCAACAAGAATCACATAAACCAGAACCAAAAAAGAGAAAACTATCAAAAGAGTATGTTTATAAGGAAAGTTTATTTTCAGATGATGAATATGATGATACCCAAACTGAAGACAATGAAATAAAAAGATATTTAGTAATGGCGCAAATTCAAAGTGATCAAGATCCATTAAAGTGGTGGGATATAAATAAAGTCCAATATCCAATTTTAGCACATATGATACAAAAATATTTATCAATTCAAACAATGTCAGGGGCAAGTGAAAGGGTTTTTAGTGATGCCAGATTAATAATGTCTGTAAAAAGAATGAGAATGAAGGAGGATTTGTTTGAAGCTTTAATTTTTTTGAAAAGAAATGGTAATTTAGTAGGTGGAATGTTTAATAATGATACTTAAATTTGTGTTATTGGTTAAATAATTTACATCTATAATTTGTAAATTGAAAGATTATTTTTTACCATTAACAATTAATAAAATAAGTTATATAAATAATGTGGCACTTTGTTTTGTTGAATCATAAAATTTCTTTTTAATTATTTTTATTAGAAATCGAAATAAATACAAATTATTAAATAATTATTTATTATCCTAAGATGATTCAGATTATTCTAGGATGATTATTCGGATTATTCGTTATCCTATTTAATAGGATAATCCAGATTTTAAAATTTTTAAACAGGTTATCCTATATTATTCATAGGATAATCTGGTGAGAAACTCTATAATTGGATATAGAATTTCAAATTTCCAGTTCAGTTCTGTTTTTGGTTCTGATTTGGCTCTCTAATATAAAATTTTACCAAAAGTGTTTTTTGGCCTAAAATTTTTACTGAAAAACGTTTTCAGATCATACTTTTAACCGAAAATATTTTCAGTTAAAAACACTACTGAAAAAATGTTTTTGGTTTAAAAAATTAGTTCTGGTTCCATTTTCAGATCAAAAAATAAAACTAAAACCATTTTTTCAAAAAATATTTCAAACTGAAAATGTTTTCAGATAAAGTTTTTTAACTAAAAAAATATTTTTCAATTAAAAGATGATTCTGAAAATGTTTTTCAATAAAAATCTTATTCCAAAAAGCATTCAGTAAGGAACCAAGTTCAGAACTGGAATAAAACTGAAAACGGAACTGAACTGAAAATTCAGAACTCTAATTGGATGCTCCCTTTTTTTATTTTCTTATGTTTTTTAGTATATATATAATTTTGATTTCTCTTCTGTAGGTCGGCAGCTTTAAATACTATAACTATTGTATTTTATAGGTTAATAATTTTTTGGAAGAGAACATCTTTATTTTATATTTTCTTTATGCTATTTTACTCTTCCTTCCCTCTACGCTCTTTTTTTCAACCTCTTTGTTTTTTTTGCGAGGGATAGGGTCGCAACTATATAGAAAATATAATCACATGATTATTCAACCACAAATAATCAATAGTCACTTATCAATTTTATCTGATGTATATAATAAAATACTAATAATATTTCATCAAGAAAAAAGTTTATGCGTACAACATCAAGACTCACAATTGATCTTTAGGTTTTACATACAAACAAGATGATTTTATTAGCCTTTCAGATGATTTATATTTTGCTTTATTTACTTTAGTTTTTTATTTTTATTATTATAGCATAAATTTAAATAGTCACTTTCAATAGTATATATATAAATTTTTTTTTTTATTTTTTTTTACAAGTCCTTCTCTTTACTTACTTATGGTTTATCTTAAAGGTCTAAAGTAGGTACACTTATATACTACGGCATGGTTTAGTTTGTATTTCTTACTATAATCTACAAAAGGTATTTCTATGAAATTTAGTCTTTTTATTGTTTTTATTTTCATTAACTTAGTCTTTACGATATGGCTTTCTTGGAAGGGTTATACTGTCTATCATTACAAGATTCGTATTTATCAAGTTTTTACTATATAGAAATTTTATCTATAATTTTGCTACATTGTAACTTATTCTTATTTTTTGTAAATAAAGTTTTATACTTTGCAGACCAAAAAAAAAAAAAAAAAAAGAAAAAATTTTAATTTTACTTATACTTTTAAAATTTTTTAAAAAAATATTTTTTTTTTTCAATACATTATTACAGTATTGGCATGTTGGCCGTTTGGCCAGGGTTGGCTAAATGCCAACAAGGTACTAATACTCATATAGTAAGTTATTTGATCATTTTTTATTTGGCCAGGTTGGCCATTGTATTTGGATATGACTAAAATAACTAAAAAAGTTTTGGCTGTGACTAAATACTAACACTGCATTATTGATTTTATACATTTTAGTTTTCATAAAATTAAATATTGTATTTATAAAAAAAAATACAGTTTTTATAATAATATTCTTTTATTTTTGTTTTTTGTTTACTAAATTTAACTATATGTAAAATAAATTTTAATTTAATAAAATCACTTTTTATATTTAAGTAAAACTGTTCAGCAATGTCAAAAGTACTTGGATTTTAATTTTTTTAAGGCTAGGTAAGGATCCTGAACTATATATAAATAGGTCGGGGGTTGAGTTTGCTTATTGATCATATAAAATTTTTAAAAAGTTACTTATTTCAGGAGTATTTTTAAAAATTTCTTATCCTACATACCCCTATATTTAATATATCTACTGATTGGATTTTAATGAAATTTATATTATTAAATTCATCATAATAAGATGAATCTAATGGTATAAATTTTATATTGATAGCATTAATATTGATCAAGATATCCTAAATTGAAAATTTTACTATACATCATATCTAACCTAAATGAGAGATGTTTGGGATCCTGCTAGGTATAATATTCATGAAGAAATTTGTATTTTTCAAATAATACATTTTTTTTCTCTTTTTTAACTTTAGGATGTAATTACATTACTTTGGTCAAATATAATCATTTTTTTTCACTTAAGTAAAGTTGTTTAGCAGGAACAAATTTACTTATAATAAAAATTTTAAAATGATTAAATTAATATTTGCAGAATGTGACTAAATTTTATACTTTTAATTATTTGATTTTTAATTTTAAAGTATAATTTTATTATTTTGGTTAAATTAAATCAACTTCTTGTACTTAAGTAAAGTTATTCAGCACAGTTAAAAATAATTATATTTTATTTTTTATAACTCTAAATATTTATTGAAAGGTTAATATCCTTATAACAGTATTAATTTTTAAATTTTTAATATTTTGGTATTTAAATTAAGTTATTTATTATATTAAAATTTATTTGTATTTTAATTTTTATAATAAATTATACTATAAATATATGTCATAAAGTGAGTTGTTTAGCAATATAAAATTTTTGATGTTATAATAAAATTTTGCTTAGTAAAGTTTAAAATAATTTGCTTATTGGTCATAGTAAAAAATTTGGATTTTAATGTGACTTATATATATATTGTTTGAGGTCCTATCATATTAATTAAAATTAAAATTAAAAATTCTAAAGTTTTGATCACTGGTATATTATTTTATATTATTAATTTATTAATATTTAGTGAATTAATTTTCACAATTTTTTTTTTTGCAATGATATAAAAAATTAATTTACTATTACTATATATTTGTTATAATTAAATTATTTTTTTATACTTAAATAAAGTTATTTGTCATATTGAAAATCTATTTGTATTTGATTTTTAAATTTGTAAATCATTTTAATATAATTTATATATATTATTTAGTTAGGATTTTAAATATATATTATAAAACAAATTGTTTAGCAGAATAAAAAATTCAAAGGTTATAATAAGAGTTTGCTTAGTAGAACTTAAAATAATTTGCTTATTGATTATAATAAATTTTGAAATTTTTATCTGACCTATATATATATTGTTTAGTGTCTTCTTTTGGGTACTATATTAAACAGATAAGTATTATTACAAATTGATTTTTTTTATTAGATATATTAGATATAAATAGTAGTTACATATGTAAAAATTGAAAAAAAAACAACAAACTAAAATTAGCAATTAATATATATTTTCCCATTTCTCAATAATCTCATATACAATTCCATTTTCTACAAATCATTCTAATCGATCTTTTTTTTAATTATATATTTTGACGCTTCTTCAAGAGAATTTCCAAGTGGCCATAATGATAAACTTTCATCATTCCACAGAAAAACACGATTATAACAATTTAAAAAGACCATTTCACCATTAGTTTCTCCAACAATAATTACAGTATATGATTAAATCCAAACTCAGCAATACACTTTATATAGTAAGTTAATTCTTTTGGATTACTATCAAAAATTTTAAACTTACAAAAGGTTATAACACAAGATTTATTTTTAAATTGTCAACTAATATAAAATTATTGTTGTAATCCAATAAAGATTTATTATTTCTATCATACAATTGCATTTGATGTATAGTTGTATAACATTCAATACTTGATGACCTTTCTTGAATATAATGAGACTGTGTATATATAAAATGGCATGTTCTTAAAGTGATTATAGATTTCCATGTATTGCCTTCCAAGAAACTGATTCTAAACAATTTTTCAAAATGTAATTGCAATTCTTCTATTGTTTTTTGATTAGAACATCCTTACATTCTTTATTTATTATAATATCTCTATTTACTTCATTCTTAATTCTGCTAGTTTTTTGTTCATTAATTATTTGTAATGAATTAATGCACCTATTATCACAGCTATTTTTTCTTGTATCAAAGTTTTTACTGAGTATGTTATATTTACAATTAATGGTTACAATTGTTCTTTCAATTAAATTATTATTAAACTTTCTGCTAGAAGTTCTAAACTTTTTATCAAATAATTTATTTATTTGTTTAATTTTATCTTCATTATAGGTTGATAAACGTAGGTCCAGAAAAAAGATTAAGTATTCCAAATAATGATAATCAATATCAGATGAAAATTGGTTAAAGTAATTTTTTTTTTCTTAAGTTAAGAGATACAATTATTTAGTTTTTTTCTATATAAAATATATTTTATGAACTTGTTCAAGTATTTTTTTGTACTTTTTCTTTTTATTTGAATGGCTTCACAGATTTCAAAATCAATTCTACTTACCATAGTTTTTCCAATTTTTCTAGCTAATTGAATAGATTTTAAAAGAAATTCTATATAAATATATATTTTGTATAAATATAGTATTGAAACAAATTAAATATATCTTGCTAAATTAAGTCATCATGTATATAAATCAGATCACAATAAGATTAATATTGATAAGATTTACAATATGTGAGTTATAATCAGTCAAATATATATTATATAATTTAGTCAATTTTGAGTTAATCTGTATAATATAAATAATATATATGGTATGAGTATTAGTTAAAGTAAAGTTTTGGGCGAAACTATTTCGTGATTGGTGAAATGTTTCATCTATTTTAGGTTTCAATTTCGGCTACTCTGAAACTGCCGAAACCTGGCAAAATTTCTGAAACTTGATGAAACTTCCAAAACTTGGCAAAATTAAAAATGTCACGTGTATACTTTTAATTGATTGCTAAATTTAGTGATGTTCATAGATTATCTCATAATACTTTCAATCTTTCATATCTAAGATGTAAAAAAATTTTATTTGACGCGTTTAGTAAATTTTCTCCTTCTTACTTTTTGGACACCTAATTTTGAAAAAAATCAATTATCAATTATTATTCTTCTGTTTTTTTTAATTATGTCTACACAAGAATTTACTTTTTCTAACCCTTCTTTAAATACAACTCCAATAATTCCAACAAATATGAAAAGAAAAACTAATGGTGGCCATCCTAAGTCTTTGGTATGGGAAGATCATGCTATACAAGGTAGAAAAGTATCAGAAGGTTACTATGAAGCAACTTGTGTATATTGTAATTGTTTTTGGAAAAAGGGCTCACCATAAGATTTGGAAACACATTTTGCTAATGATTGTTCTAAAGTACCAGCTGATACAAGACAATTTTTCTTAAATCGGCTTGTTACAAAAACCAAAGGGAATACAACTAATCTTTCAACTAAAAAGTGAAAGCTTAATGATGGTTCAACCCAAAAAAAAATAATAGAATTCTATGAAAGTAGCCAAATTTCTGAGGATAGAACTCATGAAATTAATTGTGCTTGTGTAAAAGCATTTGTAATATGTGGCATTGTATGGCATGTAATTGAAAATCCTTTCTTTGTTGAATTTTTAAAGACTCTATGTTCTGGATACACGTCTTCATCAAAAGATTCATTTTCTGGAAAGCTTTTATCATAAGAAATTGCGGTTGTAAACGCACGAGTTATTAAAGAATTGAAAAATGCAGCAGACTTAACATTGTGTATGTTGATTATTTTAATAATATTTTTATTAATATTTAGTGATTTTAATTTTAATTATTCTTTATCTTATAATTTACAAGCATGTGATGGGTGGACCAATTCAGCAAACAAATCTATTTGGAATTTTTTAATCCATACATCCAACTACAGGGAATATTTGTGATACCTAAAGGATCTATCAAATACAAGCCATACTGGTGAATTTTTAGCTGAAATAATTGAAGAAATAATTGATAATTTGGACCAGCAAAATTTTCAGCAATTGTAACAGATTCAGGAGCAAATATTCGAAATGCATGACAAATAATTACAGAAAAATATAAAAATATTCTTAATGTGCGTTGTATGGTATATGCTATTAACTTGATTTCAAAAGATATTTGCTCTACTTCATTTGCAAATCAGTTTTTAACAAAATGCAATACTATTGTAACGTATTTTAAAAAAAGTCACCAAGGAGGTAATTTGTTTTCAATTTTATTTTGCTATATTTTTTTGGTGTCAGTTCTTTTTATTAATATTTTTTTTTATAAAAAAAGTTCTGCATTAAAAGAAGTAGCTAAAGTTTGTGATGTCAGTGGCGGTAGATTAAAAAAATGGGCAGATACCAGGTGACATACTATATATGACTGTGTTGATTCAATTATACGTCATAAAGTACCATTAGAAAATGTAAGATCTTGAAAGTCTATTGAATTATTAAACATTCCTGATCTTTTTTTTTTTTATTTAGTTAAAACGTGAAAATCCTGTAATTCTTTCAACAGCAGTATTAACAGTTTTACGTTCACGCGTATTTTTTGATGATGTACGTACATTAGCATTTACATTACGTCCAATTAAACAATTAATTGCAGAATCAGAATCCCAGTCTTGCATCCTTGCTGATTGTTTTCTTGGACTTGCAAAACTCAGAGCTGCAATTAAAAAATTACCTAATAATGATCATAGGACTTTTCGCCAGCAGTGCATTTCAATCTTTAACCATCATTATGCCAAATTTGCTGATCCGATATATTTATTATGCTTTTTTTTACATCTGTCTTATACTGGTAAGTTTAGCATAATTTTATATAGTAATCATTAGTATTAATTGAAAACAATAGTTTTATAAAAATTACTATATTACAAAGAAATCAAAATTACGAGTTATTTTAATATTTAATATTATATAGTTATATATTTATATAATTTGAAATTGTAAGTCAATAATAATTTAGCAATATATAAAAATAATTATTAAATAGAAAAATTTAAACGCTCACATTTTTTTTTAAAAAAAAAAATTATTAAAGTATCATGTATACGCAAAAAAAAAATATAATATAAAATAATAATATTTTTTTTTAAAATCTATTATATCAAATAAATATTTATAGAAATTTGCTGGACATGGAAAACTTTTAGAAATTTATTAATGATAGCAAACAAAGTTTTTATGAAAATGGGAAAAAATAATACTGAATGAAAAGAATTAATACATCAAATAAAAAAATATCGTAATTGAGAAGAACCTTTTGATATTAAAATGAGTGTTACTGAAACTCCATGTATTTGGTGGTTTTCTATTGAGGATAGTTTTCCTAAGGATGAAGATTATCTAGTTCAACTAGCACTCAAACTCTTTTCTATAATACCTCATGCAGCTGGATGTGAACGAGTATGGTCAAGTCTTAGTTGGTTATATGGTAAAAAACAGACCTGTTTAGACTTGGATAAAATTAAAAATATGTATAAACTTTCAGCCTATTACCATGCTAATGTAAAAAAGGAATTATCATATTATGGTATAGAAAAATCTACCGAAGAAATTCACCAAATTTTAGTTGATGCACATTTGAATCTTGACCAAGACCTTCTCGAATTGGAAGATAATTTGCTCAACTATTACGATAATAAAGAGGAAATAATAATTGAAGAGGAAAAAGAATTAAATATTGATAAAATTTTAAATTTAAACGCGTTTATTGGTACTTTGGGAGATATAATTGAAGATAGTATAGATAGTATTGAGGAGGGGGCCCAGAATAATAATAGAGTAGACATTCCTACAGATGAAAATGAAAACCATGATATTGAATGGGATCCAGCAGTTGAAGCTGATGAAATAGTCAATACTATGTAAAATTATAGTTGTAAAGTTCTGATTTACAAAATAAATTTTGTTATTTTGTTAATATGTTACAAAAAATAAACATAAATGTTTCGCCAAGTTATGGAAGATTCAGAAGTTTGAGCAAATTTCACCAAGTTTCAGAAATTTCGTCAAGTTTCAGAAGTTTTACCAGTTTCAGATTTTCCACTGGTGGTGAAACTAGTTTCGCCAAGTTTTGGAAGTTTTGCCAAAAGTTTAGTTTCAGTTTCAACTGAAACACTAAGTTAAAGTACACTTATAGTCATAAGCAACTATTAGAAGAATTATTAATAAATTCTCTAAAAATAAATGACTGTAAATATATATTTTATGGATATGTTTATATAAACTAATAACACTTTTATTACTGCAGAAAAATATAGATGGCATCTTATTGTATATGTAGAGATCTTTGCAATAGAAAAGTACAAAACTCAAAAAATTTTTAAAGTTATTTTATATATTAATTATATTTTTTATACTAAAATAAGTGTAAATTTGATATTAATTAAATTTTTATTTTTTTTGAATTTTGTACAAACTTTCTATTGCAAAGATCCTAAACCATCCATAAGATTTAAAAAAAAGAAATAATAATTTAAAACTATACAATTTACTTAAGCAATACAATACTGGAGGTACTATATAATTTACCTTATCAGTGAAATAATAGGACTTATCATTAGAAAGATTTTTCTTTTATATTTTCTATTACAATAGTAATAACTTCTATTATATTCATCATATTCTATTATATCCATTATTTGATATCTTTTCTTTAAAATTATTGGAATTGGAGGTATTATTAATTGAATTGGAATTGCTATTATTCATATTAACAAAATTTAAAGTATTAAAATTATAAGATACAGAAATAAATAAGATTGATTTACTTAGTATCTTAGCTAAAATTGTTTTTGATGTATTAGTCTGATTATTCAAAATTTTCTCTTTAAAATTAATAATAGAGTCTTCCTAATTATCAGATAATTTAATATTTGTATTTTTGGAAAAATAATTAGTAATATATATTTTGAATTTGATTATCAAATAATTCTACAATAAAATTTGCACTATTATATAGCATTACATAAGGTACCTGGGTATATATCAATTTTACCAATTTAAAAATTGAATTATACCCAGAGGTATTTTGTATAAAATATGAAGAAATTGACCAGAATTAGCTGAATTTTTGCCAAAATTAAGATTTTTTAACCACATATCATATTTGGGTATATTATCATAGAGGTAAATGAAAAAGAAGATTCCTTACGCAGTGCTATATGGTATATATTTTGATATACTACTTGATTTTATCAATTTCTATTTTTTTAGTAAAATTATAAATCTTTCTAGCTCCATTGATGTGCTAATATAAAGTTTTTTGTTTAGTATTAAGATTATATGTAAGAATAAAATCATAAATCAATTCTTTAGCCTTTTTCATATCCATTTTTTCTTTAATTATTATCCAGTCCTATAATAAAATTTCTTTAGTACAAAATTTTCATTTGATTAGTCTTTACTTTTTTATTTTTTGCAGTATATGTATTCTTATATAAGCAGTTTATATTTGCAATATGTTTAACCTTGATGATTCTGCTAGACCCTTTTAAAACTCTATTTTTTCATGACAATTATTTTTCTTACAGCTTGTTAGCAAAATTTCTATTATATATAAAGCATTTTCTGACTGTTTTTCTCAAACTTATTTATAGTAAAATCAAATATATCCTGCATGATATTTTTCACTTTTTTTTTTTTATATGATTAAGATTCCTTATCTTAAGTTACAGAAGTGACAGGCTGTTCACTTTTAATAAACACATTTTGTGACTGCATATCTCCAAATAAGTTCTTGGTAGATGATTTACGTAATAATTTCTTTTTCTATTTCTTTACTTAATCTCATTACTAACTTTTTTCTTATGCACTTTATTTAAAAAAGAATCTGTTTCTTATCTTTTGATAACTTGATGTCTGTATTATTATTAGGTATTGATATCTCTAGTAACATCTTTGATATCACTTCCTTATTATTCTGTGGTTATTTATTCATTACCATAGAATTCTGTTCCATTACTGCAAACCTAACCTCAAGCTTTGCATTTTTCTACTCTAATTTCTTTTTCTTAATATTATGTTTCTTATTATTTCCTTATTCAATCTGTAGTATAAGAAAAATATATGTTTCTTTTTTTTCTTACACTTCTTAGAGAACTTTGTAAGAGTTATAACAGGTCTTCCTTTCATTCTATAATCTCAAAAATCTTGCTTAATTATGTTAAGGAAGTTTGAACTCTTAATTTTCTCCTTCTTAATTATATTATAATCTTCCAATTCAAGTTCTAAGTCCTTTTCCTTATGCAAGAAATCTAAAAGCTTTTTCATTTTATATTTTTTAATATCGTCTACTAGCATGATCATCTCATTTCTAATAATAGCAAAAAAAGTTGGTATATTTGGCTCAGATAAAAAATAGTATTACACCAGAATGAGATAAAATTTATTTCTGAGATAGAAAAAAATAAGTGCTAATATATATTTTTATATCGTATAGGCATTGCATCTATGCTTTATTTAAAAAACTTTGCTAGAAGCCAATTTACAATACATAAAAAATTAGCTGTTAAGATATTTTGCATGAATATATCGCATTACATGATACAAAATTATTCTTATAATGAATGAACAACAATATGGCAATGGTCTAATCAGTATTATATATTAAAAAAAGAGGAAACCAAATCCTGCAAGTTGCATAAGCGTCTCATCGGAAATTTGATAAAGTTTAAGCGAACACTATTAAATAGTGTCTGCAATGTACTTTGAATTGCAACTTCAAGTACGCTAACTGTTTGATTTCTGACAACTGTAATGACTGACATAATTTTGCTAAGTTAAAGATCATGAAGTAGACCAAAAGGAACAATAATATAGTTAAGAGTGATTTCGTTTGTTTTATTTTCCTAAATACAAGGTTTATAGTGAGGAATAGTTTTGTTCGCATAAAAGTATAACTTCTAATATATACGTATCATAATTTTATGCAGGAAGGTTTACTCAACTTTATCTGTATTTTTACACTTTATATCTTGTTTTTAGACTCGCAGAATAATAAAAAGCCAGCAGGCATATGATTAACATTGTCGTATAATGCCAAGAAAACTTTGAAAATACATGCAAACAGAATCTTTATACCTCTTCACATGTAAATCTGCCACACCAATTTCAAAGTGGTTTTACGCCTAAAGATCTTAAAATTGCAAAGTCCTCAATCTTGAAGTCACCACACGTCTTTCTGAAATTAATGCATCTTTCACTGTGGAGCTCGGTAGAATTAATACTGAGCTTAATAATAAACTCACCGCAGAAATTGAAATTTTTAAGGCACGTGATGCTGGTTACGCCACAGAAACGCGGAAAATATTGGGAAGACAATAGATCCCTAGTGGAATCCGTTACATCCAGATTCATGTCAATTAATGTTGTTATCGAAGATCTCCAAAAAAAATAAATCAACATTACGCGGTAGTTCAAAGAACCGATTTTGATCAACAAAGTGTGTCCAATGAATCTGAAGCTAATTCGACCAATGAATCTGAAACTAATTCGCGAGGCTCTTCAACTAATTCATCTTCAAGCTCTTCCGGTTCTTCTGGTAAGATAAAAACAAAATAATTTTTGATAATCAATGTTTATGTATTAGGTGTTTGACTAACATGTTTTTTGGTTTTCATTACATCTATTAGATAAAATATCAGATCATGTGTAATCAGCTGTGATAGATAAATCACTGACGACTTAACGTGTCGTTTTTCGATTATCAAATAATGGACGAATATTTTAAATATTTTATTACCACTTCTTCTGAAGATTGGTCTCTTGACAATTTTACCGAGTGGTGTGCCGTTAACGTTTCATGTGAGAAGAAAAAAATTTTAGATTATATGAAAAAGACCATGAAGGAATCGCTTAAGCAATCTTTTTCAGAGGACCTCAAACCGAAAGTAATCCAAATGCTCGAGGATTTTGAAGTGAGTATTAGTTTTGTAATGAACGAATGATTTAAGTTGCTGTAGCACACTTTGGGACTATTTGTCGGTTGGAGTGTTGAACTATTTGTTCGCTACAACTTGCTTATGTCATTTGAGTTTTAATCTTCTGTAACACACTTCAGGACTATTTGTCGGCTGGAATGTTGAACTATTTGTTCGTTACAGGCCCCTCCTTCCCCTCCTCATGTATGAAATAAAAAAAAAATACAAAAGAATATTTATTACGAGATTTATTTCTTTTATATAGGCTTGGAAGTCGTCTAGAAATCAGGGGTATTATTTCAACGTTTGCAAAATCTGAATGCAATAAGAAACGAGGAAGCTATTCAACTGGCACAGATAAAAAGCCGGGAAACCGTGCAACTTGCTGAGATCAAGGTACTGTTTTTTTATCGATAATTATATTTTTGAAATTTACTAACCTTTATCCTTTGGTTCAGTCGAAAAATTTTGAATTCCATAAGAACATAGCTGGTGATCTAGTCACTATTGATCATAAAAGAAAAATGAGTCCGTCAGATGAATACGTTGAACAAGAGGAGTATGATATGAAGCCGACATCAGCTGAGGTCTTATATCTTGCACTTTATCACTAACTTTATGATTGTGATTAATATATTTTTTAATACAGAGCTTCAAGAAACGTATATTAAATTTCGATTATAGCTCTGAGAGCTCTATTGAGGAAAGAAAGGATGAAGCCGAAGATTCAGAGGATCCAGAGGATGATATACTCGATTTTAGTAACGTTACATTCGATGGATGGGTTGAGACATGTAATAACAAAGGATGGACTTTACGCAATGGCGAAAAAGTCAGTCTTACTAAAAATGACACGTCAAGAAATTGACAAAGTAAACCAATCAAAGACAGAAGACGGAAAGATCAAAGTCAACGGAAAGATCCTGAGCGTCATAAGGTATGAATCATAATTGTTAGGTTATTTTTGATACTTATATTTAAACCACTTATATACATATATAGACTTGGTCTTTTATCAATAATCGACCTGTCATCGGAGTTTGATAAAGGAATGTATACTTGGTTCGGAGAAATTGGGAAGACTTGAAAAAGAAAGTTTCGAAGAGTATAAATTTTGATATAAAAAAATTTGAAGGTGAAACTTTATCCGATATCATTAAGACAGAAAAGGTTGTAAAAGGCACGTTTATTTTTGTTGCGCACTGGTATACTCTTAAATGTTTAGTTTTGTGCTTCATACCATTATTGGGAAGCTCGTACCCCATCTATTGGATAAATTAAAAGAAAGGCCCGTTGATGACAAACATAGACAAGTTTTAAAAATATATTATCATCTGTATATTATCATTTATTTTATATAAATTTTTCGCTTCTTAATAATTCACTCGAAGTTTTATACTTTTTTAAGGTAAGGAAATTAATCTTCGGGTATTTCTGTACTTTCAGCGATATTAAATGCTTATAAAAACTTATTTTGATAATAGGAAAATGTAATCAATAAAGCCAAATATTTGTCTTTTGATGATGGTAATAACATTAAAAAAAATACTTCATTCAAGAGAAATAATCACAAAGCATAAACATCGCAAGATTAACTATATTAGGAAGACATATTTTACTTCAAAAGAAACTATGTCCGGTGAAATCAGGGCTCTGTGTTCACAAGGATAATTGTTTTGTGCGTGTAAAAAGATAATATATTATATAAATCTGGATGAGATGACGATCTTAGTGCTGAATAATCCCAAAATACGTATTATTAATAAAATAAATCAAAAAGAATAAATAGTAAGAAATAGATCACATTAATATACTTTTCCATAGCCAAAGGGCGTACAATATATTTTTTCCTGACCTCGAATGATGCGACTATTGCGGTTGTTCGATATAATTTGTTATGTAAATGTAAATCCACTTCTTATTTTTACATCTATGCAGAATCGGCAAAATAAATCAAGGCGTATCTGTCCATATACGAACTAATCTATTATATTTGATGAAATTATACATTAGGGCAATCCTAAAGACAAAAAAAAAAACTAGAAACAGTATCAAATGTTATGAAGAGTTTAAGAGGAGAAACCAGGTGTTGTCAAATCTCACTAGGTTGAAATATTTTTATCAATTTATTATGTAAAGCGGAAAGCAACTGATAGTATAATTTTTGGATCCCCTCCGAGGCCATTTTGTGATTTTATTTTATTATAATATATTTGCTACTGCATCAGATTTGTAATATATACAAATGCTATATTCTTTTCTCTCCTAACACAAAAAATGATATAAATCAGCTAAATCGCTATAAACTATTTATAATCGTAAAAATGGTTAAAACTAACTATTCTGGTTTAAATCCTGTAGTAGTGCAGGCGTTAAATATAGGTATAGTGGTGAAACGTCAGAAATGTGGTGTTCTCGTGTTCGTTCTCCATTTAAGAAACTTCTTGAATATAACCCAAAACACTTTTCCAAGAATGGGTTTATCCAAATGGTTGAAAGGGTATATATAGATGGAGACTTTAAAGCTGAGAGGCATTCACTTTATATTTATTGCACTGTATGTGACTCCTTAGTAGTTATCTGTAAAAATACCATTGAATGTGCCAATGATCGAAAGACGCAGTAAATCTATACAGAAGAATAAGCAGATCCCAGAAGGATCGCGCGAGTATATCATCACTCGGTTCTGATGAGATTGAAGAGATTTATCTAACATATTCGGTTATGTACAGTAAATGTTTGGCTCATTATAGTTATGATTATTCACATGAAGGTAGGGTAAATTGTTTAATCGATATAAGAGTAAAATAACAAATAATTTTTTAATAATCTTTATTTAGAAAAAATTTATTAATTTATTTATTAAATATAGTAATGGTAGATTAGTATCAGTCTTTTGTTTTTGAACTTTTATAACAAATCCAATAATAAGATTTATTATTAATCAAGTGTTTATCTATAATATCATTCTTTTTTTTTTTTTTACTTTAATTTATTTCCACTAGTAAATATTATAGATGTTCTTGAATAGTTGTTTTCTATTAACCAATAAAATAAAGTAGGTTCTGTATTTAATTCACGTGAATAAACATGTTTGATCCATTTTAGGATGTAATAGCGCACTCATTTTTACCAAACTTATATAAATTTAGTTTTACATAATTTTTTCCCACAACTCCACTTTTTCGAACTTTTTTTTCGAATTTTGATAACAAAAATAATAAATAAAGCCAAAAGTAATTCTAAAAGCTTCACGTAAGTTTATGATCAAAAATCACCCTTTTTACGCGGTAGAAAAACGCGAAATGACATTCACTGCGCCACCATTAATGATATTCATTTTTTTGTGTTTCAAAAAATAAATAAAGGATGGAATCGGATACGAATTCAGTAATTTCTGTGGAACATGAATCAATTCCAACCACACCGGTTCAAACAAACACGACAGAAGTTACTGGAAACGAAATTATCATCGGTAATAAATATTACGTAAGATTAGAGAATTACGCAGATTCTGAAGACGAAATCCAATATCGTATCGGAGAGGTTTTGTCAGATCGAATAAATTATGAAGGAAGTCGTGAATATTATATTCATTTTGTTGATTTTAATAAAAGACTTGACGAATGGGTACCAGAAGATCGGATAGATACAATAACAGCTGTTATTATTGAGAAACCACAACTAACAACACCAAAAACACCAAGGAAAATAAATTTATCTTTAGAAGATCCATCAACACCACCACCAACAGCTTCTTTATTGTTAAAAGAAAATTTCTCAACGCCTGTAACGATAAGAGCATATGATTCACCTAGAAGTATCGCAAGTGTAACATCAACATTTAATGAGAAAGGAGAAGCAGTTGGAGCAATGAGTTGTAGGCCGAATAAAAGACGTGTTAAAAATTTGCAAGAAATTCATTTTGGAGAATTTTGTATAGAAACCTGGTATTTTTCACCATATCCGGAAGAATTTAATGATTCACCAATAATTTATATTTGTGAATTTTGTTTAAGTTATTTTATAAGTGAATTTCAATTACGCCGTCATGTTAATAAATGCACTATAATGCATCCACCAGGAAATGAAATTTATAGAGATGATGAAATATCATTTTTTGAAATCGATGGAGCTCGACAATCAACATATTGTCAAAATTTATGTTTATTATCGAAGTTATTTCTTGATCACAAAAGTCTTACTTATGATCTATTACCTTTTCTTTTTTATATTATGTGTAAACAAGATCAATATGGCTATCATATTATTGGATATTTTTCAAAAGAGAAAAATTACACTTTAAATAATTTAGCTTGTATTTTAACAATTCCCCCTTATCAACGTAAAGGGTATGGTAGATTATTAATTTCATTTTCTTATGAATTATCAAAAATTGAAGGTAGAATTGGATCACCTGAAAGACCCTTATCAGATTTAGGATTACTATCATATCAACAATATTGGTATGAAACTATTCTGGAAGTTTTATGGGATACAAAAGAGATTGGCGACGATTACATTACTATAGATGAAATTACTGCTAAAACAAGTATAACTCAGTCTGATGTGCTTTTTACTTTATATGAATCTGGTATTTGTGTTTATCAAGGTCAAGTCTGCATTAGATTAACCGAGGCTATGTTGAATACAAGTTTAAATTCTGTATCAAAAAAACGTAGAATCAATATTGAAAATTTAAAATGGTCTCCTCCACATTTTACTGCAAATCAACTTAGGTATAAAAATTAAATTGAAAGGAGAGAAATTTGGGAAGGTGAAAGTGAAGAATTGTGATCTAGTTTAAGAATATTTTGGGTAGTTTGAAATTTGAATAAATAAAAAATTTATTAACATTTAAGCGGATTATCTATTTATTGATCGAATAATTACATAATTAATGGACCTTTATTATCTATCTTTTACACATTACTCATTTCATATTGATCTAAAATTATAAATCTCAATTAAATAAATAATCATTACTATTATTGAATCCTACTAAAAAATAATAATAAAAAAAAAATTGATCTCGGCTAAAAACTTATAGTTGATTAATCTTCACCAGCTGGCACTTCTTCTTCAAGATATTTTACCAATTTAACTCTCATTTCGGTTTGATCATCACCACGTAATACATCACTTATAAAGTTTGCTTCAATTTGCATTTGAACCATCTCCAATGATCCTCTTAATACTCCACATAGTATATTTGAATACCATAATTCATCTGCTGCTCCATCATCCGGTAATTCAACAAATTCTGCTAATGGGTTTTCCTCAAAAATCAATGAAAATTCTTTATTATTTGATGACCAATTTGTTACCGTTGGTGTAATATTTAGGAAAATTTTAAATCCAATCTAAAATCAAAAAGTAATTCAACATTTAATAAGATCTCTTTAAGATTTTAAGAAAATATATTATATACCTTAGAAATTACTTCTGCTGTTTCACGAAAATCTGCACAACGTCCTAAACTCGCTCTGGCGAGAAAATCTTCAATTAATCGAACTCCTATATTATATCCCCTAATTATAAAACAAATTAATTGAATTATTAAGAGTTGAAATGAAAAGGAATTTTTTTAACATAGATACATTTTTTCCAACTGTTTATTCACTTCTTGATAATCCTCATAATCTTTAACAAGTTGAGCTACAACTGAACCGTAAGTTAAAGTAAATAGTTCAGCGTTCTATTCAAAGTTATTTGTTAGTACAACTTTTTAACTTTTTAAATACAAAAAGATCATTTGAAAACGTTTACAATTTTCTCAACACGATTCTTCCACACTTCATCGCCTATTTGTTTATACTGCTTATTCATAATATTAAAATGTTAAATAATTTAACGGTTCAAAAAAAAAAGAGCAATTTTTATTGGCTTTTTATATAACTTTTTTCCCTATTTAGAAGGTGACGCGATCTGATAGGTTCGACTTGAACACGTGCACTTATTCTGTCAATTTTTTTATCAAGTAGTTTTGCAAAAATCGAATTAAATTTATCATTAATCAGTTTTATTCCTACGTTGTCTTATTCTTCGGGAATAGCATCATGTGGAACAACACCCTGATTTTCCGTTAAACTACCTTCGACAATATAAGTATAAGGACCTGATTTGCGCTTTTCCGTTACTTCGTATGCCAAAAATAAATTACATCTTGGACAATGTAATCTATATTGCTTTTCATATCCATCGGATCTATTTGCATGCTCGTTAAAACATTTAGTGAAAAACATTCTAAAGAGAAAGAATTTTATATTTAACAAACCTTTTTAGAATAACTGGATTTGGTGCTTCAACCGCATTTAATTTATAAACTCTCTTTCCATTAGAAATAATATAAGCCCTATCCGTTGTACGTCTTGGTAATCTTTCTAAACGTGCATCTAAATTTGATAAAAGCTTTTTTTTTTAAGAAAAATATTTCTCGTGATTTGTATAGAAAATAAAACTTTAATGAACGAAATACCTATAACCAATATAAATTCACTGCACAAGCAATAATAAACGTGAAGATGTTGTTCAGGATTTGCAATAAGTTGTTCTGATGAAGAGACTGTTGAACTTGATACAATCTTTGGCATTATTTCTAAGGAAAAACTCGTAGAAAGCAGTAAGTAAAATTTTAGTGAAACCTATATTATATGTGACTTGCATTAGCAAAGGTGTGATATATATTTT
Source organism: Rhizophagus clarus (assembly GCA_015698045.1). Classification (NCBI taxonomy): domain Eukaryota; kingdom Fungi; phylum Glomeromycota; class Glomeromycetes; order Glomerales; family Glomeraceae; genus Rhizophagus; species Rhizophagus clarus. Next base: position 369,148 of record BLAL01000300.1, read on the forward strand.
TGGAAAACTAAGTATCACTTGTAAATGCTTATATAAATAAATGCATAAATGTTTTTACCTTTATTTTAAAAGGCTTAATTATTTTTAATTATATTTTTGAAAGCAGAATCATAATAAAGTGGCAGTACGATGTGAAATTTTTTTTACAAGCTCTTTTAAAATTGAAATATTGTATATTGTAGTAATGAAAGGAAAAAATTTTTAAATTTAAAATCTTACAAAATTCAAATATATGTATATATAAAATAATAATAACACAAACTAATATTTATAATTACACAAGCGGAATAAATAAATTAACCAAAAATCAATATTTTTCAAAGGTTAAAGAAGGAATAATGTAACACTTTTTACTCAACCAAGGTAATAATAATTAAATATTATTTGTCTGTATGGACTGTATTGTACTACTGCTAGAGCAACCATAACTAAAGAATAAAAAATATAATATATTTATAATTAGCATTAATTCATAATTAACAAAGAAAGAATAACAAAATCTAACGAGACATACCGAATAATACTGGTACCCAGAATAAATACAACATTCTATCTTTCTTTAGTTTTCTATATTTTTCTACATGATGTTCCATACGAGCAATTTGTTCTTCGCTCAATTCATCGAGATCATAACCAACCTTATGATTAACACGTGAAGTATTAATAGATGGTGATGGGGCACGAGGCTCTTCGAGCTCATGATGATACATCGGTACAACTGGTTGTTGAGATCCATTAAATGGCCAACTATAACCGAATTTACCAAATCCTGTGTTATCTTTCTGTTGATCAGATTGTGGTGGTTGACCCTGCCTAAGTGATCCACTCTTTTCATCCCATACAAAGCTTGAGAAACTACCGGGTATTATCGTAGGGAAAGTTACTACTGGTAAAGTTGGAAATTCAATATTCATATTAAGTGATGGCATTGATGGTATGGAGGGCCTTGGGATCGATAGATTAGTGCCAAAAGTCATAGTAGAAAATTTTGGAGAAGAAAAATTTTGAAGGTTCGGTATTTGTAAATTGGGCATTTGAAGATTTGGAAGATTGGGCATTTTAATATAAGGTATATTAATCTGAGGTGGTTTGCTTATATTTGGCATATGCATATGAGCAAAAGTTTTTTGAAGCCAAATAGTAGAAGCAGAAGCTAAATCGGTTGCCATTTCGGAAAATGGTTGTTTAACATTCTTTTTATCGTCTTCGACCACTTCAGCATTCACGATTCCATCATCCTCGTCCAATTTATTTTGTAATAAATCATTAGCCGTTGCTGAATCTACCCAAGCAATGTTAGGCCTTATATTATCTTGTTCACTACCAATTTCGTGATTAGTCCCTTCTAAATTTCCTTCCGTTTGTCTTTCACTATCTTCATTAAATTCCTCTTCACTCCAGTTGTCTTCATCGGATTCACTCAGTGTAAAATCTTCGGATGATGATGGGGATAATGATACTCCAGAATCATGCAAACGATAATCGTTGATAAGCGTAACAATATCATCGAAATTCCGAGACATTGCAAGGTCAATAGCATATTGATCGTTGAAATTGGGAGTGATATCACCAGAACCAACTACACAATTCGGAAATATTATATTAGTGACGTCATTCATAAAATTATATAAACATTGTACTAACCTGTCATAAGCAATCTCACAACATCTTCCTTTCCTGTCCATGCTGCGTAATGAAGAGCTAATAAAAAGAACAAGTGAATAAATATTAGGCTGGCTGATTTCATAAATTTCCATCTTATAAAAAATTCATACCGGTAAAACCATATTTGTCCTGTAAGTTTAGATCAATGCCTTTATCGATCAAAACAGAGCATAATCTCGTGTAACCCAGCATAGCTGCTATATGTAACATAGTATGTTGCTGACGATTTTGTAGTGAAATACTATTGTGTTCAGTCTCGAGTACATCCAATAAACTTATTGTTGTTATAATATGTGCTTCGAAATTATTTTCTCCTGCTTGAAGGGCTAGGGATGCTATATGGTTGTGCATCCCATTCATATTTCCGTTACTTGAATGACTCGAATTATTATTGTTATTGTCATTGCCTCCAACAATACGCATAGCAATGTTGCGTGCATCTTCTAATTTCCCGGTCATTTTCATTCCCACAACCTGAAGCGCTAATTCCATCAAAGCCCGATCAGAATCTAATGTTTTAAAAAATTAATTATTTTTATCGTATTGACATATTTTACCTAAAATAATTCTATAATATATTTAAGAAAGAATACCATCAGTGTAAGTAAAAAAGACCACTTCTTCCGAATTATCCATCAAATTCATAGGGCATTCTTTGAAGCTTACAACAACTGGGCCTGGGGTTGGTGCTGGTGGCAAGACACAAACCAATGTATTCGGGGACCAATATTGTGTCGGAAGCGCCGGAGTTTCCCCGAAAACACAAGTAAGCCCCTCTAATAAATTGCAAATAAATCAAATCATATTGACGCTGAAAATATAAAGTAATCATTCAAAACATATGCAAAATTGATTACAAACCAATAAAGTTGTTCCCTAAAATTGTCACCTCAACACCACCATAAGTGGGACCTTCGGAAGGAATCAACCTGCTCATCCTCGGTAATGGGTACCCGTTAATCGTACCGTTTTGATAGATTGAATTCCCGGAAGCATTATAAAATGCCCTTCTCATCATTGGATTAGGATTATGGTGCAATCGCATTGGACCTCCACCTTGATGAGTCGAGGCAACAGCAAATCTAGGAGCACCAAGATTTTGATGTAATTGCGCCGTTTGATAAATAGAACTCATGTTGTTGATTGGAGTGGACGCCATAGACATATTCATCATAACATTTGAAGTAGAATTATTATTCAATATGGGGAAATTCACTTGTGAGCTTGAAGTAACCAAATTAACGTTCTGATCAAGCTGTTGGTATGATTGATTAGGTGTGCTTGAAGTATTAGGTACGTTAGGTGTGATGGGAGTGACAGGTGAAATTTGTGAAATTGGAGACGTAGGAGAAGATGATGAATTAAATCCAAATGACGGTTGAACCTGTAATTGACGTAAATTACTGTTTTTTTCATGCTTAACCGTTGATTGTGGTGGAATCAAGCCAGAGTTTTGTGTAGGTACTATAGCGACCGGGGATGAAGGTACCCCGTTAGGTTCTGAAGTAGAAGATGCAGCTTGTTCACTAGACATGCCATTCGATAAAGATGTTGCATGTCTTTCGCTGGGTTTGTTTTTTATAGAGTTTGCGGAATTATTTGATGTTGTAGAAGCTCGACGATCATATTCGGCTCTCGGTCGTTTTCTTCCGACGCCAATCTTTGTTTTTGACGACTTATGATCGTCTGTTATCATAATAGGTGGTGACATACCATTTGCAATAACCGTGTTGGTATAATCTTTCATTACAAAATATATACTAAATGAATAATATTTAGTCATTATCAATGGTTAAACATTGTAAAAAGAATTGAAATTAAATTTAAAGATACATACCAAAACCCGACCTTCTCATTGTGATGCCGACAATAACATGTGATTCTTGTCGGTAAGATAGTATCACCGCTACTAAAGTCTACAATTTCACTACAATTAAATAACAAGATTTTACGCTGTTCTAATTGCATTGTTTTTTCATCATCTAAATCCATTGGTTTATTTGTATCATCAGCTGATGGAGCAGTACTTGAATTTATTTTCGCATTTTTATTTTCCTTTTTACGTTGTGATCTCTTTCGCTATAATTATGAATAAAAATACAAAAATCATGACTATTTTTTTTAATCAAGATAAATCCTTAATATTACATATAAGATTATTTTATTATACACCCTACCTCACGTTGGACGCAACCTAGACAAGTGAGAACCTTTTTTGGCATATCACTTGCACAGACAACTGTAGCTTCTAAATTTAGCACTCCTTTTTCAGAAATATTCATTGCGTGATCCGGTGGATTTCTTGCATTTTTAGTTTTAAGTTTTTCTTTAGCAACCATATATTCGGGTAACCGTAAGTGTGACCATAATGGCACTTTTTCTCCTTTATCTGTGACAAGTTGTAGGCATAATTTAATTTGAGTTTCTACACGAGATTTAGCACCCGTCTGCGGGACTCCGAGAACACGAATTTGCAACCTAAATTTAGATACAATTCATAAATGATTACGTAATGTAAAACCGAGTATTAACCGAAAAAAACCTAACCCTTTATCACTTATATCCTGCATTTGGCATGAACGATCCGATTGTGATGACGAAATACTCGTTTCTCTAAAAAAAAAAAAAAAAAAATAAATAAAAAAAATAAATAAAATAAAATACAAGATAAAATAGAAAAAATATATAAAAACTAACATGCTATTATCCGATCCATTCACAAAATCTAAATAATTAACACCGTTTTGCGTGAAGCTCGTTATGCCTTGTGAAAATGACGGCGTCATGAACTATTGAATGAATTAAAAAAAGAAATCTTTATTCCAAAGTCGATAATCTTTACTTATCTTTCTTTATATAATTGAATTAAAAAAAAAAAAATTTTTACTGCAAAATTTAAAATTAAAGTACATTATTTAGGGATTGTTGTCGGAGGTCACCTATAGTAGGCATTGCGTTAAAAACTGACTGGTGAACATGGTGATCTGTTTGTGCCGAAGGTTGTAGCTCTCTTGTTGGTGTTTGTTGAGGAGTTGTAAAGAAGAGAGGAGTATTTGATTCTAATACTTCTAGCTTTGGATCCAGCAAAGTTGAAGGGTTATACAAGTTATTCATTGAAAAGTCGTCTGACGTAGGCGAATATGGAGAGTCACAATTGTTTTCCTCAGAAGACGACGGCATATTATCCTGAACTAATAAAATTTGCGTTATTTGAAAAAATATTCAAATAAATAAAACTTTATTTTTGTTAATATATACTTTTATGACGCATCTAAAACTCAAAGTTTATCTATTATCCAAGTGAGTTTAGCTATTATCTATTGAGAAGTATACTATTATCTTTTCTTATTGTAATATTTTTTTTTTTTTCTTTAAAAAAGTTGGTCAATTGGTCATCTGGCTTATTTTTTTTTATTTATTTGTTGGACTTTTCTCGGTTACCCTGAAATTTTATAAGCGCATAATAAAAAGGGCACAGATTCCCTTATTGAGAATGCAGTAGTCACATGGTATACAGTCTGAATTTGAGTCGTTAAAAAGAAATTCTTTTTGGCAGATTCCCACTGAAATGAAGAGATTGACCCTATGGATATTCATTGTATCATGCCTTCATCGGGTTTGAATATTTTTTTTTTAAAACAAGAAAGATTCAGTTTACAAGGGTAACTATCCCCTGAGGATCAGCAACAGAAAAAGCTAATAAATTCCGAAACTAAAAGTATTAATAGACGAGGTTGAATAATCTTTGCGAGAGTAAAACAATGGCTGCAGTGCTGCACCTAAAAAATTTTTTTTTTTTTTTTTTTAAAAAAAATGTTAAGTGATTCATTCCACAACTTTTCGAGCCTCGTTATTTACAAAGAAAAATTCAGATTTGGAATAATTAGGAATTTATACCGGTATCAATTAAGAAATTTCTAACTTTATATGTAACAACTAATGTTTATAGTTGATCATTGTCAAACGAAAAAACTTCGACATTATTTAGATAATCTGACCAAGAATAGATCATCAATTTGTGCTAAAATTTCAAACTTGTTGCAAATATTCTTGGCAAACTAATAAAATTATATTTGAAAATTTTTTTTTTTTTTTAAACAAGAATGGTAATATCTAAACCAAATTTTGTTAATACTGGCGGAAAGAGGATGTTCGTATTCTTGAAGTTAGAAGAAATTTGAAGAAACATGAACTGAGAAATGAGGCATTAGATATACTTATTGAATGTAAAAAAACTTATATTACTAGAAAAGAAATCAAAAAAAAAAGAAAGGTGTTAATAAAAATTGGATCCAAGTGTCTTAAATATACTTCTTCCGAATATTATTCTCAAATCAGTCAAAGGGCAACTTATATAGCACTACAACGTAAATTGAATGAAAAATTTAAATTTATTTATGTATTCACATGAAATATAGTTCATTATCATATTCTTTAAAAAAATTGGATTGTTTAATAAAAATTTTTTATATTACACAAACAAGGATCTTTAGATTATCAACAGGTTGAGCTGCTTAGCAGCTGATAAAGTAACAAAACTTTCTTTATATCCATTATTATATAACAGGGATATTTTTATGATAATGAAAAGAAATTAATTATTTTAAAAGGTATCCGAAAATCTCTTTATCCAACAACATTGCTTTGATATCAAGTAAGGGCATTGGAATAGTGATTTCGGTTTCTCCAGAACGGGTTTTATTCAGAACAAAAATTCCTTGTCTATAATAGTCCTCTAAATAAAGATTAAAAATTTTCCATTCATGACAAATCAAGCTTTCTCTGCAATAATTAAAGAATTTATTTAAATTCATGCTGTTCCAAGTCGTACGATTCCTTCTTCTTTTGGCATCGACAATATGATTTGCCAATATATAAAACATTTCGCGGCGGTGAGTGTTAAAGGTCAATAGCACAGATTTTACTTCATTTTTCTCTAATTTGGGATTTTGGCAGGCTTTCTCTATTTTCTTCTTGTTTGATATCGACCCCGAGTGTTTGGTTGTTTCAGCCTTTCTATTCAATTTATAATCTCTAAAGCTCGTTGCTTCATGAGCATGCCAATTCATTTTATCTTCTTCAATAAAGCTCCACACGGAAAAAAAACTGACTTTCTCACTAATCGCAAGAAAATGGATATTTGGAATGTCGCTAAGTAAGATCAATGCAACTCTGGCCTCCCGATTTTCAAATAAAGGACCATCGATATCATGGATCTAATAAATTTTTTAAATAAATAAAAAATGTTATTTACTTATTCGTTTATTGTACTAACAAAAAGATATATTAAAAAAAATTATTTACAATTATTTTGAAAATTGTCTTTGTGGCAGTAACCTTAAAATAATCACGAATAAGCTCCGCCTTCCTTATCAAATCAAAATTTAAAAATACGCGTTGAGAGTCGAATAAATTGTCCAGCAACATTAAGTAGTTTGAATCCAAAGTCGATAGGTCATCATTACCGTAAAAATGAATCCAAGTGATATTTCTGTTATTATTGTGAAAAGCTTGATATTGTTCCAAAATGTGCTCTTTCGACCCAAATCCATAGAGCAAAATGTTCTTATTTCTATTTAGCTGAAATTCCCATTGAACGAAATATTTCGTAATAGATCTCTCAAGTTCATTAAGTTCATCACTGTGTCTCTCAGTGGTAAAAGAAAACTCAGTTTTGTCACTATGGAAGTTCGCAACATCGTAAGACATATTCCTTACTTTAAATCTCCTTTTCTGTGGAGCATTATCTTCAAAAAATCTCTCTGATCCAATTAGGATGTCTCGTTCGACCACCGGAACAGGTTGATTTTGACCCGGATTCATTTTTATTCGCCGAGAAATGGAATAAGAGGAGGGAGTTGAACCTCCTAAAACAGAATTAGGATTTTTCGAGTCAACCGTTTCGGGGACTTGTCCGCGTTTAAAAGTTGCAAGGAGAGTCGCCACAACATCCAATTCTTCCTCATTCTTTTGTGTTTCTTCACCTCCGCTTTCTTCCGTAACTATTTCCCGTTCTTCTTGTGTAAGCTGAGATTCTTTTTCTTCTAAAAGTTGAACCGTTCCGGGCTTCTGTTTAGAAGTTACGAGGAAGGTTTTTGTTTCAACCTGTTTTCGACTTCCCCGCCTTTTAATTCTTTCGGCAATGGTGCTTCCTTCAGAGGGAGAGATTGAGAACATCTCATTGCCAACAGGATTTGAATTAGACTCTTTTTTACGAGATTTGTACATGTGTAATGTATTAAAATTTAAACGGTTTATGGTCAAGACTCAAGACGCGTCAGAAGATAAGTAGCACAACCACTGATCTCCGTAAACTATTTATGGTCTTGAAAATCTCGTGATTTGCAGCTTTTTTAACCTTTTTTTTTTTTTTACATACAAACATTTTGTTGTTTAAATCATTATATCACGGGAAGATTGTGTCACGAATTAGGATGAAATCAATCAGATATATAAAGCAAGAAATTATAATGCAGAGACAAAACAGACCGATTGAACTGCAGTTTAATAGATTTGGTTAATGACAGACTTTTTATTTGGTCACATGACTCGATTCTTTAACCCAATTTGTGAGACACTAAGACTGTTATGGATAATTTGATGACTCCGAAGTGGATCGGTTATTAAATATTGTATATTTGTATGAATGCGTAAGCCACCAATTAGCTAAGATGTAACTAAGCCAAATGGTAAATTTATCAAATAAATTTTTTAAATCAGTTCACTATCATCTATTTCCATCTTTTGTCCTAGCATTTTTCGCTGCGTTCTTGAAGTCTTTAAAAATATTGCTTTTTATATTTGGGTAAGAGACATCTTACGGCAGCTCAACAAAAAGTATTATACTTTTATTATTACTGTAAACTTATTCGCAATTAAACTTTACCAATCTTGGCTTATTCTATTCATATTCAAAGGTAATCTAGGATTTACGAGACTCATTAGGTTATTTTGTGTATGCGTAATCGTAAATCTCATTTGTTAATTATATTCTAGTGCAAAATATTTTACTCTTCAAGCTCAACGAGTAAATTTATTATTACGAAAAATACTAGTTGTCAGTTCTGAACTCATCCTGAATCACCGAGTTCTAACATCATAAAGTTGCTATGACCAATAAAGGGAATAGCAAAAATTCACAGCGAAAGGTTAAGCAAAAGAAACAAAGTACGTCTAAGAATATTGTTACAGTTGATAATCACGTGAAGCTTACTTCCAAGATTGAACCGGAGTTGTTAAAACAAAATGATATTTTACCCGTAAAAGGGAAACAAAGTAAATCCTTGAAAAAAGGTGTAAAAAGGAAAGTTGAGGATTCTCATGCAAATAACGAGACTTTTCAGGGTTCAAACGCGGTTGTGTCACATCCTAGAATGTCACAAAAGGTTGGGTGTAGACATCTAGAAAAATATAAAGATGATCGACCGGATTACTTGGACAATTTTAAGACTATTGCAGAGCTATCTATGAGATGGTATAAAATCGGAATCCCTAGAGAAAATAAGATGCTTAAGCACCAAAAATGTTCAGAATGTAGTCTTAAGGGAGACCGATTACACGCATGTCTTGACTGTGTGTTTATTGGATGCTGGCGTGATGAAAGTCATGCCCGTAAACATTACAAAAACACTCACCACACCTTTGCAACTGATGTGCAAAGATTGGAAATATTCTGCTTTAGATGTGGCGATTATATATATGACATTGACTATGATAATGTCAAGAAACATGAAGAAGTCCGCGCTGAGGAGAGAGAGTCTGATAACAAAGAACCCGCACGGAAACGAGCACGATATGTACCTTGGAAACCAAGTGAGGAAGAGTCAGAAAAGATTAAAAGGAATTCAACACCCTTTCCTTGCTCGGGCTTGAGAGGCCTTCTTAATATGGGTGCAACATGTTTCATGAACGCCGTACTACAAACGTTCATGCACAACCCAATAATCAAGAACTATTTTATGACAGATAAACATAATAAGAATATATGCGGTACTTCAGGATGCATGTGCTGTGAAGTTGACAATCTTTTTCAAGAGTTTCATTCCGGAGAGAAGAAGCCATATCCACCATGCAGCTTTTTACAATCGATGTGGCTTAGTTCCAAAGAGCTTGCCGGATATTCTGAACAAGATGCACATGAATTCTACTTGGCTGCTATTAATAAAATGCATGGGGACTCTCACGAGACTAAACACCAGGAATTAAACGCCAACATTCAGAATTGTGAATGCATTATGCACAAAACTTTTGGCGGTTGTTTTCAGTCTCGGATAAAGTGCTCTCAATGTGACATGTCCTCCGACCGAGAGGAACATATGGTAGAATGGCAGTTACACCTTCGTGGGCTTGTTACTAATCAGAAGAAAAAGAATGGCACCAAAAGTTCACAAGAATCTAATAGTAGCGAAATGGATGTTGACAAAAATAGTCTTGAAGACTGTCTTGATAGATATTGTGAAAAAGAACAGCTTCCTGGTTTTAAGTGTGAAGATTGTGAAACTCGCTTGCTGAACGAAGATGACCCATCTGATAAAGCTATTAATAGTATAAATTCATGTTCAAGGACGACAACTTGTAAAAAGTTGCCTCCAGTTTTGACGTTTGTTGTTGAACGATTTCATCGTGCTTCAACAAAGACAAATACTATTAAAAATGAGGCCGAATTTGAATTTCCTGAGGAAATTGATATGGCAAAGTGGACTAGTCGTGGTCATGATGTTCTTGAAAAAGGGGGAACTCTGGACGATTTACCAAATTATAAATATAATTTACTTTCTGTTGTTAACCATGAAGGAAAAATAAACACCGGTCATTATACGGTGTATTGTAAAAGTCGTGACCGGTGGTTCTTGTTTGATGATCATGCAGTGAAATGTGCAAGTGTTGAGGAAGTTTTACAAAGCAAACGTAAGGCTTATCTTTGCTTTTATGTTGCTGATACTTTGGAGTACGATCAACCGAATATAACAGAATAATAATATTTCAAACAAACAACGATGGCTTGGATGAATTCTTTACTGAACAATTGTGACGGTTTTAACGTCAAAAAAATTTAATTTTATATTTACAATATTATTTCCTTTTTCTTTCCTTTTTTTTTTTTTTTTTTGAAATCGAGAGCAAGGATTAATTTTATTAGTTGTAAGATTCCTTGCATTAATGTTTTAATTGTAAAAATCTTGGATGAATTTTAGTTTAAAAATAATATTACAAGATTAGAAACTACTTTCTGCATATAAAAATGAGCATTGATGCCATTAATAAAAGTATAATATAATCTATCTACGTTTCATACATAAAATAAAAATTTGTAATATACTTTATGTGTCAATCAAATTTGATCTATTCTTATTTTATAATTTATATCATGGATTTTAATGTATAAGGTGGTTCAGCTAATATGTGGAGTATAATGAATATTAGGCTTTCCAGCTGTTTTAAATAATTTTTGGAAACTATAAGTTAAAATAACCCCTTGCAAATATTTGGTAAAAAATATTATGTACAGTATATATATAATTATGTTTACAATACTACTGTTTTATTATTTTTCTTTAATAAAATTTGATATCAATTATTAATTATTAGAAAAAAATTATTTGTAATTACATTTTTTTTTGATTTCTACTATGAAATAAGATTTTCTTACTTTAAGCAATAGTAAAAGATTTTTAGGATAATTCTTTTTTTTTTTAAAACTAAAATCAGAGGTTTAGTAACTTTATTTCATATTTTAAATATATTAGAAATTTACTAACTTTTTACTGTTCAACCTTTTTAAAATATTTTTCTTGTGATTGGTTTAAATTCTTTATAATTGTTTTTGTTATTGTTATTAAATATCAATTTGAAGAAAAAAGAGGAGTTTAAAAGTTTTTAAAAATAAAAAATTGGTTTGTAAATTAATATTATTAATATAATAAATATACAATAAACATATTTTTTTAATCACTGTCCTAATAAAAATATATATATCTATGAATTGATTCATTTTCCCGTAAAGTTCAGGGTAATCTGTATGCATGATTCGCCTAGTGAATCGTATACCTGCGTTAAACAACTGATGATATAATATGAATTTGAACTCTATTGCTACATTTATTCTCTTTATTCAAGATTATATGAAAAATGGATTGTGATTTATTTAACTATATCGAACTAAATCTTCTTTTGGCTATACATATAGTATTACCTTGAAAAAGAAACGGATATCACACTAATGAATCATTTTTGATGAGTAAAAAAAAAAAAAAGCTAGTTGTTAAATATTATTGTAAAGGTAAATATATACATACAGATATAAATAAAAGAAAATTAACCTTTGTTGTCTTCTAAGAAACAGTTCGGATTTTTAAAAATCCCAATGGAATTGGACCCGAGAGCAGATTTTGGACAATTTGATGAGTTAGTTATAGGGAAAGCTTTATGGTATAAACAATCTAAGCTTGTATTAATAATGCATTCCTGGCGGTGCTCGACTGCAACGACTCAAACTAACAATTAACAATCATAACGTTAAATATTAACATAGTGACCATTAAAAACCGTACATTTATTATCCTATTAGGAACACAAAATGAGTTAAATTCTTGAAATTACACAAACAATGATATACTGCTTGCAATTTAGGAAATAAACTTACTTACATACGTGTTTGTGATTCATCTGGAGAAGTATCCGTCGTAAACACGACTATGATCTTTTAGCACTTCACTATATGGGACTTCGGATACAGGTTGGGCCAAAGCTCATCCCTATGGTAGAACTTAGGGTAATGAGTTCGCTCCGGCACTTTCGTTCGGCGGTGGCGGAAAAGTTGCATCAGATTCATGCACGGTATTATCAGCACGGGTTCCTTAAAAAAAAAAAGAAAAGAAAAAATTTTAATCTGATATCATAACATAACAGATAAGAATAAGTCAATTGTTGAATTTAACTTACCGACTGCACCCAAGTTTCTATATAAGCATTAATATCGCACACATGATACGTGACTATCTCCTGATGTATATATATATATATATATATATCATGTGGCTTCGAAGGTAATTCATAAATTATATCTTTGTTATCTATCCACTCCAATGAATATTGAATATGGTTCGAACTTCGAAGCTCATATTAATCCAAACTTATATGCTTTCAACACCAAAACAAGCAGTAAAAGAACTTATTTAGCCTTTTTCCATAACGCTGCGGATTAAATATGCCCTCAACTCGCCAAAGAAAACGGCATTTATTTAATTCGCAAAAAGCATCCGAAGAAATATTAATTCGAGAATAAGTTAAGTCTTTAATTGGAGATAGTGGAACTCGTTGTTGGTGATAAAATATGTTGCCATCAAAGAAGAGATTGAACGTGTTGATTATCGATCTTAAAACCACGTGCGCGAGATGCATTAATGGTATACCCGATTTTAAGCACCACTTTATTAAGGGAAAAATTTTTACTAAACTTTGGGTGCTTAAATTCGGGAGTTTTTAGTACTCCGTAATGATATTTTTAAAGTGCGCTTATATTTATTTCACGGTGGTGCTTAAAATCGGGAGAATATAGTAATAATACTAAATACTACATGTATCACTAATATAATAATTTACTATATTTATTCGATCACTTAGCAAAAACTTATCATAATAACTTTCCATTTTAGAGAAAAGTTGATTGTGTTACATGACGTTTGGAACAATAAGAACATAATAAATGAACTTACTTTCACAAATATGCGTAGGACAATATTTTTTGTTCAAATCGAATTGAATAAATAAACTGGGTTTAAAAGCTCTTATGAATCAGACTGCAAAGATTTGAAAAATTGCTTCCGTAAATGATTAACATTCCTAATAAAATGAGAGCAAATGTACTTCAAGTATAGTCCGTAATGAAATTTTCTTCGATATAATACAAATGTTCACAAACCATTTTCTTTCAGCTAAAAAAAAAAAAAAAAATAAACTATGATACAAAACTATTTATTGGGAAATATCTAAAGAATTCGTATTGTCTATTTATATGAACATGCAAAAAAAAAAGTTTTTCGACATAGAACATTCAATAATCGCCATTATTGGCTAGGTAAGTGTTTACTAAGTAATAATTGTCTAGAATAATGTTCATTACAAAGATTAATATAATTTAGTTCCATAAGATAAAATAAATTAATAAAAAAAGTTCTAATGAATATATTTCCAATTAACATTTCTTTCATCATCAAGTATACCAGCACGATGATAATAAGTTTTAGATCTTATGTAAGGATCTAATTCTAATTGAGCTCTTTTTAATTTAACTTTTAACTGATTCTTTTCATCAATGATTTGTTCATTATCAGGATCTTCTATCCATTTTTTAATTATATTTTCAAAATCATATTCCAATTTTGTCTTTATTTCCATTAATTCTTTTTTCTTTGTTTCATCTTTCATTCTATAATTTTCTTCTTCCGTAGGAGGTATATATTTATAATTCCATTTGTCTTTACCACCTAACTCTTCAATAAGATGTTCTTGAGGTATGAATTTCTTAAGATCTTGTTCAGTTTTAGTAAAATGAATTTTTGATGCCACAACTGGATCAAGTAATGGCGTTATAATTTTCCATACTTGAGAAAAAACCCATGGGGCTTTGTGGATAAGTAAAATTCCTAGGCTTTCTGGATAATACGCTTCAAAACATTGAATCATGAATTTAACATATTGTAAATCCTGTAATGAAATATTTTAATATTATCTTAATAATTTATAACGCACAAATTCTAAGTTCCTCTTACTTACCATATTAGCTAAACTGAACCCTTCCATATTAAATATGAGACAACCTGTTTCAATTGGAGGTTGAATCATCAAGCGAACAGTTTCCATAACATAAATCGTAAACATTTGAAGAACCTCTAAAGTTTGTTCATCTTTCTTATGAGCCTTAACATTTACATAACTTTTGATTCGATTATAATTATTAGTGTTGATTTTGTAAAGAAAAATATTTAAAAACCTAATTTACTTACGTTATTGGTCTACCTTCATTATCAGTTCCTCTGACAAAACTCTTTCCACTCGTAAATTGAATTCTCAGTCCTTTTATATTTTTTTCAGCAAAGTGTTTTTCCATTCCTAATTCACCACTTCTAATAATTTCATTTACATCAAATTGTAATCGCCATTTTACAGTTGATATTAACATAATAATAGCTTTTTCAACATCCCATTTTCTAGCTCTAAGAAATCGTAATAATAAAACATCGGGATCATCAGCCCCAGTTAATATCCAAAAGGCTTTACGTAATTCCTCCGAACTGTACATTTCCATAGCAGATATAAATTCTGCAGATTCATTATATTTATCATTATTTGATTTTGTTCCATTTTTATGTTTATGACCATTTTTAGTTTTGTCTTGAAATTCACAATTTTGTTGTTCGCTTTGAATTATTCCAAATATAACAAACAGATTAGTATAGCATATACGCAATAATTCACATTGCTCTTTTGAAAGTGTACCAACATGACCTGATTTTGGGTCTTCTTGCTGTTGCTTTAAAGCGATAGCGGTACCCATCTTGGTTGAAATATTTCAAAATAAAGAAGATATCAAAAGTTACAAATTAGTTTATTTATTGAAATTAAATTACATGCATATCTCCACCAATTAAACATGTAATTACTCGTTAGAATATTCTTTAGGAAAATTGTCGATAATGATTATAATACTTAATGTGGATTAGTCAATAACTCTATATTAGGCAGTTACCTGTTCACTGGGGACGGGATTAATTGCTACGCTCCGGATTAATGTTTAGATCAGGTTATTTATTTATTTATTTATTTTTTTTTTTTTTTTAATTTAATTTTGATGATACAAAAGAAATCGAGAGTGTTTTTGGATTTTTTTTTGCAATGATTTAGTAAAATAATTAATACGCGGAAAGTAAATATTATTATAAATATATGATATGAAACTTGATTTCCAATTTTTTTTTTTTTTTCTTTTAAAAAAAAAGTCCACTGAACTATTTTTGAAATTTTTTTGTACAAGAGATCAGCTTTTGTCTTACGATTAATATACAATTTATCTTTGTAAATCCCTAGATCAAGAAAAGAAACTTTCTACATTATATAATGATCAATGGAACAATATCTAAAAGTAAAACGAATTGCTGAATTTTTCAAAAAACGTATTTTTACATGAAAAGAAAAGAAGCAAAGGGTAAAAATTTTGAAATTCAAACTAAACTAAGTGAAATTTTTTTTTTTTTAGTTATAATTGATGAATATATATTTTGAAAAAAAATTTTTTTTTTTTATGCAGCCGCTGCATAATATCCAGATAAATAAATGTTCCCACCTGCTTCCTGACCTAAACATTCCTTAACTAATAGTCTCTTCAATCTTTCACAACTTGTTCTACAACCCGAACTTGCTGCTTTTTCAAACCAGTATGTTGCTCCTTCCAGGTTAGCATCACACCCAATTCCTTTCTCGAGGGCATTGGCTAAATGATACATGGCTGTGAGATGATCTTGTTCAGCGGCCATTCGAAAGTGTTCAAATGCAGCTACTTCATCTTTTTCGCATCCAACACCTAATTGAAGACATACTCCAAGTTTATCTTGAGCCCTCGCGTGGTTTTGCTCCGCTGCTGCACGATACCAACAAACTGCCATTGCTTCATCTTTTTTCACTCCGATACCATTCGCATAACAAAATCCCAAATTACATTGTGCCCATGGGTTTTGTGCGTTTGCAGAAAGTTGATACCAATATACTGCTTTCTCTTCATCTTTTTCAACACCAAGACCTTCTTCGTAGCAATATCCCAAAGAATTTTGTGCCAATGCATTGCCTTGTTGAGCAGCAAATGTAAACCATTTTACAGCCTCTTGTTCATCTTTTTCTACACCAATTCCATTACGAAAACAATATCCAAGACTTAATTGAGCCGGCGCATGATGTTCTTCAGCGGATAAAAAGTACCAGTAAACCGCTTCTATTTCATTAACAGTAACACCAATCCCATTTTGATAACAATATCCAAGGGAATGGTAAGCAAAGATGTTGCCACGTTCAGCTGATTTGGTGTACCAATTTACTGCTTCAGTTTCATTTTTTTGTACGCCAATTCCATTCTGATAACAAAAGCCAAGGTTATGTTGAGCACGAGCATGACCCTGAAGTGCTGCTTTATTATACCAATAAGCTCCTTCAACGTCATCCTTTGGTACACCGATGCCATTTTGATAACAATATCCAAGATTACATTCTGCCCATGGATAACCTTGTTCTGCTGATTTACGATACCATTTGGCAGCTTCTATAGGATCTTGTTCTACTCCGATTCCATCCTCGTAACAATAGCCCAAAGAATTTTGGGCAAAAGCATTTCCCTGCTCAGCGGATAAACGATACCATTTAACAGCTTCTACTACGTCCTTTTCGACTCCAATTCCATCTTCGTAGCAATAACCAACATTATAAATTGCAACAGATTCGCCTTGTTCAGCTGCTTTTCGATACCATTTCATCGCTTCAACCTCATCCTTCTTAACTCCAAACCCTTCGCCGTAACAAAATCCTAAAATTCCTTGACCACGTGGATGACCTTGTTCTGCTGACTTTTTGTACCATTTAAAGGCCTCTGATTCCTTTTTTTCCACACCTACTCCATCATGATAACATACACCTAATGAATATTGTGCAGCAGGGTGATTTTCTTTACACGCCGCATAAAATAGCCAAGCAATAGCAGTTTTTCCTTGTTCTTTAACTTTTTGCTGCCACATTTCTGCTTCAGCACGGTCAATACGAACCGAAGGACGTCCATATTTTCTTAAAAACGCTAGCCTAGCTTGAGCCAAACCATTACCAAGTTCAGCAGCAGGAATATAATGCATTTCGGCTTGTTTAAAGTCCTTTTCAACACCTAAACCAAATTCATAACAGAATGCCAATACCCCCTGAGCCTCTGGATATTTTAATAAGGCAGCACGTTGGAAATATTCAAAAGCTTTTTTTTCGTCTTTTGGTTTTCCGGCACGTCCAAACATGTATGTTTCACCCTGTCTATAAAGATACTGAGCATCTTGCTCTTGCTGACAAGTTTTGCTATTACTACTGCTACCACTATTTCCAAAATTATATCTTTTGTTAAGTTTTGACACTAACTTTTTTGATCGATTTATGAAGTGTGCCGCGGTTTGTGAGATAGGATGAACTGCCATTATAGATTATTTCAGTATGACAAATATTACTGGTATTTCAGAGAATTCAAGACGAGAGAAAAAAAGTAATCAATATATCAATATAGGGAAATGTAAAAACGACAAATATTAAAAAAAAAAAAAAAATTATTATAATATTGCAGATGAATAATTGTCAATTTTTATAATTGAATAAAACTAAATTATAATATATTTTCTATGTAATGATCTATTGAAGATCTATGAAAGATCTTTCTAATTATGCTTGGCATAAGTGAGAAAGCATATAAAATGCCTTAAGCAAAGATAATAGGATTCCTAAGATTCCTGTTATTGATAACGTTGAAGGTCCAGCGGTAAATTAGTCACTGATTCGTTTTATTTCGTAATTTATTTTACCTTTTGCTAAGGAGAGCGCCAGAGAATTAGAGAGGAAAGGACTATTTTATTTTATTGGTAGGTTATCCGTATATTGCCCGAGAAAAAAAAAAAAAAATGGAAAAAGTATACGAAACAGTTGTTAACAATATCGAAATAATAAAAGATAAGTCTTCACTTTTAGTACGATGGGCATTTTACAGTTAGAAATACAGAAGAAAAAAGATTTGTTAGATTGCTTAATGCAATCTCGACAAATTTTACCTTCAAAAAATGGTTATAAAGAGCCAGACAGAGGATCTTGGCGGATATAAGTATGAGAAAACCTTAGAATATGATGAGTGAACTATAATATAAGATGGTGTATTACTTGTTTTTATTATTTATTTTGTATATATATTACAGAAGGAGAAATTACTTTTAAAGGTGCTTATTTTCTTTGTTGTCAAGTTATTTATTAAAATAAAAAAACAATGAAAATCTCAACGGAGAATATATTAAATTTATATAAGTTACTTTTGTTTCAACTTAATGGAGAATAAAAAATCGTAATATTTTATGATAGAAATTTATTTGTAAGAATTCGTTAGATATTCATCGCCTTTTTGATGTTTTTGTTTTAAAAATATGAATATTTCTTTATACAAAGAAAAAATTTTTTTTATTGTCGTCGAAGAGTGGCGGCGGAAGGATCTGAAGGGGAATAGATAATTTCAAACGTGTAGTACCGATATGTTCCATAAGTATTCGGAAAATTTTTGATTGGATATTTTGGATTATGCACTTTATAATTGATTGTAGAACGTATAAGAACTTTACAGTAAAATTATATAGATTCGAATTCCGCAGTAATAATTGAGATTATTGCATTAGATCCTTGTAAGTAAAGAAGCTTTACTTATGCCAATATGCCCGGAGCAAATCCCTACGATCTAGAACCAGAAATTCGAGCACTTTTGAAGATTGAAACTTTTCAGGTGAGTTTGAATATTATTTATCTTCAGTTATATGAAAGCTTGCTTATTTTATCTATTGTAATAGCAAGGGAATTTTACTACCAGAGAATTTGTCGAGAATGTATCAAAAAGCATTCTGAAACGAGCTAATCCAAAAGGTTATTAATCTAATTCTAAATATTTTCTCCGTTTTAAATGTTTTTTTAGAGTACTAATAAGTAGTTTTATATTTAAACTAGAATTTGATCCAAAACCATTTATAAGAACGTTTGAAAGATCTATTGACGAACTTTTGAAACTTCGAGAATCAGTTAAGAAAGAAAGTAAAGATTTAGAAGCAAGTGTACAACTTATAGAAACGGGGCACAGAAAAAAGTTAGTCGAATTGAAGACTACTTTTGAGGTATGAAATTTATTAAGAATCCATCATGATTATCGGTAATCTATTAACAGATCATTGGTATGTAGGACGTTGTTAACTCATTTGAAACTTTAGAAACAAGAATTAATGAAGTTGGCAATACGGCGATCAGGATCGGTACCGATTTTATTATTGTTTTTTTTTTTGATTCAACAAGATGGTATCTTGTATTAAATGTCTATTTGTTTATTTTTAAAGGCGAACAGTTAGAAACTATTGATAAGCAGAGATCACGTGCCTCTGAGTCTAAAGAATTAATTGAGTATTTCATGGCATTTAATAGAGGTGATATTTCACAATTAGAGTATTTACGTACTCAAAACGGAAAAGAAGGACAATTTAAGGTAGGATGTGTCTGCAATCATATTGCGTTTAATTTATAATTCTAATTGTTACATATGAGAAAATAGGCTGCTACTATATCTAGAAGATTAAATGCTATAGCAAAAGAAGTCGATATACCAGGAGGTGAAGTTGTGAGTGTCTATGTTTGATTTTGAATTATTGAATGCAAATTTACCTGTGTATTACTAATGCTAGGCTAGGTCTCGTATTGAAAAATATTGTGAGGTCTTAGAAAAAGAATTGCTTGAAGAATTCGACAAAGCATACAGACAAAGAGATAAGACGACAATGCAGGTTTGTACATGATGGTTTTCCCAGATTATTATTTTATATTGATATTTATAATCTTTTTTTAGCATTGTGCAAAAACTCTCCAAGAATTTAACGGTTGCGAATCTTGTATAAAATTATATGTTAATCAACATGAATTTTTTATTACGAAAGTAAATTTGAGTCAAGCAAATGAATTTTTAACAAGTCCAAGGTATTTTAGATTATATTCAAATTAATAATGAATTTGGCATATCCTTGACCACCTTAATTAAAACTATAGTTTTGAATCTTGAAAGTTGGACTGATTTACCCAATCCTCAAGTACCACCACCAGCAGTTGACCGAGGCCTCGTCGAACTTTATAAGGAGATTAGAACAACAGTCAAACAAGAAGCAGAAATTATAAATGCCGTTTTTCCAAATCCTATTAATGTCATGCAAGTATTTCTACAGCGAATATTTGCTCAATTGGTATGTGGTAAAATATAAATGTGAATTTAATTTTTTTAGGGACATATATATTCTAACTCATTCCATAAACAGGTTCAAACATATATTGAAAGTCTTTTGACACATGCGGAAAATGATTCTACATTAGCTTACTTGCGTTCATTAACATCAGTTTATACTGTAACAAAGGATTTAGTTGATGACTTGAAAAGTCTTGATATGAGGCAAAAAAGAAACGTGACTTCTTCCCAAACGGCCGAAGAAGGATCTCGCAAGAGTAATACGATTGCGGAATTGTTGGATCAATGCATTGAAGATTTGTTTATTCCGTATACCGAGGGTGATCGTTATATTGAAAAAGAGAAGAAATCCTTGAGTGAACTATATTCATCCTTACTATTACAATTTAATGCTTATCATGTGAGCGAAAAAAATTTATAACATTATTTATTCTCGTTACATTAAAGTTTATACGTGTTTTGTAATATTTAGATTCAACAAAGCAAAGCAAATTCTGGGGGTCTGTTTCAGCGTGCTGTTAACCAAATAAGTGGAAGAGATATTGCTGATATAGTGACTACGGAAGAGGATGGAAGTTTATCCGTAAGTACAGCTATGCTGATACTTAAAATTCACTCTGAAGCTATAAGGCGTTCCGTTAAACTTAGTCCTCCTTCTGAACTGTATGTCGATATTTAACTCCTTCTTGAGAATTTATCTTTTAAGATATTTATTGTTAATTTTAACTTTCAGACCCAAGTTTGCTAGTGCATTATTCCATGTCTTATTGGACAGTATCGGCAAACAATATGTGGATACTGCTTTAGATACGTAAGTAATTTTCGTTTAATTTCTTCATGAATTGATGGATTCGAAAATTAATCAAATTTATAGGTGTTTAGATCATATTACCGCTATGGATTCAAAGTCCGAACCTGATTTTAAACCTTTTAAAGTGATAAAGCTGGCAAAGGACATTATACATTTAGCGCAAAATCATTTTCAAATGGCCGTTGTAAGAATTTTTTACATTCTATTTAGTTATTTAATTTTATAAATTGTTTTTGACGTGGCATATTTAATATATAGCTTCCTTTGGCTTCCCCATCATTGACAATACACCGAGACCTTACTTCGGATAAGAATAGATTTATGATGGGAGTTGAAAATAAAATGAATTCGGCTGTACAGAAGATGATTGATGGTAATTGATTTATATTATTTTTCGACTGTGACCTATAAAGATAAACTTTAATTATATCTCTATTAATTAGTCATTATTGCGAGGTTAAGTTATCTATTGTCGAAACAAAAGAAAGTAGATTTCAAACCAAAAGATGAGGATGATATAATTGCCAGTTTGGCAACGACGGTAATTTTATTAGTTTTATAAGTTTAATTTACAATCAAAAATTCATTCTCAAAATTTTAATTTTATAGCCTTGTAATAATTGTGTTGAATATTTGAAAAAAGTGCAATCATCAGTTTGTCAGTGCCTTGATGGCAAAAATTTGGAACATGTTCTGATTGAAATGGGTGTAACATTTCATAGGTAATTAATTTTATATCGTTATTTTATTTTAGTATACTTACTTTTTTACTAAGTTTTAAAATTTTCGCCATAGTATTCTTTTAGATCATTTCAAAAAATATCAAGTGAGTGCAGCCGGAGGTTTAGTTCTGACAAAGTAAGTTTTCATTTTAAATTCGTTGTAGGAAAACAAAACAAAATGTTGAAATTATTTTTATTTTCAATTTAGGGATATAGCAAAATACCAAGAAACTGTTGCATTATTTAAGATTCCTCAACTTGATGATCGTTTTGAAATGCTACGTCAATTAGGAAATCTTTTCATCGTTAAACCTGAAATCCTTAAATCTGTACTTAATGAGGGATACCTTGCTAAAATAGATGTTAAATATCTTCTGCCATACCTTCAGGCTCGTACAGATTTTAGGTCGGCTGGTATTGACGTTTTATTGGGTGCAACTACTGAAATTGGTTCTGGTGAAAGAAATTTTAATGAAAAAGCAAGGGCTAGACTAGCTGCTATGGGACTTAACATTAATATTGGATTAGGAGATATGCCATTCGCATAAGTGTAAAGAGATAATGGATGATTTAGATATTTTTAATTTATTATTAAAGTAATTTATTAGATATTATTTAATTTTGTAATAATGCAATTTAAAAATAAAGATCTGCCACAAATTATTGGCTGTTGATAAACAATCATCCCTAATTTTTTACTGGTTGATAAAACCTGGATTAAAAAATAAGTTTCTAAGAAACAAACCATGAAATCTGCGTTAAGTTGGAAAATTGTCGCAAAATGTTCAACAACAAAAGCCAGAGTAGGATTATTAACTTTGCCACATGGGCCAGTTGACACACCAGTATTTATGCCAGTTGGAACTCAAGGAACATTAAAAGGTTTAACACCAAAGCAACTAGAAGAATTAAATTGCCAAATAATGTTAAATAATACGTATCATTTGGTAATAATCGTTCAGGATGTTTTTGTTGCTTTTGTTACTTTATAATGATAGGATTACGGTATGTTTTTAGGGTTTAAGACCTGGACAAGAATTAATTGAAGAGCTTGGTGGATCACACAAATTTCAAAATTGGAATAGAAATTTATTAACTGTAAGAAATCGAATTTAATATTTATGATGATAATTTTTAAGCACTTATAAAATTTTACTTATAGGATAGTGGTGGATTCCAAATGGTATCTTTATTAAAACTTGCTAGAATAACAGAAGAAGGAGTAGAATTTCAATCGCCGCATGATGGAACTACAATGTTGCTTACGCCTGAACATTCTATGTCATTACAAAATTCAATTGGAGCAGATATAATTATGCAATTAGATGATGTAGTATCATCGCTTACAACAGGACCAAGAGTTGAAGAAGCAATGCATAGATCCATTAGATGGTTAGATAGATGTATAAATTCTCATAAGAAACCCGAGACACAAAACTTGTTTGCAATTATTCAAGGTGGATTAAATATCGACTTAAGAAAAAAATGTATTGAAGGTAACAAAATTAATGAATGTATGCATTATATATTGGGAATATTAGTTGTTAACGTGTTTATTTTATAAAAGAAATGGTTAAACGGGATACACCGGGATATGCGATTGGTGGATTAAGTGGTGGCGAAGAAAAAGATATTTTTTGGAAAATGTAAGAATGAAATGGATTTATTTTATCATAATGATCTACCCTACTAATTTGAATATCTATTGTTCTCTTAAAGAGTGAGTTTTTCTACTGATATGTTACCAAAAAATAAACCAATATATTGTATGGGTGTTGGATATGCCGAAGATCTTGTAGTATGTTCTGCTTTAGGAGTCGACATGTACGATTGCGTATTTCCGACGCGCACTGCTGTAAGTTGTTCATAATGAAATTTATCAAATATTCTTTCTTTTCTTCTTAAATTATATTGATTTTTTCATATTATATATCCAGAGATTTGGTAATGCATTAACTTCAAAAGGACCATTAAATTTAAAATCAACAAAATTTGCACAAGATTTTGAACCAATTGAAAAAGATTGTAATTGTTTAACATGTAAAAAATATACAAGAGCATATATTCATATGCATGCAACGAGAGAAACAGTTGGATGTCATTTGATTACATTGCATAATGTATCATATCAATTAAGACTAATGAATAGTATTAGACAAGCTATTTTAAATGACGAATTTCCTTCCTTTATACAACGATTTTTTAAAGAATTATTTGGTGGTAAAGATAATTATCCTATATGGGCCGTTAATGCCTTAAAAAGTGTTAATATTGAATTACTTCCATGAAAATAGAAATGAAAAGAATTAAATATGGTATTTCATAAATAATATAAATAATATTTTATTATAAAATTAATAATTTACTAGAAATTAAATAGAATTTACATTAATATTAAACGATAAAAATAAAATATTAAAATAATTAATCTTTCATGTGCATCCCAAAAGAACAAGCTACGCTTGCTGCTAATTTTCGTCGCTCTTCGTCCGATAATGATTTACTTTTCTCTAAATAATATATTGATTTAAGATTCAAAATGCTTAAGAGAAGATTGATAAGTATTAGAATGATACTAACCTCGTAAATTATTTAATCGTACAAATATTTTATCTAATCCATCCTCGTCATCAAAATCGCAAAAGATTTGACTATACATACTTTCAATTTCTTGTTGCGAAGGTAATACTTTATTAATGAATCACGTTAAAGAATTAGTACAGTTTAAAATATAAATGCGAATCATGAATATTGATGTAATATTTACCGTCACCAAAGAATTCGGCATCGTTATCATCAAATGGAGCCGAATTATGATCATGCAATTGAGACGATAAGGATTCCGGCTCTTCATCTACTCTTGACTTTGCTTGTGAAAGAGCTAAAAAAAAGAGTTTACCATTGGTTTAATTAATTTAGAGTCCTTAAATTATAAGAAAGCTGGTAGTGTTCCGAAAAAAATTAATTTATAATCCACACTGATATATACACGTGAAATACCTTCAATGAATTCACCATGACAATCGTCATCATCTATGTTCGAACTTTTACTAACGGTTTGTGAAACGCGGGTTAATCCTTCCCACATATTAGACTGAAGTGCTTCGAGAATTCGTTCTATACCGATACGTTCTATCCAGCCAAATAAGAAAATATGATATAAAGAAAAGCTGATTAATAGAGTTTAATTAAGATTAATTGGTATAAATATAACCACCATCTATATTTTCTTTTTTCGTAGCTTCCATATCTACATATTCAAAACCATTCTCTAAACACCAATCTTCATATGAGTCATCATTAATATCGTGAGCATTTTTTCCAGTTCCAATAGCCAATGTTATAGCAGGATCATATTGTTGTATAAAAGGCAAGAAAACTTTTATATCATCAAACGTTCCCAGCTTTTAAATAAAAAACTATTTAATTAAAAAAAAATCGTAGCTTATAATATAATAATATTATCAGATACAAGTACCTCGTCTTTCTTAAATATAAAAAGAATGGCATCTACAACTTTTCCAATACCGTTTTCTTCATTTTCATAACCTTGTATCACCTCTTTATTCACATGATCTTTATGTAGAGTTTCATCAATCCAAAAATCTACTTTTGCATTATAATATTTAGTATTAATGTTCCATGGTATTTTGATTCCTGAATGGTTTTTATCTTCTGTGTTAAAACTATCAATTGAGTGATTTGTAATTGATAATAATTCTGTATTATTACCGAAATAAAATAAATATTGATTGAATATCAAATAAAACGATATAAATATTTGTTTTATATTTACGTTTTATAATAGATAATTTCCCTGCTCCACGACGTCCTAAGACGAGAATTTTATTTCTTATAAGTCCAGAAGTTGACATACTGGTTGAAAATTACCAAACTTTAAACGCAATTGATCGATCTTTAAATTAATTTAAACAAGCCACAGCCGCCACAAGATCACCAAAAAAAAAGTGTTATTGATTATCTTTTTTTTATAGTTGCATTGTCTTCTTTAATTTAAAGAATAAATTAATAATGTTGGGAAGGTCTTTAAATAAAATATTTTATTTATCTTTACAAAATAATGTTATTACACGTTTTAGTACTAATAAATTACAAATGAGAAGGTCTTCAGTTCGCCTATTTACTGGCAAGTTATAAAATTTTTTTTTGTTAACCGTAAAGAGAGTCTTTAATTTATCCGTATTATAACAACCATTCGTTTTTATTCGCGTGCCATGTTTACAGCAACGAGTAAACTAAAGACTACTGAAATTGTATCTTCAAATAATATCGATACTTCAAATATAAATCTCTTAAGAACAGATTCAATTAAAGCTGAAGATACTAAGGTTGAAAAAGAAAGGATATTTAATAATAGCTTTCAAGAAGATATGGTCAAATTTTCAAAAAAAAAATATTGGAGACCAATCCTTGAATTATGCGAAGAATTTAAAAAATCCGATCGTAAACCTGATATATTCATATATAATACAATACTCCACGCTTATATACCTATAGGTTCTATTAAACATTCTCTTAAGATATTAGAAGATATGAAATTGGCTAATATTAATCCAAATTTAACTACTTATCATTATTTATTGAGGGTAAATAAACAAATAAATTATTTTACGAAAAAGATTTAATAATTCTATTTCACTTTGTTAAAACTATTAATTTCATTTTATCATTTTTTTTAAAGACATGTGCACAAACTCCTGTTAGTGAACAAGATCCATACTTAAGAGAACAAATTTTCGAAATGATTACTAATGATGGTCTTCAACCTGACTTAAAAATCTATGAGTGTTATATAGATTCATTATTAGCCGGAGATGAATATGAACGTGCTTTTGAGATTTTTGATTCTCTGAAAAGCAAGAATATTTATCCTCAAGTAGAACTTTATACTGCAATGATAAGGAAAGCAATTTCAATTTATGAACCAGGAATAGCATTAAATTATTTGAAAAGTCTTGAACAAAATATATTTTATGCTCCAACTTCATTATATAATGATGTCTTAAGATTGTGTGCATATGAATATTATGTGAGTAACAATCGTATACTCTTCTGTTTGTATTTATAGTTTTTTTATTAATTAGTTTGTTCAACAAAATGTTTTAGGCTGACGGCGTTTTGTATTGTTGGGAAAAACTCAAACATCGTGGATTAAATCTTGATGAAGGAGTATGTATCGATATTATATATTTCGCTGCAAGGCATGGAAGACCTGATTTAGTCGTACAAGTGATTGAATATTTAATGGATGACCGAAAATTAAACCTTCAAAAATTGCACTTTATTCCGCTTACACGAGCTTACGTCAACGCTGGTGATATAAAAAATGCCATGAATTCTTTAAATATAATCCGGCAAGCAGGATTTCAAGTTAACTCGTTTGATACAGCAACTACCGGAATATACTCATCAATTCGACAAAATAATAAAACTATAGATGAAGCATATTATTATTTAGAAGAGTTACATAATGAAGGGAAAATAATTGATGTATCAGCTCTTAATGTTATTATTGCAGCTTGTGCAAATATTGGCAAAAGAAAGATGCCCAGGAGAAACGTTGATATAAGTCGTGCACTGGAAACTTATAAGTCAGCCGAAAAATTGGGTGTTAAACCTAATGCAGAGACATTTAGCTCCCTTTTATTTGTATGTCATTATGCAAAACGGAAAGATCTGGCTGATCAACTGTGGAAAGAAATGCTTGAATTAAAGGTTGTCCCATCAACCTTGACATATAGTCGTATGATTGCGGTGATTTGTACTCAGGATGATTATGAAGAAGCATTTGTTTATCTTGAAGAAATGAAAGCAAAAAATTTATTGCCACTACGAAGCGTTTATGAAAAGATCATAGACAAATGTGTGCAACATGGTGATACAAGAGCGGTATTAGCTTTGGAAGAAGCTGAAAATTTCGAACACAAGTTTCCTCGCTCATTTTACCAAGATTTAAGAGCTAAGGGTTTTGATCCAGAATTGACTAAAAAAATTATTGAAAGTCAAAAGAAAAACTTTGATCAACAAAAAATAAGTAGTACCGATAATAGCGATGAAACAACACCTATCAATGATAATTCAAATGCTATGGATGAATTTGTGGACATAATTGCTTCAAAAGCAAACAAAATAAATTAAATGAAAATTCAAGACTTTCGACTCATAAGAAACATTTTCTACAATTTAAATAATTTATTCATTCGTGATCAAGTTTGAAAAGAATACATTTAAAATTGATGTAAAAGAAAAATGATTTATTCTACGCGATTATTTTATTTACACTTAACTAAAAACAAATCTATAATCTTGAAAATAAAATGAAAAAAGAAAAAAAATCGAAGCATACAATATTTGCTGTACATTCAAACTAGGGCATCATTAAACTAATCTTTAATAGATTCTCTATCCATAAGTTTCACGATTATTATTACCTAGCCAAGACCTCCCCAAACACCACGAATTCTTCGCGCCAGTTGAATGTCTTTTTGCATTATTGTAACTCTTTTTGCATGAATTGCGCATAGATTGCTAAAGAATAATTTCAGTTTGAGTTAGATTCACATATAACTATGATACGTACTTTCTTTAAAAGGCATTCAAATAACACGTAAATATACAATACATACGCGTCCTCAAATAAATGAACCAGATAAGCCTCAGTAGCTAAAAGATAATTAAGATGGTTATTTATTTTACACATTAATTAATTAAAAATTGTACAAAATGTCATTTACCTTCTTGAAGAGCTAAGATGGCAACCGATTGCCACCTATACCCTACGCCTGATTGAGGTCCTAGGACCTCGATAGCTATCTCTCGAACCTAAATAAAAGGCGTCAATGAGAATAAATAAATATACCATGACAAGAATGATTTATTATACGTACAACCCGTGAAAAAGGTAACTTCCTGATTAAAAGATTGGTAGTCCTTTGAAGTTGTTTAATTTCACGTAAAGCAACGGTTCCAGGTCTATATCTTCTCGGTTTTTGTGGCCTAATTGGATCCCCAGCTAAGTGAAATATGAAAAAAAAAAATCATCTAAGAAACTTGATGGTATTATAAAAGTGCCCACGTTTATAGTAATAGAAATTTGAGCTTACGTCTAGACTTAGGTGTAGTATTACTGCCTGAAGCCACGGGTCTAGGCAATTTTTTTACTGTTGCCAATCGACGTTTGGCTACTCTGGTTCCAGGAGAGGTTGTAGAGGTGGTTCGTGGTTGCCTGGCCATAATATTCTTTTCCCCTTCCTTTGTAATTTATACACACAAATAAGTAATTTATTAACTTTGTGTTAAAGCAACTTCTACGCCGGGTTACTTTAACTTCTCTCGGTTACTGAAGAGAAAAACTAAACGCGTTTTTTTGACTACAATCACATATGACATCACATTTTATATCTTAATATATGTCATGTGATTTGCAATTCCCAATTTTTGATAAGTAATGTATAAAAAAAATAATTATTTCAGTTTAAAATAAGTACTACATGATATATTTCAAAATAATTATTACAAGATTTAATTATTTAATATTTTTGTAAAACTTTATTAATGATAATATTTAGTAGCAAGTTATCGTTTCAGAGGAAAAATATCCCTTAATAATTCAATTATGCTCTCTTAATACAAATTGTGAATTTCATTTATACATCAGTGACAGTAAGCCCTAAATAAATTTGTTCAATCAAATTAAGATTAAAAAAAAAAAAAATATTATAATAAGTATTTTTAATAAAAAAATATTAACCTGGAGGAAGAGATTTTTGAAGTTTCTCCGCTTTTTCTGCATCTTCGATAACAAAAGTATATAGATACTTGGAGCATCTAAGCTTAAACTTTACTTTTGATGGACCATTTTTCTTCTTCTTCTTCTTAATACGTACAGCTACCAAAATTTGTTTTATCAATTATGAAACTAAATTTTTTTAAAGACGGTAAACTTTAAGATATTTTTTGATATTTACATTTTGCATCCTTTCTGCGAGCGATTTCGAGAAAATATTTAATATCATCAATCTGTTTCGGCTATAAAATATAAATTAACGATATTTATTTTAAAAAGCATTAGATTACTAATTTCTTAATGTTTTTGAATAGATCTTGGAAGACAAAATTTTTTTTTTTTTTTAGTTTAAAATAATCAAATAAGGAATTATTATTTCTGTTGTAATAACATCTCATACACTTTTATCAAAATCTTTAAAATTAAATCATTTTAAGTTAATGGATTGCTTACCATCGTGAAAACTTTCTACGACCAAGCCGATTAAACAAAATAAAAAGTATTATTTGAAGTGAAAATTTATATTTAAATCACACGAGAGTCACGTGAGAGATCTACTATTTTTTTTTTAAAAAAAAAAAGCCGAAAAAAACTTAAAGCTTGCTCCTTATAAGGATCGAACTTATGACCTTCGCGTAAGAACCCCAACCGGGTTCTATTAGCACGACGCTCTAACCAACTGAGCTAAAGGAGCTGTTTGCTTGTCTAACGCTTATAAAATAATTATATAAAGATAAAATTTAATCTAAATAGTAATATTTATTCAATTAGTGTCGATTCAAAATAAAATTCTTTTTTCAATTGTTACTACGTATTTGTTTAATAAGAAATGCGTTATAATATTGCGTTAGTACTAAAATTTTTCATTCCCATTTTATTCTTTGGAACATTAAATTTTTGAACTATTTTTTAAAAATATTTTATTTAGAATGGTATCAGATTTCTTTTATCCGAACATGGGGGGAGTAGAGAGTCATTTATATCAATTATCACAGAGATTAATTCAACGCGAACATAAAGTAAAATATGAATGTATTTCTTTTTTTTTAGGAAAAAAAAAAATATTATGTTTTTTACAATTTATTTTATTTAGGTAATAATAATAACTCATTCATATGGAAATCGTACTGGAATTCGATACCTTACCAATGGTTTAAAAGTATATTATGTTCCTCATATGGTTATATACTCAGAAGCAACATTGCCAACAATTTATGGATTTTTCCCAATATTTCGAAATATTGTGAAACGGGAGAGAATTGATATTGTACATGGACATCAAGCATTTTCCTCACTATGTCATGAAGCAATATTACATTCTCGTACAATGGGAATGAAAGCATGTTTTACTGATCATAGTTTATTTGGATTTGCTGATGCCAGTAGTATACTGACGAATAAATTGTTGAAATTTACTCTAAGTGACATTGATCACGTTATTTGTGTTAGTCATACAAGGCAAGTTTAATAATTAATTAAACAAATACCTTACTTTTATTTATTTATATTTTTTTCAGTAAAGAGAATACAGTGCTTAGAGCAGCATTAAATCCTCAGATGGTATCAGTTATACCAAACGCTGTTGTTGCCTCACAGTTTAAACCAGATCCGGGTGCACAGGATCCTAATTTTAGTAAGTATTTAATATTTAAATTCTTAATAAATTTCGCAAAATATTTATTTGTGATCAGTTACAATTGTAGTTGCAAGTAGGTTAGTATACAGAAAGGGCATGGATTTATTGGTAGCTGCTATTCCAAGAATATGTCAGATGCATCCCAAAGTTAAATTCATTATTGGTATGAAATTTACTTGCGATATCCCAGATATTTCTTTTAATTTATCTATTGAGTGACACTTTTTTTTTTTAATTTGGTAAGGTGGTGATGGACCAAAAAGAATAGATTTAGAACAAATGAGAGAAAAATATTTACTTCATGATCGTGTTGAATTAGTTGGTACATTAATGCAACATGAAGTAAGAAATGTACGTGTTAGCTTCAAATAATTTTTATTACCATTTTTTTTTCTGAGGTCTACATTAAAATTTATTAGCTTTTAACAAAGGGACATATATTTTTAAACACAAGTTTAACAGAAGCATTTTGTATTGGAATTGTTGAAGCAGCTTGTTGTGGGTTGCTTGTAGTAAGCACAAAAGTTGGTGGAGTACCAGAAGTTCTTCCAAAACGTATGATAATTTTTGCTAAACCCGAGGAAGATGATTTGATAAATGCTGTAGGAAGAGCTATTGAAATGATTAGACTTAAAGAAGTCATACCAATTAAATTTCATGATGAGATTAAAGAAATGTATAGTTGGGTTAATGTTGCTGAAAGGACTGAAAAGGTAAGTAAAATTTTGAAATCTTTTTTAATAACATAGATTTAATTACTTAATATATTACAATTTAGGTTTATGATGCAATTTGGAAAATGAGGATTCCTCCTTTAATGGAGAGGCTAAGAAGATATTATGGGTGTGGGTTGTGGGCCGGTAAAATATTTTGTATATTAATAGCAATAGATTATCTTATATGGAGATTTTTAGAATGGCTATTTCCTGAGCAAAATATAGAAATTGCTCCCGCATTTCCTTATCAAAAATATAATAAAGTAAGTAAATATAAATTAATGAAATTAATGGAATTATTCTTGGTTTATTTATTTATTTTATATTTTATCAATTCAGATGTGTCAAATGGCAGATAAAGATGATGATGATGATTAATAATTATTTTGTAATTAATAGATAAATCAAAATCTCTTGATCCATTATTTAAGCAATATTTGCTTTTCAATTATTTTATAAAAAATAAGCTATTACTATACTTAACTTAATATATATAAATTTTATTAATTATAATTTATACAATAAATTTATTCATCAGTTATTAAAATTTAAACCTTTATAATAAAATTAATTAATTGATTAAAATAAATTGATTAAAATAGCAAACAAATTTTTTATTTTTATTAAATATTAATATTTTACTTTAATTTTATAATTTTAATTTTGTTTAGAATTAATATTTTAAATATTAATATTTACTTTTAACTTTACCAGTTAATGATTATATCAAATCACATATTAATCAATAATTAAAATAATTTGTATAATTGTAGTCAAAATATTTTATTATATAGTTAAAAAAAAAATTCTAATACAAATCTAATACAAAATAAGTAAATGAATAGTTTTTATTTTTATTATTTTTTTTTTTTTTTGAAAATTTGTTTTAAAAATAAGTTTTTTTTCTAAGATTTTTTTTAAAGTAAAAGTAAAAACTTAATTTTAAGGGTAAAAATATACATAATTTATAAGAAAATTAAGGTTTGTTAAATAAAAAATATCTGTTATTTAGATATTATTTAAGTTTAACATATAATCAATTTTTATAGTAAAAATTAAAATTTTATTTTAATAAAAATTTTTAATAAAAACTTTTTTTTAACTGTTAATTAAATATAATTTAACAAGATAAATTGTTTTTATTAAGTTTAAATAAATGATTATCTAAACAGATTTTTTGTTATTTTTAAATTTTATTAAAATTTTTTTAATTAAAATGCTAATAGAGTACTTGTTTATTACAAATTGATATTATTAGATATATTTAAAATTGTAGATTTGTTTTTTTTAATTAAAAACTAGTTAAATATGATAATTATTTAGTACTAAATTCTGATAATATAGTAATTATAATGCAATAAATTTTTAATCATTAATATTTAAATTTAAAATAAGTATTAGAGTTTAAAATTACTAATAAATAAAGTATTAAAGTTTAAAATTTAATTTAATAAATAAATTAAAGTATTTAAAGTTCAAATATAATAAATAAAATATTAGAATTTAAATATGTTAGTTATTATAAGATAAAAATAAATATAAATAAAAATTTTTTTTATATTAAAATAAATAAAAAAAAAGATTTTATAAGATTTTTTAAAATTTTATTAATTTGTTATTTTTAAATAATAATAATTTTAATAGTTTTTTTTTTGATCAAATACAATCAAATAAAGTAAAATTTTTAATCTTTAAAATTTATAAAGATATTTTTAAAAATGTAAATAAATATATTTTCTATTATTAAAAAATATATTATATTATGTAAATATAATATTACCTTTAATTTAAAAATTTCAATTTTATCAAATTTTAGTTAGTATTATAAATTTATCCAAAATTAATTTGAAAATTAACCATTTTAGATAACCAAGTTAACTTTAACTAAATTTAAATATAATATATATATAATCTATATTTAAAAAATATATTATATTAAAAATTTATATCATAATATTATAGAATATTAGAACAAAAAATCTTTTTATCAATTTTTTAATATGAGTGATTATTAATTATTATATTTTTTTTTTTAATTCAAAAATTTTAGTATTTTTTTTAAATTTTAATTTTTTTTAATAAATTTATAACAAATTAAATATTTAATATATTTTTAATATAATTAATTTATAAGTTTATTAATTATATAAAATTATAAAAATATTTATAATCAATCTATTTTTGATATAATAAACTTTGGGTTTTACATTTTAATTTTATTATAGGATTATAATAAAGAATTTAAGCAATTTGATTTGTTATTTTATTATAATAAAAAAATTTTAATGCATTTAATTGGTTAAATGTTATGTATTAACAAAAATTTATTATATTAAAAATTTACTAGTATATTAAGAATTGACTGTATTATTATAATTAATTTATTAAATTTTAAATTAAATCTTTAATTATCAAATGATATAAGATTAATATAAGTATATTAAATATGCAAATTATATAATTTACTAATCTGTTTTGATCAATTTTTATAAAAAAAATTTTTTTTATTTTATATTAACCAATTTTTTTTATTTTTATAAAAATGGATTTTTTGGCTATGATTTCTAAATGATTTTAAAGGTATATAGAATAATATTTAATAATTTAATATAAGAATATTTTATTAATATTTTTTTTTTTTATTTTTTATAAGAATATAATTATAGCTTTTAAAAATATTATATTTAGTAATTTAATATAAAAATGTTTTATTAATATTTTTTCTTTTTTATTTTTTTATAAGAATAGATTTCAATTATAACTTTTAGATAATTTCAAGTATAAAATAAATATAAGTAAAATATATAGTAAATATATAGAATAAATTTACTTTAAGAAATTAAATTTTTATTTTATTAAAAAAAATTT
This sequence comes from Rhizophagus clarus, assembly GCA_015698045.1. NCBI lineage: Eukaryota > Fungi > Glomeromycota > Glomeromycetes > Glomerales > Glomeraceae > Rhizophagus > Rhizophagus clarus. The sequence continues at coordinate 404,409 of BLAL01000300.1, forward strand.
ATTATAAAAAAATTTGTTATAAAAAGATTTATTTTATATATAACAATTTATATACTTTACTTTATATTATATTATACAGTAAATAAATAGTAAATTTTATTATAATAAAATTTTTTTATATTTAAAATTAGAGGTGAATTTATTCCTCATCCCGGGTGAGATCTGATATTACTCACCCCTATCATGTAATAAATATTTTCGATTAGCTAATTTTTGATTGGCTAATTTTTTTAACTTAAAATTTATTCTCACGTAAAATTTGCTGTTAAAAAAAATTCTGTAGTATGAAACACAACTTTTATGTTATAAAATATTTGTGTATTTATTCCTTCAAAGTTTATTGAATAGAAGAGTACAATACATTATTCAAAACTAAAACAAGTTTATTGTATTCAAAGCTAAAACTTTTATCTTTAATCTAACTAGTGATAATGATGCGAAACCCAACAATAATGACAAAATGTGAAAAGTAATGAAACAAAAACAAAATAAACGGAAAAGAAGACAAGACCAAAAGGGAGCGAAATAACAATATGTTTGATGAAAGGAGAAAAAACGAAGGGAAGGTGAACGAAGAAACAAAAGAGAATAAAATTAAAACAAAGGGAAGGAGAACAGAAATGGAAGGGAAAATGAAAGGGTAAAGAGAAAAAAAATTAACATAAAGGAAAAATGAAAAGGGGAAGGATTGAAAATTAAAATAAAAGGAAAAACAAGAGGGAGGTAACAAAAAAGAAGAAAATAAAGGAAACAAAGAGGAAAATAAACGAAAATGAAAATAAAATGAAAGAAAGGTGGAAGGGAACAAAATCAAAAATGAAACACAAAGAAAAGATGAAAGAAAAAATTTTGTTAGTAATGAAGATAAAGGGATACAGTAAAAAAAAAAAAGAATGAAACGGAATATCCACCCATTTTGAAAAGATCCAGAAAACCTAAAAAAACGTATCGCAAAATAATAAAATCACCATTATAATTTTGTAATATAAAATGACGACAAAACGAAAGGTAAAGAAGATAAAAACAGAAGATGAAAGAAAAGGGATGGAAAACGGATGGAAAAAATGGAAGGAAAAAAGAAAACAAAAAGGGAAAATGAAAGAAACAGAGGGTGGGAGGACAAAAATGAAAATAGGAGAAAGAAACGAAAATGAAAATAAAATGGAAAGAAAAAGGAAAGTAAATGAAAAAGGAAAAATGAAAGGGAAAATGAAAGGGGAAAGGGAACAAAATCAAAAATAAAACGAATACAAAAAGACAGAAGAAAAAAATTTTTTAGTAACGAAGATAAAGAGATACAGTAAAAAAAAAGGAATGAAAGCGGAATACCCATCCTATTTTGAAAAGTTCCAGAAACCCTAAAAATACATGTCGCAAAAGGGAAGACGAAAGGTAAAGAGGACAAAAAAGAAGGTGAAAGGAAAAGCGAAGGAAAACGGATGGAAAAATGGAAGGAGAAAGCGAAGAAAAAAGAAAACAAAAAGGGAAAAACAAAGGAAACAGATAGGAGGGAAAACGAAAATGAAAACGAGGGAAAAAATGAAAGGAAAAGAGAATAAAGAAGTGAAAAACGAAAGGGAAAGGGACAAAAATGAAAGAGCATCAAAATCAAAAGTGAAATGAAGACGAAAAAAGAAAAAAAAAACAAAGACTGTTGTTAGTAATGGTAATGAACACAAGAACAAGAGAATACAACAAAAAAAAATAAGGCCGAGTACCTACCTTCTCTCTTAAAGAGTTTCGGCAAACCTAAAAAAAGAGAAAGCCAGGAGCAGCCGAAATCTAAAAAAAAGAAGCCAAAACCTATAAAAATAAAAAGGAAGAAGGAATGAAATAAAGTTAGAAAACGAAACAAAAAAAATTAGAAACGAAAAAAAAATAATGTACCTTTGACGCGAAACCAGAAAAACTTAATAAAGGTCTAAGAAGAAAAAGAGAAAGAAATTAGGAAGCGAAAAAAAGAAGCGAAAATGAGAAAAATGGAAATATCAAACCTTTGACATGAGACCAAAAGCTAACCAAAAAAGAGAAACAGATGTAAACAAATAACTGGTCAATATGATGTAATTGTAAAATTACATTAGCTAATCGAAATGTTTACACGTGATAGGGGTGAGAAATCACCCGGGTGAGAAATAAATTTTCTCTTTTATTTATTATAATTATATATTATATTATTATAATAATGAAAAAAAATATTCTACAATGATAATATTACTATAATTTGAAAAATAATTTACTTCATAAGATTTGTTTAAATATTTTATTTGTGTATAAATAGTGAAGATTATTAGTTCTGATTATTAGAAGAATATTCAAAAAGCATATATTTTATATTTTTTGATAATATAATCCAATATTATATAATTATTTTTATTCCTATATTTTCTGATTTGTAATCAATATATAAATGTATTGCTATACTGTAATTCTATAGATGAATTAATAAAATAATATTAATTTTTGATTGTTTATCTTTCTTATTTGTTCAATATTATATGATATTTCAAATAAATGTTATCTTTTCCAGTATTATCGCAACATTTTTCCACCTTTATGTAATCTTAAAATTTTGCCACTATGTTATATCTTTCCACCTTCTCATTTTTTATAAGTATTTTAAGAACTTAATTTTTCTTAGCATATAAAATTCTATTTATCATATACTGTAGTATCAAATTACTAGTATGTATATAAATTCAATATAAAGAGTAATACAAAAACAAATATTGATTAATAATAATATGTGGCATACTGTAGTAATAATAATCAACTGATATTCCATATGATGTAAATCACATGACTTAACTGGATAGTAATACAATCACATGATTATTTATATACCAATTAGATTGGTTATAACTTTGTTTAGTAATAGTAAACAGATAAAATCCCATGGTACCCTAAAACATAAAAAGCACTTAGAAATTCTTATATTTTGAAGGTATAAACACGTATAAACCTTTGGGTTGAGGGAAGGAAATATCAACCTTTGGGTTGAGGTTAAAAAATCCGAAATAAAGTCTAAAATGGAACTTGGAGATTAAACAAAAATATTAGAATTTATGGAAAAATTATGATAAATAAAATCCGTAAAATATTATTTTTAATTTTATATTAAACTAAGCAATTCTGTGGCAAACTACTAGCCCAGTCGCACCGACAAAAATTTCGCAGTCACGTGACTGCGATTTTAATCTTCACAACTGTCACACCCCTCCGCGTTTTCATTGCTTATATTTATCTGAGGGACAGTTTTTTTCGAGTAGACAAAAATTTATTTGTCACATGTTATTTGTCATCAGACATTTTCACGTATTAGTGCATAATTCCGTAATGTGGGTCAAATATCACGTGACTGAAAAATTTTTGTCAGTGCGACTGGGGTAGTTGTGGCAAACGCAATCCTTGCGGCGCAATGCTATTTATCACTACATGGTTAATTTTTTAATTCTGGCCAAATCTCATAATGTCAGCCAAAAATCATATGGGGTGGAAATTTTTTGTGGCATTACTGGGGTAAATAACAAATGTTTAGAGTGTCATGTGTGTTTTTTTCAGTTCGGTAATAAAATATCCTGAAAAGATTCAATAACTTTTTTTTTTAACTGGGCTAGAATCAAAAAAAATTATCAAAAAATATGTATCATAGGCAACGCAATGCTAGTCCTGAACTTTGTATTTATTTTTTATATTGCATTAATAAAGCAAAATCTTTGATATTTGCCAAATATATACTTTCATTTATAAAAAATATTTAAGACTGAAAAGGCTAGAGTATTAAAATAACTTTATGATTGGTAATTGATCTCAATTTATAATATTCAACAAGAAATAACTGATTCATTGAACAGTATTAACAATTTTAAAAATCCAAAATTTAGCATAAAATGCTTGTACAAATTTTTTATAATTACGCAATAAATATCATTTACAAGCTAAAAATACAAACCCAATATGAGCGAAACTACATTAATATTTCATTTATTTTCTAATCCAATAACATGGGGTGTTTTGATTTTGTTGCTCTAACTCTTTAATTTGTCTTGTAATGGTTGCATAACATAAGAAATTGGATCTATGACAAGTCACAACTTTATAGATCAAAAGGAAAAAAATCTAACTGTATATTAGCTTTATCAAGTTTTTTCACGCTTGATACGTTTATTTTGTCTAAGAAATCATCTAAATTATGGTATGGCCGTTTTTTAACAATTTTACCAGCGGTAACCTCCTCAACATTAGGAACAATATTTTTAATTTTTGACAATATCTTTAGCAAGACAAAATACAGCACGTGATGAAAAATGGGACCAAAGTATTTCTCGAAGTTGGTTTGGTCGATAACCAGAACATCTTCTGGTAATTCTCCATAATTAAAGTTACACTTTTGCGTAATAACAAGAATCATGATACAACAAGAATTGGGGTAACTATTAGTTATGGATTCAGATTTTTTCACAAGGCTCTTCAGAATGTTTATGCATTCTAGTATAACCTCGAGTTTTGTCAATACCTTTCCATCGTAGTCCCACTTGTCTTGCACAATCATTAGAGCATTAGAATTTTCAGAATCGTAAAGTATTTTCCTAACAACAAACAAATCTCCAAATGGGGCCCCCTTGTCATTAACAACTATGTCATTTCCTTTTTCCCATTTAATCAGTTTATTGTTATATTTGTTTGATATATTAAGACATGATAATTGCTGCAGGGACTGGCGTACATAGAGCTTCTTCAGCTTCACAATTCTGTTTAAAGTGGAATCTTTCCATGTGCATCACGATACAGTTCCCAAGAGTTACCTCACTTTTTTTCTTATGTTCAATGAGCGAGTTGTTAAAAAATGCATTGTAGTATGCAACAAATAGCTCCCAGTCTCAGTGATGGGCAAATGACCAGGTCATTTGTCCATTTTGAGATGACCTCTGAATGACCTTTGAATGACCTAGTCATTAGGGTCATTTGTCATTTGAGTCATTTAAAATTAATACTTTATAATTTAGGCCAGGTTTATGATTCTGACTAGAATTATGAATTTATAGTATCACATGAAAATTTTTATCCATAAAATATTGAAATTGTATTGGTCAGAATTATGACGTAATTTTTAAATGACTAGGTCATTTGTCATTTAACGTTGAAATGACCCAAATGACACGTGACCAGTCATTTGGGTCATTTGAGGTCATTTGGGTCACTGGCCAACACTGCCCAGTCTTGCCAATACATAGTGAGGTTAATATTAAATGTTCTCTCAAGTTCTACTGGAACGATTTTTAGGATGTTATTACAAAGGACCAAAAGAGGAATGGCATTTCAATATAAAACCAACCACGCTGATTACTCTCTTTAAGAATAATATGTGTATCTGTCTCAAGGTTTTCAATGGTATGGATTTTATCATCTGGGTCTAGCCGTCTAGGCATTCTTCGGGCTGCCAAGCTTTCCCATCATGCAGTGATACAAGAGTTCCAGAGCTAGATGTCTATTTTCTTTTATGGTGTTGTATATGCCATAGAGAGTCTGAAGCTTGTCGGCAGTTACCCGAGAGATGTTTTCAAAATTTTGCTCAGAGATCTTAATAAAGAATTCACCTTTGGTGTTTAGTCCTTGAAAGCAGATAATAAGCATGTGTTGTAATGCACGAGGTAATCCTCCAGTGTCCTGTATAATTCGAAGAAATGGGCTACAAAGTTTCCAGCTATATTCGCCATTGATTTAATCTGCATCATATTTCTCCGCATAAAAATCCACGATCTGGATCATAGATTTATTGATAGCATTGGGCACTTTATAGGTTCTAATGTGAGCTTTGATGCTTTTTTTTTCCCTGATAACAGCTTGCCACGCTGTTACCAAAAGAAATTCCTGTACAAAAGTGAAATGACTACCATTACCATACATGTATTCCAGTGCAAACATTAATTATATACTTAAATAATTTATCATCATCTCGACCCTCATCCCATTTAAAAATCAGTTGAAATTCATCGATATGAAGAAATATGAAGAGTCACTCAGTATCCTCAAGAGACAACCTATTTCGAATACTTTCAAAAACATTTTGGATATTAAGAATTTTGATGTAAGGTAAAAACCGTTCCCGGAAGATAATAAAATCTAAATAATAATTCTTCATGATAAAATACTCATAGAGAATCCGCAAACAAATAATCTCTTCATTTTTTAGACTGTAATCTTGCTTATCAAGCCTGATGCTGTTCCCAAAGTCCAGATAAATGTATTCAAAGTGTTTGAAACTGGTAAAAAGACTATCCTCATCAGTTTCGATATTACGAAAAAGTTCATCACCACACCGAGTTTTACCTACATGCAACATTTTAGAAATGATGAAAAAAATGCATAAAATATTTGGAACGTTCAAAAAAAATCCATTACCTATCCCAGGTACTCCTCCGCAAACCAGGATGTTAAAATCCGACTTGACATAGGAGCGAGAAGATCCCGCTTTCAAATTATTAAACACGTTATTCTTAACAATCACAGCTATCTTAGATAGATTTCGATCTTTTAGTGGCATATCCTGCCAATCAAATTGTGAGGTATTGGTAACAGATTGTGAGTTATAAGTTCGTGAGATGGCATTCCTCAGAACAAAGTTTGAGGATATCTTCGACTGATGTTAAGGGAGACAAGTAAGGGAAACAAGTGTGATTAAAATCCAAATTCTGCCATAATTCCAAGCCAATAGATGAAATTATTTAAAAATTGTACCCTGTGGAATGCCTTGCTGGGAGAGACATGCTTTAATGCGAAAGAAAGGAGTTCAAATCAAATTAAGTAAATTTCTTGTTCGAGAGATAAAACGTTGGGAGACACTTACCAGTGGTGGGGACAATGGCAATGACATGGATATTATTCAATGCAAATTCTTTACCCTTTAATTCATCTGGAAAATAATAACTAAACAATAGTTGTGATTTCGTTTCATTTTCGTCTTTAAGTTTTTCTTTAATGTCAACTTCGTTAACGACATTAACTTTCCAAAATTTCACTGCTTGTTTATTAAATAAAGTATTACCAAATGTATATCACATAACGTCTGCACAAAAATATTCTTGAATTCACAAGTAGAATTACATGTACTGTATATATACATCGAACTTGATAATAAACGTTATGATGTTAAAAAATTCAAAGTTGATCACCTCAAGGATTATATCTGTGCTGTTACTAAATCTGATAAAGTAAATTTTTACAGGAAATAGCAATACATAAAAACGCGAATACAAGAATTTATTACACAACTCAAACACCCATGCCACGCGTCTCATATTTGTTTTTGTTTCGCATAATATAGCAAATAAGCATTATTTTATCATTAATGATATTAAAACATGATATATAAAAAGTTACATTTTTGACATTACTTCATGGCAGGGTTGTCACGGGACATGGACGCGGACTTTGGACGTCCGGGACGGGACAGTCCGTGTCCGGATATTTTACTGTCCCGGACACTTTGTCCGAAAAATACGAGAATAAAGATGAGGCGGAATCTTTGCACTTATCCTCAAAAAGATAGTTTTTATATTCATTGAACATCCATATCTGGTATCTTGTTGGAAAAGAATATTTTTAAAATATTTGTTTTTCATGCAATCAACTAGTATATTTCATTTTTCTGTGGCGTAGCGCGGACTGCGGACATATAGTTATTGTCCCGGACAGTTCTTGAAAATGCCGGACATGTCCCACTTGACAATTATAATACGGGACGTGTAATCGGACAAAATCTCGGACATGTCCCGGAATGTCCGTGTCCGCCTAATTTTGGCGGACACTGTCTGGTGTACAACACTGCTTCATGGTAAATATATTACATATGACTTTCTAGTAAACGTTCTAATTGAGCTTCCTCCTCACGAAACATATTCTCATCATAAGTTCGAATTGACAATCCAAAATCAATCAAATACACATATCAATTTTCATCAATCAAGATGTTTTCCTTACGAATATCGTTGTGAAAAACATTATACTTATGAACTTTTCTTAATGTCGCGATAGCTTTATTTTTTAGCCGTCTATTTACCCTATGATGATCCAATGTAGTACCAACAATTGTCATTCCCATAACAAAGCTCATTCCATTTGCCAAATCGCCATAAAACAACAATTCGGGAATACATATACCTTGAAGTTTAGCAAGAACTTTATAAGTTTTAACTTCATTCAGAAAATCGTCCAGACATTTAGGTTTCTTTGTTAAATCAGTACTTTTCAAGACAATTGTCTTTCCACGGAATTCACATTCAAGTACCTTCTTATTATTTTCTCCAGCACTTAGTATACTATTATACTTAAAATCACGATAGTTGAATCTCTGTGCTTCCATGTTTTGTTTTCCTTGCTTTTGTTTTTTTTTGTGTACTTGAATATGATTGTCCAGATGACCGTTTGGAGGATGAGGATGGTTGTTTGGAGGAGGATGATTGTTTACTTTTTTCGGAGGGATTATGACTTAAGCTAGAATCATCATAATCATTATGATAATCACGTATAGGTTTTTGAAAAGGATATGGAGAGTCGTCAGCTTTTTCAATGATTCTAAGATCAGAAGAATGAGTATCATTCTTAGCTAATTCGACCAGATATGCATAGGACTTGCAAGTTTTAGCTTTGGATACTTAAAACTTGGATGATGGTAATATTATTTCCCTTTTCTTTTTCAAAGGTTTGATTCTGAATACATGGAATCTTGAATGATGGTATGTTTCAATAAAAAAAGATGTTAATTAATTATTATTGTTATTAAAATTTTTAACTTTATATATATTGCATTTACTAGGACAATATGGTGCGAATTATAATAAATCATTGCTTATTATGGTTTTAATATAATAGAAATATAATGTTAATGTAATAAATTTAATAAAAATACAACGTTAATGTAATAAAAGTATAACTTTAATATCATAAAAATGTATTTAAAAATAATATGAATAAAAAAATTCGATTATAGTTAAATGTACTAAATATGTTTGAAAATAAACAACGTTTCATTTTACTTTGTTTTTGGTGTGATATAAATATAAACAACATATAAATGAAGTTTCCATTATCAAAAATAGGGTGGAAACTTAATGGAAACGGGACAAGTTTACAAGAATTTCCAAAATTTAAATTTATTTGAAATTTGTGATAAATCTACTAGAAATGGGTCATGTGAATGAAGTTTCACAACTAGAAATTTGTAGTACATGGGCCTACTTCGACCTGTGATTAGGAAAGATTAAATATTCACAAAGCTTCTTATTAAAACCTTCTAACATCACCATTTCTCAGAAAACTGTCTATTGAAAATCTGTACTCTTACGCCCATACATTGCAGTGCAGTAAACTTTTTTCATCTCAATAGAATCCTGTACAATGATATGTATGTGTTCATCAGCTGGCTGAAAAGGAAAATGTTTACTAATTTTATTTTGAAAGTGGTTTTAACTCTTTATCTTTAAGTTTGACCTTAATATTAACATTAATTTTTTCATTGACAAGCTTAAGTTTTTCATTTGGTTCTTTGAGAAAGATATCAACCTTCTATAACCTAATATTATTAGGAGAAACGTTCTCAAACTTAGGGTGTATTTTATTATTAATTATTTGATAAAATACTCTGAATAAAAAAATGAATTACAAATTACCTGCTGCAAAATTTCGCTCTCTATTGGTATTAATTATTTCTGCTCATGAAATTTTATCATGATATGAAACTCTTTGTTGTATTTTAAAAAACTCATAAAAATTAAAATCAGGAAGTATCCTTTATGAAATTCCAAATATATGCTCTAGTACTTCAGTTCCATGTTCCCATAGAAATAAAGAAAATTGTGAATAATATTCATGGTGTGCTATTACAAGCATTATCAGAGATTCTACCATACTAATAAAAATATCATAACTTTGAATTGAAATAAATTTTTTTTTGTAAACTATACCATTTTGTTAAATATTAAATACTACAATATTCAATATAATTTTTCCATATGTTTAAAAAAATATGCACATAAGACCATTTCAATCTGTATTTTGTGATCAATTATTCTATTTAAATAAGCATCACATAATTCTCCTAAAGATAAAAATAAATAAATAAATTATTTTAAAATTAGTTTAAAAAAATATATATATATATATATAATTTCCTAATATAAATAAATATACAAAAAGTCCAATTCTTTCATCAGATAAAGTACCATTAACCAGAATTTGCATGAGATTATTTGAATGAAAAGTATGTAATGCAGCACTGTCATTTTGTTTATCAACATTAAGAATATCCTGTTTTAAAAGAAAATTTTGTTTGATGTGCTATTAAAAAGTTAATTATAATGTACAGTATCAATTCCAAGTGATAAAAGTTTTGCTCCAAAAAATATTTGATTCCTAGCCATTTTTTAGCATTCTTGGGATCTTGAATTCTAATAAATGGTTTACCATTATATATTGGTGCCTTAAAGTGAATTTTATAAAAGAAATCTTTTTATTCAAGAAAATTTGATGCTTCTTTCATAATAATTGACTGTGCATTAAACTCTGATCTAGCACCATCAGCTCCAAAACTTAAAATATTTAAGTTTACAATATGAGACATTTCAATTACTTGACGTATTAAGTATGCAATTTGTTCAGCTCTTTTATTACCCTTTGTAAGAATCATTACTATCATCATTGGTGGAACTTTTCCAATAGGAATCTAGATAAAAATAAATAATAATTAATTTGATTTTTAATTAAAAAAATTGCAAATTTAGTGACCAACCTTTAATGCTATAGTATAAACTTATATAGCAATTGCATTATTCTCTAATATATGATTAATTTTAGAATATATATCTTTAAATACTTAAATACTTATTTCAGAATGTGGTAAAATTGATCCAGCAATGTAGTTAAGTTCTTTAGCATATACAAGTTTTTCTCATAATTTGGTAAAATTTGACATAATTATAATTGGCCAATTCTATTTAATGCTTTATACAATTTGTGAAAATTTCATAAAGTTTTCTAATGCTAAATCAGGATTAGTAATTATAATGGAATCTGTTCTACGAATTTGTCTGTTTTTAGAAATTAATAAATTATCAAATTGTATATTTGTGATATGAAGTATTTAAACAATGAATTATAATTACTGAATTCTTTGAACTGAAAGTCCAGCAAAGGCCTTCCTAAAAATTTCATATTCACGACTACTTTCAGATAATAAACTAAAAAAATGCAATAAATGTTCAGAATATCTAAGTCCTGTTAAGCTTTTGTCCTTTAATTTTTTTTTTTTTGATTTGTACCATTAAGGCTACAAGTTCAGTAAAGTACCATCTCTATCACAGGTCGAAATTAGTTAAATAGGGTATCAATAGGGTATCAATAGGTTATCAATCGGCTATCAATAGACTACCCTATTGGTAGCCTATTGAACTTGCGCCATAATCCGTCACCAATCAGGCAGGCTGATTGATAACCTATTGATAACCTATTGATACCCTATTGATACCCTATTGATACCCTATTTAATAAAAATACCAATAGGATACTAATAGGTTATTAATAAGTTATCAATCAGCTATCAATCAGCCTGCCCGATTGGTGACGGATTATGGCGCAAGTTCAATAGGCTACCAATAGGGTAGCTTATTGATAGCTGATTGATAACCTATTGATACTCTATTGATACCCTATTTAACTAATTTCGACCTGTGTATTAAATGCTTTATTTAAACCAAGTTAAGCTAATTTGGACCAAAAATTAACATCATTATTTTCATTACTTGTAGCAGCCAAACTTGCTGTAAATTTGAAATTTTAAGAAGATTTAATAATGGTTCATTTTAATAATGCTGAGAAGTAAATTTAATAGTACTGCTTGTTGCTCATTCCTTAAATAATTATTTTTAGTTAGAATATTACTAAAAGTAATAAAAAAAATATAAAATATAAACTTACGACTTTGAGTGCTTCATTTAAACGTTTATTACTCCTTAATTCTTCACATTTATCACATATAGCATTTCTATTCTTTGTTTTTTTTTCACATTGCATATGATATATTGCTATAGCTTCTTTATCCAAATGCCAAGTTGCTTCAGATTCCAATGTTTTCTCAAATTCTTTTAGTTGGATCTTACTAAGTTTTTTTCTTGAAAATGGAGTTTTTTCTAGAAATTTCTTTGGAAAAAGTTGCTTTGCTACAACTTCCAGTTTTTTACCACCACCAAAGCTAGCAGAACTATTTATAACATAATTAACATGTTTTAAATCACAGAGACCTTGACACATAACAGCATTTCGTTTTCTATCTTCTTCATTATTATCTTTTCCTAATTTATTTTTTGGAAAAAAATCATTCAAGCCTTATATAGTAATTACAATTTTTACTTTGAGAATATCTTTGAAAATTGGCAACTTGATAGGTGGCTCCAAACGAAACAATTTTACCACATTTACAGAGAACTTTTTTGTCATTAATAAAATTTTGAAAGTTATTAAAAGAGGTAAATCAGCTTTGATGTGAATCATAAGGAAGTGGCATGTTTTTTTAAAAAAAAAAAATCAAAAAATCATAAAAAATTTTGTCAAATCTTTGTTACACTAATTTCAATATGATGAAACTAAAGTATTATTAATGCGAAATCATACTAATAATCGATAACCTTTTTTGTAATATATTTATGCGAATCTATCCTTAAACGCTAACCTATTTTTTGGCAAATCAATAAAAACCGGTGACTTTATAAAACTCCTATTAATTCGAATATATGATAGGCCATCTACATTTTCTAAATTTATAATAATAATCGAATGTTATTGTGGCGGGAACATATAATAGAGTTTTCCCGGCCCTCTACCAGGTCACTACCATGGCACCGAGTTGGGAACCTCAAATCATGTATTCAAAAGATCGGCCAAAATTATGCCATAGTGCCGGCCAAATTTAGATGCGGATTTACTGCGCCATCCAACGTGATATTTTTTTTATCATATTTCGGCATTTTGGCAGACAACAAAATAGGTAAAGAAGGAAAGCACCCTCGACACCTTAACAGGTAACCAAAGAGATCCAGAAGCAGGTTAACAAAAAGATAGCTCTTTATCAATAAAAAAGGTATAGAAGCATGTAAACAGAAAGATATTTCCTTAATGTTAAAAAGGCTAAAGACAAAGAAGTAAGGCGTAACTATTAGATTATGAAGTCACCATTAGATTAAAGAGTATAATCACTATTAGATTATGAAGTCAACCTTCCAATTCATAAAAGTATAGTAGGAATTAAATAAACCAATAGCTAGAGAGCCGTAAAGATAACCAAAGGATAGATTATGAAATTACAATTAAACTCTGAAGTCACCTATCAGATTATGTAATTAGGTTATGAAATCCTATGAAGTCACTATTATATTATGAAGTCACCAATAGACTATGAAGTTACCTTCATAACCTAATCTAAAAAAATAAATTTTGATAAATTGCTTGAAAATTGCTTAACATTAAGAATTTGATCTACAATAATAGTTCCCCGGTATATATTAGTAATTTCACTGGCTCCGAAGAATTAATTATGCAAAAAAATTTTATTAATAAAAAATAGAAATTTTTTCTTAATTATTCAATCTTTGAAAAAAAGTGTTTTATAAGATTATTTTTATATAAAAAAAAAACTCATTTAATTAAATACAATACAGCAACATAAAAAAAACCATATATTTCTAAATTCTTTTAACCAGTATAAAGCATATGATCATATACTGATCATATTACGACTTTGGATTACTAATTTTTGTTTTTAAACACAAGTATTTCATGTCTCTTTCGTTTAATTAACTGGAATAAATAATATTTCTTATTTAAATACTAAAAAATTATTTTACTTTAGTGAATTTTTTGATTAGATGTTGATTATTAATTTTTTTTAGTCAAAATCCTTTCGGCTCAGTTGTCTTGGCTTGTTGATCATTTTTGGCTTAATTTTTCGAACTGCGAAAGAAAAAAATTCATAGGTAATTGTGATTTCCAACACAATAACAACAATTATAACTATTATTAATTGACATATGATAGTTTTTTTAAATTAACATCCCATAAATTTTTGCAAAAGAAAAAAATTCTACATAATTGCGTGCCTTGGCTAAAAATATATATATATATATATATAAGGAGGGTGATAGGGGTGGGTCGTCAGGAAGAAAAGTACTGTACTGTACGAAAAGTAACGTACATGAAATTTTGTCTTCCTTTTTAGGATGCTGATCTCCCATTTTTGGTTCAAATTTACTAATTATTTACTAATTACATAATATATTTTCCATTGTCTTAAATTCAGACTTTTCCTTTTTAATATCTCTATCGATCAACAAATCTTTGTCAATTTAGTGTAGTAAAATCATATGTTAATTTTACGATCATCGTGATTACAGCCAATAAAAACAAATTTTCCTTACGCTAGTTACACACAATTTCTTGCAAAATCAAACCACAATTTCTTAGTACAGACTTCCGAGAATAATAATTTTTATATTAAATTGTACTAGTAAGTATCCCATAAAACTTCTCCACAATGACTTCATAAATTATTTAGTATAAAGGAGAGTAAATATTTTATAAACTATCACATGATGGCGTTATTAGGCGGGATTTCGTTTAACATAATGCAGGCCAAAATTCTTAGACGTTTGACCAGTGTTAATTTACTAATAGATATACCCAACAGTATAAAAATAATGTATATCCACGACTAAAGTCTCTTTTAGTTCTATTGTTTGAAATTCTATTAAAATTTTTATATTCTAATAATATTTGTAACTATTTAAACAAATAATTATTCTTGTAGTTAAATGTTTTTATTGCAGAGAACAAGAACTACCCTTGTTATTAAACTAAATTCTACCATTTTTTTTTTTATCTTAAATGGTATATTTGCTAAATTATTTACTTTGACATCAGGAAGAAAAGACGATTCTAGTATTACTATCCGTAATAAGAACTTTTAAACACGGCATTATTTATCTATCACGACTTCATCCTCGCTGCAACCAAAGGAAGAAAAAAGAGATTAATTAGTTGAAATCGAGAACAATTCGATTGAATATCATACGAACCTAGACTTTTCTCTTTCATCAGTGCTGTCCCATTGAGAATTTTTAGTGTCCTTGTTTCTTTTATCATTATTATCATTGCTATCTCCATTTCCATTATTATTATTTTTCTTAAGATTCAAAGAGAGGTTTCGATAATTTTGAAATCTTCCACCTCTATTATGATGTCGCTATTAGTCGTAATATAAAATAGTTAAAATGAGTTCTTTTCATCAAAATCATGAAAGAAATTAAAATGCAAAACTAAACTGGATTGGAAGATACTAAAGGATATGGCCTGAGAAGCTGGTATATTGTTACATATATATATATATATATATAGAAAATGAATTAATTTCGTCAGCTATTTTTAGTTGTTTTGAGATAATGATTTACCTTGTTCTCTCCTCGAGCCCTCTTTGATTTTACGATTTTATTTATAGTAAGTAACAAATCATAAGTACCCTATTTTCAATTTTTTTTTACAAAAAGAGAAGAAAGCTTAAAGGAGAAACCAACCTTTTTATATTGATCAATTTTTGATTCGCCAACTTGTTCAGTCAACTTTTTACGAAGATATTCGCTCTAAATAATAAATTTTTTTTTTTTTAAAGATTATATTCCATTTTAAAAAGGAGAATTTTCTGATTTAATTTCGTTACCTCGTCCAATTCTTTCTTTAGATGTTCGTTCTGGGCTTTTAATGATACAATTTGTTCACAACTTTGATCATATAACCATTTCATACGATCAGTTTCTCCACTAAGATATCCGACTTCAGAACATTTATGAGTATAGGCTTCTCGTAACCAACTAACTTCTTCCATTAACTAAAAAAAAATTATTTTTAACTCGAGTTAAAAAAAAAAAAAAAAAAAAGATTATAAACAATTTACTTTATCCCAAGCTGTAGGACTAATTTCGCCTGCTTCTTCAGACATCGGATTTATTTTAATTTTCTTTTTAGAAAAATGTTCGTTGCTATACTAGTTAAGTATATTTTTATCACGCTGAGAAGGATGTGAAGAAGATAATTAATTAAAATTCCTCCTTCTTCCATTTTTTTTTATTTATGATTCTCAATTGGCCATTGAATTCTTATAAAGGATTTTTATGGGCTTATCCCTTATCCCTTATCCCTTATTCATCTCCAAAATAAAATCTTCATAGTAACCTAGGATTTTTTTTTGTACGAAATGATTATGCGACTTTGCGAAAATTGTGTCTCGATTTCTTCATTAAACATCATGGTTCGAAACGCATTGTATAATATAAGATATCATATTTATTTGTTATATATAATATATAATTTTTACATTATCAAATCGCAGAATAATCTAATGGAAATATGGTATGCCTTATATATATTATAAGCGTAATAATAATATATTGATATTCAGACGTTCATGAATTTACTTTTTCCCGAAAACGATTCGACTTTCGTAATAAGAGATCATCTACGAAATAACGAAAAGGATTTTCTTTAATTAAATGTTAAAATATACCAAGATATTAGTTTACTATATTACCTTTTGAGGACATTTGATATTAACTTCTTTATTTGGGTGTGTAGAAAGAGAACCATTCTTCCTAAAATAAATTAATATTAAAAATTTTAGCAAATTGGAATAATGAACTTTGATAAAATTCAAGTAATTTTATATTTACCATTTCAATGAAGTGTACCATTCTCCAGTATCTACATGTCTAAACATACTTTCTACACCTTCAACTTGATCTTCCCATTCACCTTTACATAATTTTGTAATTCGTGTACGAATATCTTTTCTAGAGCTACAATGATCATCTATATAATTATTCTTTTTAAATTCATAAAAACTTTTTTTGTTTCTTTTATTTTTAACAGGATTTGATTTAGTCGTAGTTTCCTTTATAACTGATTCTTCATTCTTATCTAGATATTTTTTGATTAATTGCTTATCACTAATAAATTAGTAATTAGTGACTAAAGTAGTATGATAATAACTGGATTACAAAATCATGAGATTTTACCATTTATCCGCTTCTAACCATTCTGCTTCATCAATTGTTTCCCATTTTACGAGATATTGAACTTTGCCCTAAAGAATTATTGACACAAACATTTAATTAATAATAAATATATGTACGTTCCTTTGTTTTATACCTTTCGGTACTTCATTCCAATAATGGCTTCCATCGTAATTTCTTTAAATTTTGGCCCATCTTTAACTTCACTATTAGCAAATTTGGACTTCTCCAACACTTGATCTATTTAAAAAAAGATTTTAAATTTAATTTATTATACAATTTTTTAAATTTTTTTTAATTAAATTGAAAGTCATTTTACCGGTATTGTAAATAATTGATTTATAATATCTAACATTTTCTTCATTTAGTTCATGAATGGGTATATTAGAAATACTCATAATTGAAGGAAAAAAAAATTTTTTTTTTTTTAATAGAAAAGAAGAGAACGAAATACAAAAAAAAGGATTTTTTATTTTGTTTTATTATTATATTAAACTAAATATTAATGGAAATATGTCATTTGAATATGACAGATGACATGATTTATGATTTTTGTTCAGATTATCTAAAGATCGTGTACAATGTTTTTGATTGGTTATTTTTTTTTTCCGTCCGAATAAAATACTTTTAAGTACCATAAAATGAAATTCAAATTTTTCATCGAACATATTAAGAATATACTGTTTCTATAAGACTTGATAATACTATTTTATTTATAAATTCCAAGAACATTAAAATTCTCATTTGTATTTATTGGGAACATATGAAAAATACAAACTCCAATGAAATCGTTAATAATTATGTGATGATAATATGATTACAAATAAATTTTTTACGTAATTAATTTATTTTGGTTATGTACTATTATGACATTACGAGGTCTTGAATCAATTCTTTCTATTTATAATTAAGAACTTGTTTTAACATATCAAAGAGATTTGATAAAATGACTTATGAAATAAGGTTCAATTGAATATCTTCAATTTAGGACAATTTAAAGTAAATCGTAGAGTATATTATTTGAATGTACTGTATCGTAATTGCATTACTTAAAACCTTTACAGAGATTTCTTTATTCGATGATACAAATTTATTAATTTCAACTGGAAATATTTGGATCAAAGTTGTGGCACATTGTAAATGAACCGTTCTACAAGACAACTATCTGATAATGCAAATTTCTTGACATATCGTTGATAATCAAAATAAGTTAGCAAATTTCAGCTGAAATCAGTGCGTAAAAATAGTTATTAGTTTGTTCTCTTTGTGAATGCACAATCATGACCAAAAAAAATATTTCATTATACAAATCCAAAGTTACTTATTACAGCATGTAATGATAATAGATAAATAATACAATTTATAATAAGTCATGAGTCAATTGAGTCATGATAACCTCCCATTTGTTATATTCAATATTGTCTGGTTACCAATAAACAAATAAAAATCGAGGTAATATCATCATCAGAATTACTGATTTTTTGATGTAAAAATTGTTTTATACAATTAAATAGAGTTTCAATACTAATGCCTACCGATGTTTCGTTCATCTAAACTACCTATATCCAACATTAACTTTCATTTGTTCATCAGTTATATAAGACAAACGATGATGCAAGCAGTATCAGAAATAAAGTAGCATCATAACTTTAGTAAAAACTTTCTGAGTATTTTTTTGTTAGCACTTACGTGATATTAATTAGGATCTGTATGAAAAAATATTAGTTTGCAAGCTTCGAAATCGTTTTCTTGTAAGTATTCCGAAACAAGTATATTTTGTTCATACCTTAACTGCGTAATGTCTCGTCCGGAACTTCAACAATTCTTTTACCAACGCTTCTTTCAGACTGCGATATGTCTGTTTCTTTTTAAACGAGTCCATAACGTTCAGGCAGAGAAAAGTCTTGGTGGCCGGAGTAAGAAAAAAGTTGTACACATGAAAATCTGTGTTACTGTGCTTTATTTTTTTTTTCTGTTGTTGCAATCACACAAAGCCACATTAGTCAAATACGGTCAATAATGATTCATTCGATGAAAGTATATATATTTTCTCAAACTCTCTTAAAAGATAGCAAACTTTTTTTTTCTATGGAAGATCAGAATAAAGTCATAGGTGATACTCGTGAACTCACTAAAAAAAGTAATAGATTCATTAAAGAGTAAAGAAATTTACAGTTTAAGGAATTGGATCAGTGAATTGTTACTCAAGTAAAGTTAATGTATAATTCGCCGAATAATGACGTGCGTGGTTGGACGAGATTGATGAGTGCTATCAAAGACTTCTTGTGAAAAGGTAAATTTTGGAAGTCAAGATATAAGATATATGCAGAAGAGCGATTCAAAAGAATGCAATTTTCCGATAAAATGAAACATTACGAAAGAAACATTTAAAAATTTGGAATCGTGATTGAACAATATGGATTAATAATTTAACAAGAAAAGACAAACTATTCAATGTTTAAAGAAAATGGTTGATTAGGTTCTTTTGATATTATAAATTTCCTCCAATTCAAATAGTATTACCCGCTTCTGCATATTCTTCTCAACTTTCTTTATTTTTTCATAATCTTTTATCTAAATCATTAACTGAAACAGAACTAGTCTACAATAGTTTAGTAATTCCTTTTTAGTTTTAGTTCTTAATATAACTTTACTCAAACAGAGTGTCTGTAGAACAAATATTTATCAAATGTATGTAAAAAAATTTTATTAAAAAAAAATGAGTTAATCGAAAAGGTTTTACTAGCTTCGCCAAATTAATTTTTACCTGAGTTAGCTAGTTGAAAATAAATATGACATGACCAAGTTACTATTTATTCCTCCGAGAGATTGTTCAATGACCTTACCCTTCTCATTCCCTCGATTCCTCCCATTCTACTGGCCTCTGTTGTGACCGATTATTGTTAACCGTTTTGGAACTTTATTAATTTTTTTGACCAATCAGATGTCAAAATTAATAATCTTTTCGCACCAGTTGATTTTCAGTCTCAACGACAGATTTAGTTAAAGGTTTAGTCATATATTTTTATTAATATTTTCTATTACAACAAGAAACGTTAGAAGTGTTTCTTTAAAGTCAAAAATAATAAGAAAATAAACACACACCTCCCTTTCTTAAAACTTTGAATCGTATAAGAAACTCGGCGTCCCCAAAAATAAACAAGAAAAAAATAGGAATAAACGTTAGTAATGTTTCTTTGAAATCAAAAAAAAAGTAGATACACACTTCCTCCTCCTTAATTTACCTTTAAAAGCTTGAATTATGCAGAAACTTGACATCCCTAAAAAAGCAACATTGGAAATGTTTTTTGAAGTCAATTTAAAAAGAATACTTGCCTTTCCACTTTCCAGCCCATTTCAAGAAACCTAAATAGATAAATAAAAATGATCGCAGAGTTTTTTTTGGTAGTAAAATAGAAAATAGAATTACAAACATGTGACATATATACAGTATATGTATAATTTTTGTGATACTTTAGTGATGTAAGTCTGAATTAATATTTATAATAAAAACTGAAAATTTATTTATATTTATCATTAAAAATTATTTCTTACACTTAAATTTTTACTATTTATTATCAAAAACTACGCCTCCAATCTTGCATTAGGCATTAATTGCCACAGTTAAAAGAAATAAAATGTCATAAAATTAAGTCACAGGTGAGTCATGTTGAGTTGTGGGTGAGTCGACTGAGTCGTGGTTTAGTCGCGGTTGTGTTGTGGTAAATTAATTTTTTATTTTTATTTTTATTTTTATTTATGGATATCAGTTAGGAACCTAACATGACACAAATTTAAGTAAATTATTTACATGAAGAACAAAAATTTGAACATACATTAAAATACTAAATTGCAAAAAAGAATAATCTACTCAAACCGGTGAACTAAGCAGGGAAAGGTTGATACTAATGTGAAAGTACGACATCGAGTTGAAACCCTTCATGGACAGTTAATCCTAATCATAGTCACTACCTCTCTTACAGCCAATCCAAAAACCAGGTAAGTCAAAGCCCATACCCTGCAGATATCCTATAACTAACACCACCAGCCCCCAAGATAAGTATATCTACCCTGCACTGGTCAGTAAGATCAAAAAACAAAAATTTTTCCAAGTGACTATATTCCAGAGTAATATTACTACCTATTAATAATCCCTACAAGCAGGTTGGCCAACTTGGTTGAATCTGGACAAACCATTTAGATCTCCAAGATTAACGACCAGCATACCCAATAGAAAAAACTAAAAACTGCAGTAAAAACCCATGATAGTCCAACACGTGCTCAACATAATCTCACCTGATCAAAAACTGATCACCAAGATCTGCATCCTCCTTACACAAACACCCAACTTTCTCAAAAGGAAATAATGACCAAGCCACCTATATCAATCAATTTTGGGATGTGGTAAATTAATTTTTTTTTTTATTTTTATTTTTATTGAACAGATATTAGAAGCGAACATATAAATTATAAACATATCAAAATTGATACATGAAAATAAAAAATGAAACTAACTAATAGAAGCGAACTAAATCTACTTCGACGGTGGAGTAATTATATAATGAACTATCTAAAAATAACCAACTACTTCTAGAAACATTCAATAATTAACCCACTACCTCTTTTACAGCCAGTTAAAAACCAGGTAAATTGAAACCTGCTCTGCAGAAAAGAAAGTAATAAAAACCATATATAAAATTCTATATAAAGTATACTAACTAACTATTAGCGCTACGAAGTAAGATTACTATAAAATTCAATAATATTTTTACCAAAATATATATTATTACGAATACTATCTAGAGCGTCAAATTTATGTTTTAATTCTCTATCACTATTCAAAATATTATTAAACGGTCGAAGATTTTTTAAAGATAATTTTTTCTTTTTTGTAATACCTAACGAACGTTCAAATTCTTTTATAAAAGAACAACGACATATCCAAATTTCTTTAAATGTTTGTTCATAAATGTACTGCCTGATCTCAATAATTATTAACAGTAGTTGTTTACGAAAAATTCACAAGTTGAGAATTTGAGTCAACTCCAATGGTATAAAGCCTTTAATGAGATCCACAAAAGTAAAATTATCAGAATCTATACTAATTGTTCATATATTAAGCGTCAATAAGGCAGAATAATCAGTAATGTCTGGATTATATTCAAATAACAATGATAATAAAAAATCAATTGTATTATTCTTAATTGTTAAAAGAAGAGATTGATGTTCATCACATATCCACACGTGATCAAATGTTTCATCTTCCAATCCACAACTAGGACATTTCCATCCATCGTATAATTCTAGGAATGATTTCTTCATTTGTTCAATTGTAGGAATCTCTTCTATAAGAAAATGAACTTTATGAGCTTTAACTTTAGAAGAAGACAGTGACGTTTCATTATTAGCAATATCGCAATTGAGGCATTCAAAGGTAGAAATCCAATCAACTTCTAATTTTTGATATTTAGTATTCCTATGTAAGTTGATAAATTTTTCCAGGCCTTTAATATGACTAACCATCTTGATAAATTTTTGTAAGTGAGTTTCAATAATGATGTTATTCCATAATGGAAGTACTTTAATATCAGGAGTAGTATCTATAAAATTAATAAATCTATCTTGGTCAATATGAGCAGATTTTGCTAATCTATCCACGTAATTATTGCCGTCGCAATCAGTGTGTGCAGCTACTTTAAACATTTCTACATGTAAGTTCTGTTGACGAATAATTCTAATCAAAATTGACCATAGATAGCTATTGTTAAGTTTGAAATAATCTTGCAATGTAAGGGAGAAATTATTACATTTAAATCCCTCAAACATAGTAATCACATTTAAGGAGTCAATGTTGATTCTCACTTTACTTCTATAAAAGACTACCATAAGAGCTAAAATTACGGCTAAGAGTTTGCCTTGATATGCTGAAGGCCATTTATCAATCGTAGTATAAAATTCCACTTGAGGAATACCAAAGGATCTATCAAGGTGAGCAAACGCGCAACTGATGTTGCATTGTTCAGTGCCTAATTCAATAAGAGATCCATCAGTGAAAAATTCAAAAATACAACAATTTGGGTTATCAAATATAGCGAATTTTCATTGAATTATAAGTAATTCATTCCTAGAAAGTCCTGGTTCTAACAATTCTAAAATGATATTGTTTTGTCTGATCACGTGATTTCTCGTTAACATACTTTGAGAAAGAGCATATTTTTTCTTAGCCTGATCAAAAAGATTAAAAATATTAAAATTAATCATTTTTCTACATTTAACATCTTCTTTGATAAATTTAATCGCCGGTAAAAGCGGTACTATATGCTTTGGATGAGCAGTAAAAGCACAAGCACCCATACTTGAACGATTTACAGTATTAGCAGCACAAAGTGTATCATCACAAATGGTAACGTGAGTAGATGTTAATGTTGATTGAGACATGTCTGCATGATAATGTCGAAGAAGAATGTTGTTCTCATCAATAAGGCGTTGAACTTTTCCAAATAAAATCGAATTATGTTGAGGGCTATATACAACAGATAATAATCTATCTTGTTTTTCTATATTATAAGATTTAGTATCTTCAATATTATCAAAGAATGTAGTAAATTTGTTGTAAATCAGTGGTTTAATGTTAAGCCCATCCACTGTAATGAGTTTTTGGATATCCATATACTATTTTTCTTCTTTGTTACCACGACCAGGAATGGATTGAAAGTAATGTTTATTACATATATCAGTCCAATTAAGTAAGTGACACTTGTCTCCTGAAATAATTTGTTCTACAAACATAATTTGGCGTGAGCGTAAAATTGTGCTATGTTTGGATAAGAAGTCAAAAGTAGCAATAGATGCAAAATCATTTTTTCCTCCTGCTATGATAGGAAATCTGCCTTTGTCTATGACAAGAAGTGTAAAATCATTCTGTTTCATCAAGTTGATCATATTAAGTAAATAATTATTCTTCATACGTCTGGAGATTATATCAAAAGGAATAACCTCTATCAGTGGACGAGAACACCATAGTAGTTGTTGTAGCAGTTTCAAGCAAATTTCAGTGATTTTTCCTAAGATTCCAGTGTCATTCAATTGAATGCAAAAATTAGTAATTTTTGCTTGAAGTTGATTCTCGTAAGGATTATGATAACCATATATATAAGAATTATCTAGTATCGCATTAGGGGCAGTACGAGCAAATTTGAGCTTATTTTTAAACATTCGACGAAAAGGAACAAATAAACAATGAATTAAATCTGGTAATAGAATGAAGACCTGTGACCAGTATTCAACACGAGGTATAATAATTCTATTGAAAATATATAGAATATATTTATCAGTAATTTTCTTTTTCCACATAAGGTTCGTTAGGTGGTCAATTTCTGCTTTAACTTTTGAGATTAAAAATTGTTCATCATTTTCAATATTAAAATAGACTCCCAGGATACAAGTGGGTTCATAAGGATGTTTGGCCTTAATACTAATAGATTCCCTTCCAAATTGAATATTGATCTTGTCGTTATAAATGTGAGAATAGTGACGCTTATATATCTTAGTTCTCATCATAAGTTCAGATTTTTCTTTATTTATCTGAATATCATTTAGTTTATAAAAGGAGTCAGCGATGGAGAGTATAGATTCCAGCTTATCTTTCTTATCAGTAATCCACTGCGTGTCATCCATAAATGCCAAGGCTGGGACATATTGTTCTATCACAGTTGAATTCAACTGTGGTATATGCTGTATGTTATTACATGATACAGTGTATCCCAATTTTTGTTGGTTAATTTCAGCAAGTAAAGGATCGTAATAAATACACCATAGAACAGGTGAAATGACTTCTCCTTGATCTATGCCTGTAAGAACATCATAAGCAGTCGTCTTGCCATAGGCTGTAATAACTTGGTTCGTCCTATCTTTAAACAAATCTAAAATTAAATGAGTGAATTGCTGAGGTAGTTTAATTCTATTCATCGCTTTCTTTAGTTGGAAGGTATTGACACGATCATAGGCCTTACCCCAGTGTTGGGCAATTGGACAATCGGACGTTTTGGATATTTGTCCAAAACTCGTCCAAAACTTGTCCAAAACCAAAACCTTTTTTCCATTGGACAGGTTTTGGACAGATCACATGACTAAATATTTAATTCAGGCCAGAATTATGCCTGATTTTGGCCTAATTTTGGCCAATAATTAAAATAATATTATAATTAATTAAAATTAAGGTATTTTTTTTGGTATTATTTTGTGATTTTACATTGATTTCTTGTCCATTTAATTCATTAGATATTTACTTACTTTTTTTTTTATTTTTAGTTTAATAAAAATTTAAATTTTTAAATAGTTTTAGACTGTTCAAAACTGTGTCCAAAACTGTGTCCAAAACTGGTTTTGGACTGTTCAATACTGTCCAATTAAAAAAACCAATTGGACAAGTCCAAAACCCATCATTGCCTTACCCATATCCTGTGATAAAATCCAAAGTTCATTATTATTATCAATAGCGTCCTGAATAATTTCATTAACGATCCTTATAGGTTCGAAGGTAGATTGTTTAGGCAAACCAGCGAATTGGTTTGTCTGTAAAATATTATGTTGTTTCAACGTTGAAGTTAGACGACGATTGAGTAATGTAATAAGTACTTTACGAGCAGTCTCAAGTAGTGTGATCGGTCGAGAGTTTGATAATTCACAATTAAAGGGTTTTAGCTTGGCGATAGGAAAAACAGTCACTTTTTTCCATTGTTTTGGTAAATAACCAAATTGTATAATCTTACATATCAGATAATATAGAATATCATGGGCTGTTGGACTAAGGTGTTGCAACATTTCATTAGATATGCCTGAGAGGCCTGTAGCTTTGCCTTTAGGAAGGTTTCTGATAACATCCAGCCATTCATCACGTGATGGAAGGTCCATGAGTTTTGAGTAAATATTCTCATCGATATGGCATAAAGGTTGATATTGATCTTTCCAACGCCCTTGGAGTGGCTTTTTTCTATTAATCGAACCTGCAATTGTTTGGAAATGGTGATTGGTTTCTTTGAGAACAGCTGATTCACCTGTGATCAGTGATTTATTGCCTTGGGCGTCTTTCTTGTATATTTTTTCAATCAAGATATGGATCATCTCTTCTTCCGTAATTGAACGAATCATAGAGGCTTGATTGTCTTTGAAGTTAGTACAGCGTTTCTTGATATTAGAAACTATTCGTTCCTGAACCATAATATCAAGTTCCAATTTGAAAAGAAGTCGTAAGTGCTTTCTAATTTTACACAAATTCTTCAAAAATAATTTGAAGTCGTCAAGTATAAGAAAGGTGAAGGACGATGAAAGATCTGAGCATCCATATTTGTCCAATGTCATGTTAACGAGACGTTGGAACTTGGACCATTTGGCAGAGACACTATAAGTAATAGAAGCGGTATCATTCAGCATCGAACGTGTTTCCAGTATACGATTAATGATATATCTTAGATCGAAGTAAATTGAAAGCTTCTTTTTTGGTGTAGTTTTGACTTTATTTCTAGTGACTTGCTTATTGACTATACAAGATTTAGCCACTCTCATGAGGGTTTGCCTAAACATGTCCCAGAGGGTATTGATGTGATGAGGTTTAACAATAGAAAAATCTTTCATTAATGTATTCTCAATTTCTAGGTCCAATTGGGTGCTGAAATTCTCCCAGGTATATTCATCATTCTTGTCCATTTCATCATATTGAAACATGGTCCTTTTGATATGTTTTTTCTTTTGATTAGTTGTATTCAAGGAAACACCTGTCATCTGTACTGTGTTCAATAATAACGTTACAGTTTTATGGTCAGTATCAAAATGGTCATTCTCTATCACGGTACTATTAACACTTTTCTCTAACATAGGTAGAGAAGCCCAAATATAATCTAATCTTGATGCTTGTCTGTTAGGATCAGCTGGTGTATAAGTATACATTTCTTCATCATTGTCATTAAAGATTGGAATGGTGTCAAGCAATCTTCTACATTCTAAGGAACGAAACAAAGAAAATTGCTATTTATTGTTGACAAAAGCCATTAGATATTTTCTGTAGTTAATATTGAAATCTCCCATAATGATGACTTCCATGTTACGTGATTGAGCATCGCTAATGGTGTCATCAATGTATTTGTATAAAGCTTCGATTTGTAGTCTTTCTTTTTGATTTGCATTAAGATAAACCTGAATTAAACAAAGTTTACGCCTATCGCTAAAGTACAAGTCCAAATAAAGGATTCTGCCTTTATATCCAACTGTTTTGTGAACGAATATGTCATATTTGGCGTCAATGATAATACCTACGCCTTGGCCTTTGCCCCTTAATTGTGAATAATCAAAGTAACTGCGAACACCTAATTGATGCTGCCATATGTTTGCTTGTCGTTCAGAACAATTATTCTCTGAGAGACCATAAATGTTGATATTGTGATCTTTCATAGTGTCAACTAAACCGATAAATTTGTTTTTATTTAAAGTACAAATATTTGTAGATGTGATTTTCATTATAGTAGAATTTAAAAGATCCTTTTTTGAATGAAAAGATGGTGGTGAGTCAAGTTTGGGGGAATTGTTTTTTATGAAGTGAGAAGATAAAGAGGAACCAGAGGGAATATAGTTGTCCATCATTAAAAATGATTATGCAAGATCAAAAACATCGGCAACTTCATCATCTTCTCCCAAAGAAGATAAAGCAGAAGTACCAGTAAGCATTTCAAACATTTTGGTTATAGTTGAAGAAATAGATTGAAAGAATGATTTCATTTCATTTTGTTGAGTCAGAAGAGTTTGAATTTGAGCGTCTGATTGGCGAAGGTTTTGAGTGTTTTGAATAAGTTCAGCTTCTTGATCAGAGTCATCAGCGCTCTTAACGCGTTTCTTGGCTTGGTCAGGTGAGGAAGCTGAAGAGGACTGTGTGAGGGATTTTTTCTTCATGGTACCCTCCAGTTTGTAACCTTTTTCAATGTGTAAAGCTTTCTGGGCGGTAATGATTGTGGCGATTTGTTTATTAGTACTTTCAAGAGTTGAACTGATATTCATGATCTTTGTCTCTAGTTGACGTAAACTATTAAGGATTGTTTCTTTGAATTGGAGAATGGCAGGGTCTTGGTCAAAACAAGGTTCATCCTCATCCATTTCCTCGTGGTGTTGAGTATTATGATCAAGTCTCTGCTGTTGAGTGGAGCGAGAAGGTCTTGCGGATTTATTAGCACCTTTAGATTTAGCAGCATCAGCATACGATTTCTTTAAATTCTTCCAATTATCAGCGCCACTAACAAACTTTTTGCCAGGGGTTTTATTGATATTTTTATTATTACAAGTAGCAGCCATGTGGGAGGGATTACTACAGATGTTACATATACAATCTGATTCTTGGCTCCAGTATAATTGGCGAGAATCCATATTGCCTTTTCTGAAATTGATCAAAAACTGTAACGCAGCCTGTCAATCTTCATCATAAGAAAAGTGAATATAAGCGTATCGATATTTAGAATATCTTCCTCTGATCATAGCAGCAGGAATAAAGCAGGATTTAGCTTTACATTTGAGTAAAACAGGTTCAAGATCATAGCCACTAGTGTTGTAGGCTAGTCCAGATAGTTTGAGAGGAAACTGCTTACGTAAAGTGTGATCATCTTGGTTGAGAGACAGAGGAAGAACTCTAACCGTGTCTTTTCCTACGTGATATCTCCAGTTAGTCTCAAAATAGGTAAGAGCTTCTTGAGATTTGTATGTAATATAGGCAATCTGGTAAAAACCAGCGCATTTAGTATAGAGTCTCTCGATTTCTCCTAAGATTTCGAAGCTTGCTCTAATTTCA
This sequence comes from Rhizophagus clarus, assembly GCA_015698045.1. Taxonomy (NCBI): domain Eukaryota; kingdom Fungi; phylum Glomeromycota; class Glomeromycetes; order Glomerales; family Glomeraceae; genus Rhizophagus; species Rhizophagus clarus. Next base: position 433,341 of record BLAL01000300.1, read on the forward strand.
GCAGCTTTTTGGTATACAGGGATATCAATCACCTGAATTGTATGATGGTTAGTATTTTCTTTTTGTTGATCAGAAGTCATGACTTGCTTTTCTGGTTTAAGCGGAGAAATATTTAGGGTAGCATTTTTAATGTCATCCGAGTTTTCGTCTTTAAGTTGCAGGATAATTTCCATTTTAAGAAATTTGTTGTAAGAATCCTTGTCATTGAAAGTGACTTTTGCCTGTTTTTGGAGACGCGTAATACCCAAGTTGATGTTGTACTTGACATTATATTTAGCAAGAGCCTCCTTAATGGTATTGAGTTTTGAAAGCTTAAAACCAGTAATATTATTGAGTGCCACAAGGGCAATATAGTCTAACAGTTTTTCAATAGTGATCGACTGTTGATCAGAATTTTCATTGTTGTCAAAAGGCGGATCAACATCCATGGCAGAATTGACAATTTCCTGATCTGGCATTTGGTCATTCTGTCATTGATCATTTTGATCAGTAACTTTAGGAGTAACTGCAGGAGCTGCAGGAGTGGGAATACGATTAGTTCCATCAAGGTTGTTTACTATATTTTGTTGAGAAGGCGTATGAGCACGTAATAAGTGCGAGCGAGAATTCTTGGACTTAGTTTTTCCCTTAGAAGAATAGGTCTTAGGCGGGTGGTTGGGAGTGTCTGCAAAAAGGTCTCTAGCAACATCCCTTTCAGATTGCAAGTTGCTCTGCTTAATACGCTCTTTATCAGCTGCAAGGTCAGCCTGTAAAGCGTTGTTGGTAACTGTATCTTTAGACCACAGTGGAGGGTCAGCAGTGTTAGAGGTGAAAGTAAAATCAAAGATGGTAGCAGGTTGCGCACCTTTTGAACTGCTTTGCAAAGTACGAGTACTGGTGTTGTTATTTCTGTTGTTGTTAGACATCTTAAACTAGAAAACACGTATAAAGGTTAGGTCTCTCGAGAATTACTGCAGATTTTCAACAATTTTTGACGGTAACAAGAGAGAGTTTTTTTTTTTGAAACCTGTCGGATGTGGTAAATTAATTTTTATTTTTATTTTTATTTTTATTGAACAGATATTAGAAGCGAACACATAAATTATAAACACATCAAAATTGATACATGAAAATAAAAAATGAAACTAACTAATAGAAGCGAACTAAATCTACTTCGACGGTGGAGTAATTATATAACGAACTATCTAAAAATAACCAACTACTTCTAGAAACATTCAATAATTAACCCACTACCTCTTTTACAGCCAGTTAAAAACCAGGTAAACCGAAGCCCGCTCTGCAGAAAAGAAAGTAATAAAACCATATATAAAATTCTATATAAAGTATACTAACTAACTACTAGCGCTACGAAGTAAGATTACTGTAAAATTCAATAATATTTTTACCAAAATATATATTATTACGAATACTATCTAGAGCATCAAATTTATATTCTAATTCTCTATCACTATTCAAAATATTATTAAACGGTCGAAAATTTTTTAAAGTTAATTTTTTCTTTTTTGTAATACCCAATGAACGTTCGAATTCTTTTATAAAAGAACAACGACGTATCCAAATTTCTTTAAATGTTTGTTCATAAATGTACTGCCTGATCTCAATAATGACTAACATTAATTGTTTACGAGGAATCCACAAGTTGAGAATTTGAGTCAACTCCAATGGTATAAAGCCTTTGATGAGATCCACAAAAGTAAAATTATCAAGATCTGTACTAATTGTCCATATATTAAGCGTCAATAAGGCAGAATAATCTGTAATGTCTGGATTATATTCAAATAACAATGATAATAAAAGATCAATTGTATTATTTTTAATTTTTAAAAGAAGAGATCGATGTTCATCACATGTCCACACGTGATCAAACGTTTCATCTTCCAATCCACAACTAGGACATTTCCATCCATCGTATAATTCTAGGAATGATTTCTTCATTTGTTCAATTGTAGGAATCTCTTCTATAAGGAGATGAACTTTATGAGCTTTAACTTTAGAAGAAGACATTGAAGTTTCATGATTAGCAATATCGCAATTGAGGCATTCAAAGGTAGAAGTCCAATCAACTTCTAATTTTCGATATTTAGTATTCCTATGTAGGTTGATAAATTTTTCCAGGCCTTTAATATGACTAACCGTCTTGATAAATTTTCGTAAATGAGTTTCAATGATGATATTATTCCATAACGGAAGTACTTTAATGTCAGGAGCAGTATCTATAAAGTTAATAAATCTATCTTGGTCAATATGAGCAGATTTTGCTAATCTATCCACGTAACTATTGCCGTCGCAATCAGTGTGTGCAGCTACTTTAAACATTTCTACATGTAAGTTCTGTTGACGAATAATTCTAATCAAAATTGACCATAGATAACTATTATTAAGTTTGAAATAATCTCGCGATGTAAGGGAGAAATTATTACATTTAAATCCCTCGAACATAGTAATCACATTTAAGGAGTCAATGTTGATTCTCACTTTACTTCTATAAGGGACTACCATAAGAGCTAAAATTACTGCTAAGAGTTCGCCTCGATATGCTGAAGGCCATTTATCAATCGTAGTATAAAATTCCACTTGAGGAATACCAAAGGATCTATCAAGGTGAGCAAACGCGCAGCTAATGTTGCATTGTTCAGTGCCTAATTCAATAAGAGATCCATCAGTGAAAAATTCAAAAATACAACAATTTGGATTATCAAATATAGCGAGTTTTCGTTGAATTATAAGTAATTCATTCCTAGAAAGTCCTGATTCTAACAGTTCTAGAATAATATTGTTTTGTCTGATCACGTGATTTCTCGTTAACGTACTTTGAGAAAGAACATATTTTTTCTTAGCCTGATCAAAAAGATTAAAAATATTGAAATTAATCATTTTTCTACGTTTAACATCTTCTTTAGTAAATTTAGCAGCCGATAAAAGCGGTACTATATGCTTTGGATTAACAATAAAAGCACAAACACCCATGCTTGAACGATTTACAGTATTAGCAGCACAAAGTGTATCATCACAAATGGTAACATAGGTAGATGTTGAGGTTGATTGAGACATATCAGCGTGATAATGTCGAAGAAGAATATTATCTTCATCAATAAGGCGTTGAACTTTTCCAAATAAAATTGAATTATGTTGAGGGCTATAAACAACAGATAATGATCTATCTAGTTTTTCAATATTATAAGATCTTGTTTCTTCAATATTATCAAAAAATGTAGTAAATATGTTATAAATATTCGGTTTAAGGTTGGTACCGTCCACCGTAATAAGTTTTTGAATGTCCATGTACCATCTTTCTTCTTTGTTACCATGGCCAGGAATAGATTGAAAGTAATATTTATTACATATATCAGTCCAATTAAGTAAGCGACGCTTGTCTCCTGAAATAATTTGTTCTACAAACATAATTTGGCGTGAGCGTAAAATTGTGCTGTGTTTGGATAAGAAGTCAAAAGTAGCAATAGTTGCAAAATCAGTTTTTCCTCCTGCTATGGTAGGAAATCTGCCTTTGTCCACGACAAGAAATGTAAAATCATTCTGTCTCATCAAGTTAATCATATTGAGTAAATAATTATTCTTCATACGTCTAGGGATTTTATCAAAAGGAATACCCTCTATCAGCGGTCGAGAACACCAGAGTAGTTGTTGTAGCAGTTTCAAGCGAATTTCAGTGATTCTTCCTAAGATTCCAATGTCATTTAATTGAATGCAAAAATTAGTAATTTTTGCTTGAAGTTGATTCTCGTAAGGATTACGATGACCATATATATAAGAATTATCTAGTATCGCATTAGGGGCAGTACGAGCAAATTTGAGCTTGTTTTTAAACATTCGACGAAAGGGAACAAATAAACGATGAATTAAATCTGGCGATAGGACGAAAACTTGTGACCAGTATTCAACACGAGGTATAATAATTCTATTAAAGATATATAGGATATGTTTATCAGTAATTTTCTTTTTCCACATAAGGTTCGTTAGGTGGTCAATTTCCGCTTTAACTTTAGAGATTAGAAATTGTTCATCATTTTCAATATTAAAATAAACTCCCAGGATACGAGTAGGTTCATGAGGGTGTTTGGCCTTGATACTAATAGATTCCCTTCCAAATTGAAGATTGATCTTATTATTATAATTGTGAGAATAGCGACGCTTGTATATCTTAGTTCTCATCATAAGTTCAGATTTCTCTTTGTTTATCTGGATGTCATTTAATCTATAAAAGGAATCAGCGATGGAGAGCATAGATTCCAGCTTATCTTTCTTATCAGTAATCCACTGCGTGTCATCCATAAATGCCAAGGCCGGGACATGTTGTTCTATCACAGCTGAATTCAACTGTGGTATTTGCTGTATATTATTACATGATACAGTGTATCCCAATTTTTGTTGGTTAATTTCAGCAAGTAAAGGATCGTAATAAATACACCATAGAACAGGTGAAATAACTTCTCCTTGGTCTATGCCAGTAAGAACATCATAAGCAGTCGTCTTGCCATAGGCAGTTATAACTTGGTTCGTTCTATCTTTAAACAAATCTAAAATTAAATGAGTGAATTGCTGAGGTAGTTTGATTCTATCCATCGCTTTCTTTAGTTGGAAGGTATTGACACGATCATAGGCCTTACCCATATCCTGTGATAAGATCCAAAGTTCATTATTGTTATCAATAGCGTCCTGAATGATTTCATTAACGATCCTTATGGGTTCAAAGGTAGATTGTTTAGGTAAACCAGCGAATTGGTTTGTCTGTAAAATATTATATTGTTTCAACGTTGAAGTTAGGCGACGATTGAGTAACGTAATAAGCGCTTTACGAGCAGTCTCAAGTAGTGTGATCGGTCGAGAGTTTGATAATTCACAATTAAAGGGTTTAGGCTTGGCGATAGGAAAAACAGTCGCTTCTTTCCATTGTTTTGGTAAATAACCAAGTTGTATAATCTTACATATCAAGTAATATAAAATATCATGAGCCGTAGGACTAAGGTGTTGTAACATTTCATTGGATATTCCTGAGGGGCCTGTAGCTTTGCCTTTAGGAAGGTTTCTAATAACATCCAGCCATTCATCACGTGATGGAAGATCCATGAGTTTTGAGTAAATATTCTCATTAATATGGCGTAAGGGTTGATATTGATCTTTCCAACGCCCTTGGAGTGGCTTTTTTCTATTAATCGAACCTGCAATTGTTTGGAAATGGTGATTGGTTTCTTTGAGAACAGCTGATTCACCTGTAATCAGTGATTCATTGCCTCGGGCATTTTTCTTATATATTTTTTTGATCGAGATATGAACCATCTCTTCTTCTGTGATCGAGCGAATCATAGAGGCTTGGTTGTCCTTGAAATTAGTACAGCGTTTTTTGATATTAGAAACTATTTGTTCCTGAACCATAATATCAAGTTCCAATTTGAAAAGAAGTCGTAAGTGTTTTCTAATTTTACATAAATTCTTCAAAAATAATTTGAAGTCATCAAGTATAAGAAAGGTGAAGGACGATGAAAGATCTGAGCATTCATATCTGTCCAATGTCATGTTAATGAGACGTTGGAACTTGGACCATTTAGCAGAGACACTATAAGTAATAGAAGCGGAAGCATTCAGTATCGAACGTGTTTCCAGTATACGATTAATGATATATCTTAAATCGAAGTAAATTGAAAGCTTCTTTTCTGGTGTAGATTTAACTTTATTTCTAGTGACTTGCTTGTTGACTATACGAGATTTAGCTACTCTCATGAGGGTTTGTCTAAACATGTCCCAGAGAGTATTGATGTGGCGAGGTTTAACGATGGAAAAATCTTTCATTAATGTATTCTCAATTTCTAGGTCATGTGGTAAATTAATTTAAAACAATAAAAGGATTTTATGTCAATTTTTTACTGAATTTGGTAAATTTTTGTAGATCATTTTACATTTTACCTGGGCATTTCACATAATTTCGCTGAAAATTTTCTATGTAGATCTATTCTCAATCTGTTAATCATCCGCATGTACTATTGCCGTGGATACAAAAAAAATTTCCTTTTTAGTAAAAAACGTTCATTTAATCCTGAAGTATATTATATACAGTACAGTACATACACTGTACTGTACTGTACTGTATATATACTGTATATATATATATAAAGTATGAGTATAAACTATGAAAATATTGTTTGAAAATATTGTTTGAACATTTCTTTAGACCATTTTTCTGCAAAAACTCTTCCTGTGCTAGTACAGAAGGTTGTCTTCCTTGTAAATCACAAAATAATTGCATATTTTAACTTTTTGTTGATCAAAATTGAATAAAAAATTTCTTTCGTTTTTCTTTGATAATCATTTTATTTTATTTTCAAAAAAAAACATAAAATATAATAAACTTTTTTAAACTTTATTTAATTTGCTTATTTATTTATTTATTTATTTATTTTTGTTGATAAATAATGTTTATTATCGTTTAGTATGATAAGCTTGAATTTATTCAGTTAATCCTTAGCAAAATTTTTTTTTTTTTTTTTTTGATTTAATTTTTAAAAAAATTTTATGTAAAATAGAAACAATTAACAAGCAGTTAATAAATAATTATATTTTTTATTTTTTTATTATTATTATTTTTTTCATTATTATATTTTTGTTTTTATTTTTTTGAAATATAATGATAATAAAGTAATAAACCAATAAAATTCTATTGTACTTAATCTTGTCAATTAAAAAAAAAATAAATAACAATTTGTTTTAATCATTTTTAATTGTTTTTAACAAAAAAAATCATTTTTATAAAATCGTTTTTAATGGAAAAACAATAAAAAAATTATGTTCTGAATGGGTCAGATCAATTCGAGTGACCAGTTAGGTTAATTAGATTAACTCGTTTCAACCTGAAGTTAAAAGAAAGTGCCAAGATACTTCTTTACACTAAATGATTGTAAAAGAAACGATCCAGTATTTATTTTTAGAATTTTATGCGAAAAAAATGCCAAACTGTTTTTTCGTAATAGTTAACACAAAAAACCTCTGCTTTTTTTTGTAAATTTAATTTTAAGCCACTAAAAAGATGTTAAAAGAATGGTTTAAACCACTTTTTTAATATTATTTTTAAATTAAACGTTCAAAAAAAAACGTTTTTTAATATTTTTTTTTTAAATTAAACGCTTAAAAAAACTTTTTTTAGCGTTTTTTTTAATTAAATGCTTAAAAATAATTAAATGCTTAAAAAAAGTAGTTTTTTAATTGAACGCTTAAAAGCGTTTTTAATAATTTAAAGCAATAAAAGGATTTTATGTCAATTTTTTACTGAATTTGGTAAATTTTTATAGATCATTTTACATTTTACCTGAGCATTTCGTATAATTTCTCTGAAAATTTTCTATGTAGATCTATTCTCAATCTGTTAATCATCTGCATGTACTATTGCCGTGAATACAAAAAAAATTTCTTTTTTGGTAAAAAAATGTTCATTTTATCTTGAAACATATATTATATACAGTACAGTACATATATTGTATTGTACTGTACTATACTGTACTGTACTATACTGTATATATACTGTATATATGTAAGTATGAGTATAAACTATGAAAATATTGTTTGAAAATATTGTTTGAACATTTCTTTAGACCATTTTTCTGCAAAAACTCCTTCTGTGCTAGCACAAAAGGTTGTCTTCCTTGTAAATCACAAAATAATTGCATATTTTAACTGTTTGTTGATCAAAATTGAATAAAAAATTTCTTTCATTTCTTTGATAATCATTATATTTTATTTTCAAACAAAAGCATAAAATATAATAAACTTTATTAAACTTTATTTAACTTGCTTATTTATTTATTTATTTATTTATTTTTGTTGATAAATAATGTTTATTATTGTTTAGTATGATAAGCTTGTAAATTTCATTTTTTTTTTTATTTTTTTGAAATATAATGATAATAAAGTAAATAAACCAATAAAATTCTATTGTACTTTAATCTTGTAAATTAAAAAAAAAATAAATAACGATTTGTTTTAATCATTTTAATTGTTTTTAACCAAAAAAAAATCATTTTCATAAAATCATTTTTAATGGAAAAACAATGAAAAATTATTTATATCATGTTCTGAATGGGTCAGATCAATTTGAGTGACCGGATAGGTTAACCCAATTTACCCATTTCAACCCGAAGTTAAAAGAAAGTGCTGAGACATTTGATTACACTAAATGATTGTAAAAGAAACGATCCAGTATTTTTTTTGAATTTTATGCGAAATAATACCAAAACGTTTTTTCATAATAGTTAATACAAAAAACCTCAGCTTTTTTTGTAAATTTAATTTTAAATCACTAAAAAGATGTTAAAAGAACGGTTAAATCACTTTTTTAATATTATTTTTAAATTAAATGTTCAAAAAAACATTTTTTAGTTAAAAAAAGCATTTTTTAATATATTTATTTTTAAATTAAACTTAAATTAAATGCTTAAAAAAAGCATTTTTAATATTTTTTCTAAAATTAAACGCTTAAAAAAAGCAGTTTTAATATTTTTTCTAAAATAATACGTTTAAAAAAAGTGTATTTTTTATTAAACGCTTTAAAAAAGCGTATTTTAATTAAATACTTAAAAAATAAGCATTTTTTTTTAATTTAAACGCTTAAAAAATAAGCATTTTTTTAATTTAAACGCTTAAAAAATAAGCGTTTTTTTTAATTTAAACGCTTAAAAAATAAGCGTTTTTTTTAATTTAAACGCTTAAAAAATAAGCGTTTTTTTTAATTTAAACGCTTAAAAAATAAGCGTTTTTTTTTAATTTAAACGCTTAAAAAATAAGCGTTTTTTTTAATTTAAATGCTTAAAGAAAGCGTTTTTTTTAATTTAAACGCTTTAAAAAAGCGTTTTTTAATTAAACGCTTTAAAAAAGCATATTTTTAATTAAACGCTTAAAGAAAAGTATTTTTTTAATTAAACGCTTAAAGAAAGCGTTTTTTAATTAAACGCTTAAAGAAAGCGTTTTTTAATTAAACGCTTAAAGAAAGCGTTTTTTAATTAAACGCTTAAAGAAAGCGTTTTTTAATTAAGCGTTTAAAGAAAAGTATTTTTAAAATTATTTTGATATTAAACGCTTAAAAAAAGCAGTTACAATACTTTCTAAATTAAATGCTTAAAAATAAGCGTTTTTAATATATATATATTTTTTTTAAATTAACATAAATTATACATTTTTTAAAAAAATGCTAAATTTTTTTAAAATTAAACGCTTAAAATGTTTTTTTTAAAAAAGCGTTTTTTAATTAAATGATTAAAAAAAGCATATCTTTAATCAAATACTTAAAAAGAGCGTTTTTTTTAATCAAACTCTTAAAAAGAGCATTTTTTTCTTAATCAACTGCTTAAAAAGAGCATTTTTTTAATCAACCGCTTAAAGAAAAGTGTTTCTTTTTTAATTAAACGTGGTTACACCATTTAATACATTTATTTTTGTACTTACTATCACATTATTCACAATATCCATCAATATAACGATAAAGAGCATTTTTTTAATTAAGCGCTTAAATAAGAGCATTTTTTTAATTAAACGCTTAAAGGAGTTTTTTTAATTAAACTCTTAAAAAAGTGTGACAAAAAATGTTGCAAAATGCTTTTATTGGATAAAAAAAATTTTGCAACATTTTTAAATCACTTTAATAATAAAAAATGGTACAAAACGTCTTTTTATAGATGATATTTGACAAGAAAAATGCCTTGATAAATGTTTTTATTAAATTGACAAAAAACATTGCCGAAATGATTTTATATGAAAAATTGGTTTGAATGAAGGAAAAAACAGTTCTATATGAAGTATCAGTTTGAATGAAATATTAATAAATCATTTTTCCAAATAACTTAAAAAAAAAATTTTTTTTTAATTTTTCAGTTATAAGTTTTAAATTAAACAATTAATTTTTAATAATAACAATAATTAAATAACTAAATATATAAAAATATAAAATTTATTATAACACATTAAATAGATGAACAAAAAAAAAAAATTTACAAAAAATTTTGAAAATAATACGAATAATACCATAATTAACTTTTTAGTCTTTTTGTTTTTTTTAAAACAATGATTAATAAAATACAAGTCATTTTTAAGATAAAACTAGTATTATTTTGTTATTAATAATATAGAATAAGCTCACTAACTGTATTAAAGAGCTCTAGTTTTTTTTTAAAATTAAAACGATCCAGTATTTTTTTTTAGAATTTTATAAGAAAAAAATGCCAAAACATTTTTTCGTAATAGTTCACACAAAAAACCTCAGCTTTTTTTTGTAAATTTAATTTTAAACCACTAAAAAGATGTTAAAAGAATGGTTTAAACCACTTTTTAATATTATTTTTAAATTAAACATTCAAAAAAAAACGTTTTTTAGTTAAAAAAAGCATTTTTTAGTTAAAAAAGCATTTTTTAATATATATTTTTTAAAATTAAACTTAAATTAAACGCTTAAAAAAAAGTGTTTTAATATTTTTTTTAAAATTAAGCACTTAAAAAAAAACTTATTTAGTTTTTTTTAAAATTACGCTTAAAAAAAAACTTTTTTTAGCGTTTTTTTTAATTAAATGCTTAAAAATAATTAAACGCTTAAAAAAAGCAGTTTTTAATCAAATGCTTAAAAAGCGTTTTTAATAATTTTTTTAAAATTAAATGCTTAAAAAAAGCACTTTAAATATTTTTTCTAAACTTAAATGCTTAAAAAAAGCGTATTTTTAATTAAACGCTTTAAAAAAGCGTATTTTAATTAAATCTTTTTTTTAACTAGAGTAATTTGGGTACAAGTTAGTGAGCTTCAATACCGATCAGTTTCAGTATCAAAACAGTTTTAGTTTACGATCGAACCAAAACATTCATCACTGTGGTTTCTATATTAATTTTACAATTTTCTGAACTGACTTTACTGAATCAATTTATGATAATAAAAAAATGAGAAACCCATTTTCTTTATCATTTAATAAATTTAGAGCTCCAAACGGGTTGGTTTTGTTTGGGTAATCTACTCTGATTCAACCTGACCCGACCTGTTGACTCAAAAGTATTTGGGTTACTTCAAATGATTAATAAAAAAAACATTGTACAAACGTTTTGTGACACTTTTTAATAAATTATCACAAAAAAATGTTGTGAAATGTTTTTTTTAAATTAAAGTATGCATTAAAAAACATTTTCGCAACATTTTTTATCAAGTTGTTAAAAAAAAGTTACGAAACATTTTTTTAATTAAATTATGTATTATTCGTAACATCATTTATCAAATTTTAAAAAAAACCATTGTGAAATGTAAAGTTTCGAATAGGTGGATAGGGTTGGGTAATTGACTTAACCTGACCCGTGATATTCAAGTCAGGTCATCATGAATTTTAAATCAAAAAAATTATTAAGTTTCGACAATTTTATATATGAAAAAATTTTAATAACAAAAAAAAATGATTTTCTTAATCATTTTTAATAACAAAAAAATGATTTATTAATCGTTTTAATAACAAAAAAATGATTTATTAATCATTTTAATAACAAAAAACAAATAATTTATTAATCATTTTAATAACAAAAAACAAACGATTTATTAATCATTTTTAATAACAAAAAAAAAATGATTTATTAATTATTTTTAATAACAAAAAAAACAATTTATTAATCATTTTTAATAACAAAAAAAAATGATTTATTAATCATTTTTAATAATAAAAATAAAATGATTTATTAATCATTTTTAATAATAAAAAAAATGATTTATTAATTATTTTTAAATGATAATGAAAAAAACTGATTTATTAATCATTTTTAAATAATAACAAAAAAGACGATTTATTAATCATTTTTAAATAATAACAAAAAAAACGATTTATTAATCGTTTTTAAATAACAAAAAAAAATGATTTATTAATCATTTTTAATAACAAAAATAAAACGATTTATTAATCATTTTTAATAACAAAAAAAAATGATTTATTAATCGTTTTTAAATAATAATGAAAAAAAAATGATTTATTAATCATTTTTAAATAATAACAAAAAAGATGATTTATTAATCATTTTTAAATAATAACAAAAAAGATGATTTATTAATCATTTTTAAATAATAACAAAAAAAATGATTTATTAAATAATAACAAAAAAATGATTTATTTAACAAAAAAATGATTTATTAGTCATTTTTTAATAATCGTTTTTAATAATAAAAAAATGATTAACTAAACTTTAAATATAAAAACGCTGGAACTAATAGTTTCAGCATTTTTTTTCAGCATTTTTATTTAACCTAAATATATCAGGTCAACGGGTCAGATCAGGTACCCAACTAACATTGACCTGACCTGAAAATTTTGGGTCAATCTGTCAGGTCAGATTCAAAGCTCTAGTGAAATGTCTTTTTGAAATTAAATTATATATAACTGATATCAAAAATGCGCATCGTTTATTTTAATATCAAAAAAAAAAATTGCAAAACGTTTTTTAATTATAAGAAAAATATTGCGAAACATTTTTTTTTTAATTAAATTATATATATCTGATATCAAAAAATGTGCAACGTTTTTTAATATCATAAAAAACATTGCGAAATATTTTTTTAATTAAATTATGCAATGTTTTTTTATTAAATTACATACCAAAAAACTTTTCGTAATGTTTTTTATCAAATTACGCTGCGAAGAGTTTTTTTTATTAAATTGTATATATTAAAAAATATATTCGCAACATTTTTTTATTAAATTATCGAGAAAATATTTGCGTAATAGTTTTTTTATTAAATTATACGTTAAAAAACAGTTTTGATAAATTATCAAAAAACGTTGCTAAACGTTTTTTATTAATTATACATTAAAAAATGTTTGGCAACATTTATTAATAGCTTATAAAAGAATTTTTAAAAAACGTTGCTATTTTCATTTAATTCATAAATAAAAAACGTTTTGCAACATTTTTAATTATCAGAGAAAAAAACATGCGAGTAACGTTTTTTTATTAATCTATAAGTAAAAAAATGTTTTACAATATTTTTAATTAATGGAAAAAGAAACGTTGTAATGACATTTTTATTCTGTTAAATCATTAAAAATTGGTTTGCAACGTTTTTTATATGTAATAAAAATGGTTCGCAACTTTTTTTGTGACCATGATAAATTTAACAATGAAAATTTGCCAAGGACTCAAACCAAGGTTTTAATGATAAAAATATTACAATTGATTAACCATTAATATACATAAACTAAGCTCACTAACTGTACTAAAAGAGCTCTAGTTATTAATCAAAATAAGCTATTTATGATTGTAGGTGCACCGCGGGTCAGTTTAGTAGCTAATAGATATTTCTTACAGGATTGAATGATACTTAATTCAATTTAATATATGTATAATTATAAATTACACTTTAATATTAGTCAAATTCGAATCTCTAATTTACATTTCAAAATCACATTTGCCAATCAACCAATTTTTATTGGTATAATGGAATATTATTCTGGACCAGAGTGATGATGGATAACAATAATAGCAATATATTAGTAAATGTTATTGCGTTGAATAATTAGATAATATATATACTGAAAAATGGAGCATAAGTACATAGAAAGTTTAATAATATTGAGGATACAATAAAATAAAAAAGAAAGAGGATTAACAACATTTTCATATGGTGCATCTGTTCTGCCCGTTATATAGACTAAATCGGGGATACTGGGGTCAAATTTCTGAATAGGTATAAATAGTGTAAGCCCCTCCCGGCTTATTTCCTGATATATGAAATTTATGTAATCTTTTTTAAACCCCAAATTTATTTGCAAGACCAGGAAATATATCAAAATACGATATTGAATTTAAGATTTAAATCAGGCTGGGGCATAAATTTTGTTAACATATCCTTTTACCCAATTTTTTTAGTTTTCAAGTTAAAGAAGATCACCATCTTTATTAACACGCTGATCTGTTTTTAATCTCAAAGAATATAACGAAAAAAGTATGCTATATTGCTTGGGTTTAAAAAAGGCCAAGAGCATCGAGGACCGAAGTGTCTGAGCATGCTCGCAGGCCGTAAATGCAAGCCCATTTTGCATATCAGATTTTATGTTATCCTAGAATTAATTTTAAAGCTGATTTATGAGCGTAAACAAAATAAAAAATTTATACCTAAGCATGTCTTAGGTGCAAATTTTTTTGTATTCGAAAATAAAGTTAAAAGGATATTAACCATATTCTAGTATACCATTATTTTTGATATGCAGGAAGCCATTCTAAAGCCAATTCTTTCAAATAAGCATTAAGAAAAAAATTTGGGTTAGGTGTAAAAAAAAAATTCACCAAGATAAGTCTCACCCATAGATGTAAAAAAAATTAACCTGGCTAAGTCTCACCTTTAAATTAGCTAGATTGTAATGTGATTACTAGACTATAAAATATTTCAAATTACTCAACTTTCTATTAGATCACTTTTTTATCAGCTTTTTTAATATTATAAGTTTTACCTTTTTTTCGTTCTTTTTGTCTTATGTTCCTTACTAGATTATGGGGTGATAGTAGATTATAATTCGTACTGTACTGTCCAGGTTTACAGGTAATTAAAAAAAAGACTTAAAGAAGAAAAGGCAAGAGAGGAGAAAGGTAGTATGAGACAGACTGATTTATCAGTCCTCTCTTTTCTCTGAACATAGTTTTCCGTCATAGACGTTTCAGCTGGTCGCTCAAAGATGGGTACTCAGAAATGGGAACACATTGGAGTTGTCGAAGGCAACGTAGTGCAGGGGAGGACTGATTAATCAGTCTGATAGTGGCAGTATCCGCACTATAAGGGTTGGTTGATTTCGGAAGCTATGGAAAGGGTGGAGGGTTGCTAAAAATTGTTGGACCATATCTGCCTTCTATGCGAAGAGCCGGCTAATTTAGAATGAATAGATATCCAGATTCCAGGCCAGTGGGTCGGGCTCTGTACTAGTACAATTTAGGATATAGATTTCCATCACTTGACTAGTGCATAATCCCGTAACTGAAAGTTTGGGTTCTCTTGCTTTTCTAGTTATATAGGCGCGATGCATAAAATGCCTGAGGCCAAAACTCTTCCATATCATAACGCTCATACTGTCATGCAAAACATCACTCGAATCTATACCCCCTATACTGTCATGCAAAACATCACTCGAATTCACACCCCCTATACTGTCTTGCAAAATATCACTCGAATCCATACCCCCTATACTGTCATGTAAAACATCACTTGAATCCATACCCCCTATACTGTCATGCAAAACATCACTCGAACAGCATTATAAAGCAGTTAAGTGTTCAGACAGTATTTCAGACAGTGTTTCAGACAGTGTTTCATCACAGATCAGACAGTGTTCTGATAGTATTTCAGACAGTGTTTCATGCAGGAAGAAGGTCTAGAAGCAAAAACAAGTGAAAAAATGGGTAAGCCACTCAAGCAGAATTATATAAGGAAAAGAAAAAAAAAAGTTATACTCGAGTAGCCTACCGCCAATAGGCATTACTCAAATCTATACCCCCTATACTGTCATGCAAAACATCACTCAGATCTTATGCGAAGCATCTTGACGGCAAAGCTGGAGTTTCGCGCCGATTAACATCATTAGCCAGTCTTTCAAGACTGTGCTTTCGCCGGTGCCAATTAACAACACTATTCTTATCATACTTCCTATACTGTCTGGCAAAATATCATTCGAATCCATACCCCTAGCCATTACCCATTAAGGTGCTTTGCTAGGCATCAAAGCATACTGTCTTGCTAAACATCCTTCCTATCAATGGGCCGTACGCTCAGCAAACCGGCTACTCTAATACCTTATCGCAAGGGGTAGATTGTCATGTTCAGTAGACTGTTACCCCAATATCATATTGCAAGAGGGTAGACTTCGTGTTGGGGCCGGTGAATTTGTTCGGACATTTGAATTCTTGTGAATCTATCAGGCATAACTAGTCAGGAAAGTTGCTTCTCAGACAGTTTTTTCCAACAATGTCCCTATACTGTCTGGTAAAACATCACTCGAATCCATACCCCCCCAAACAATCATGAGAAAATGTGAAAGAATGTCTACAAGTAACATAGGACCAACTCTAAAAGTAACTATTGATAGCAAAAGCATCTGTTATGGAGGGCTGAGGGACTCACAATTTTGAGATCGCCATACGTAAAACAACTATAGTCTCTCCTGTAGATCTACCTACATATGAAAATATTTGAAATCTGGTTTGTATGCGCTTTTATAGAACTATTGGCATCAAACCAGGATACTAATTACGTCTCACACCTCCTTATCTTTTTCCCAGCAAGATAGCATGTAGGAGTATATGGAAATCAGAGGTCCATTTAGGCCGGGCACTCTGCAAAAAAATAAGGTATGTATCCCTTAATCCTCATTGCAGGTAAATATGACCAGAAATTATTAGTATTTCAAGACTTTGTACGGTTTAAGTGATATGCCAGAAGTTGTGTATGAGAGCGAGCTTTTTTCACTATGAGTATTGTATTTAGGAAAACAAGATGTCTACCAGCGCAGATAATGATATTGTGAGTCTTAACTTCTGCTATCGTAATGCCGGAAATAAAAATATACTTTTCGCGATTGAGATTTCCAAGGATAAAACAGTCCCTGATCTTGAAGAAGAAGTAAGAAAGAAGCTGGGCCAATCAACCGTAATGCCTTCCTCCGCCAAATCTATCCCGAGGAGAAGCCTATGCAAACAGAAGATAGGATTTTTTCCTATTTTAACGAGACGCCTGATGATGAAGACCATATCCATATCTGAATTATTCCCTAGCGACTAGTTAGAATTTTTCATTTATACTTCGTGGCCAAGGCCTATTACATTATCATGTTATGTAATAGTTTTTATGTATTGTAGAGTTGCCTCTGGCAACCAATATCTTTTATTTCATAAATAAAGTATTATTATTTTATCGGTACATGAGAAAGCGGGTCACGTGCGATGATGCAATGCCTGTGCTACATAAAAACCTATATTAATGGCCAGTATTCTCCCCCCCGAACAGAAATAAATTTTTATCTCACTCCGGAACGTAACACACTTTTTTTGTCCGACCCAAATATTCCTATAAAAGCTCTGTGTCAACTATCACACTCAGTTGTTTGGTCGTGGGTGAAAACCCTTATGAAAATGTTTTCGAAGTTGATATTGATAATAATAAGACTGTCAACAGGCTCAAGAAAACTATTAAGGAAGAACAACCACAGACCTTTACTAACGTTGACTCCAAAGATATTAAGCTATGGAAGGTAAACATTTCCCTCGAAGAGCCAAACGAAAAATTAGTCGCCGTCAACACAAAAATAAACGTTAATATCAAGGAGGACCTTGGTGGTGAGGAACTTCCACCTCTTTCGAAGATTAGCAAACATTTTACCTCCCAGCCAGCCGACGAGCACATACATATAATCGTACAGCGTCCTGTTGAGACAAAAGAAGTTCACTGCACTGCAACGTATGGGCGTAAGAGTGCGAATTTTCAATGGATAGTGACCCGAGAAACGGTGACGTTGGAAGGTTTTAAGAAGAAGCTTTGTGAATATTTCACGTTTCCGGACGGGACAGAAAACGAGCATATCGTAATAGGTCGTGTAGTAGGTGGTGCCGGCTTGAAGAGGAAAATTTCGACAGGTAAAATGCGTAGAAAATCAGATTCGAGTTCCCAGAGTGCAACGGTAGAAAGTGATACGGTTGAGATTGTGACAGAGCGTAAAGTTATTCAGTTTTCTGCCGATGAGGATTTGATGAGCATTATCTGGACTACTAACTCCAAGGTGGATCTGGAAATTGTTGTGGATACGTTAAGTACTATCTAGATATTTAGGATATTCACGTACCGATTCTGCCAAATGTCTGATCAGTTAATTTATGCATGGCTGTTTTTGTAGCGCAACAACCTTTCTCTTCGTATACTTTCCCAAAGATGAAGGCAGTCTTCGGCTTGAAGGCAGACGATTATAACGGATTATCACTTTTTGATGGAGGTGTCAAGGATACTCCGAAAGAGATTCGAAGTTTGGTTATAGATGAATTATTGAGATTACACAAACATCCCAACACATCACTGGCGCCAATGAAGCCACTCGTTGCGAGTTTATTTCTCGTATTATTTGCGGTGTTGCATCAATCTTTGATGGTGAGGTGAAAGTCTACCCCCAATACGAAATTTCTGGAAGCCATGGAAAAGGACCAGTTGATTGGGTCATAAAAGTGGGAAATACAATCATCACAGTTACCGAGGCGAAAAAAGAGGACATCAATCAAGGTATTGCACAGAATGCAGTCCAACTGCAGACATCCATCCAGCGCAATCCTAAAAAACGTAGCTACGATACGGCAGGTTTACATGAGGATGTAATGTATGGGATTGTATCAACTGCTGTAGATTGGGTCATAATCAAACTAGTTTCGTCTAGCTCTGAGAATAATAGTGAAGGGAAGGTAGAAGTGTTGTTGAGTTCTTTGTCGCCCTCACCACTACCAATTAATAACTCTGTTTTAACCCGTGAGGACTTGGCAAAGCCTGTCGAAAACTTGTTTGGGCAAATCAAGTGGGTGTTTGATAGTCAGATCGAATCACAGGGCTTATCGAAGCGGGTAAAAACAGAATAATAGGATAGAGTGTTAGCATAGAAAAATAATATGTATCACGGGCTACGTCCCGAGCTTTGTATTTATTTTTCGTATTAATAAAAATTTTTTCTTGGCGAAAGTGATCGGCGTGAACAATTGTTCACGCGCACGTGATTTTTGATCGTGAAGATTCTTCACGGTTACACTACCTATGCGAATGCATGTTTGATAAGCTAATTTCTGTTTATTTTCCCGAATGAATGAAGTGTAAGAATCTCTTAGTTAGCAGTATTAGCTGTAGAAATTTACCATAAATATAGGAGCAAAGAAATAATACTGTATGATGCATTATAAGGCCTAGGATGGCATTATGTTTTTTAACTTTGTGATTATGTATGCATCGAAAAAAATAAAATTGTATTTATGCTAAATTCAGGCGATATGATGACTTTATTACATAAAAGAAAATTTTAAAAAATCATACAATATTAATCTAATACTTTTGATACTCCAATTCATTAAAGCAATATAAATAAAGCAAATTCCTTCTTATTGTATTATCAGTAATCATTTTTCGCTTGGCCTATCCACTAAACCGCGATGAGCAAATGTTGGAGAAAGATACTTCTCAAGATTTTCCGGATAAATGAGAAGTAGATGAGGCATGTTTTCGATATTAATTTTTCCCGTACATTTCCGGTTTGTGAACAAAACAAGAACCACATCATATTCGTTCTTGTAATTTTCTACTGATTTCATTGTTTTATCGTACCAATCTTTAATATTTGGTGTTGACATTTTGGTTGTTACATCGCGTTCTGAGTACTTGATTTGTGAAAAGATCGCTAATTTCTTTGTATTATCAACAGAATCAAGAATCCAGCGATGTTCAATGTTAGCACATCCTCTGAAACAACGGAATATACCTTCATCAAGCTTGCGGGTTACATTATCATCGCATGTCACTGAATTATTAAAACTTGCAACATCGTCTGTCTTTACAAGAAACTTCTCATTCTCAGTAAAGACTTTGAGATTATGTAATCGTACCTTGCGTTGGAGAAGTGTGTCAGCGCCTAAAGCACCACGAAATATATCAGATAATTGCCAATTATGCCTTTTTTGACGGTCAAGCTCTTGGTTTTGCGAATCAATTTGGTTCTCAATTATGATTTTTTCATTATTATCCTCTTGTTTTTCCAAATCTTTTTTAAGTAGTCGAATTTCATGATTAACAGAATTGATCCTTGACTCTTGAACATAGATTAAACTATCAATAAGGACTTTTTGGAAATGCCCATATAAAAGTTCAAAATTTTGCCATTGCCAAGGAGTTTCATATGTTGGGATTAAGAGAAGATAATCTTGAAACACAGGTTCCAAGAGCTTGCTGTTGAGAACTTTCAATAGCATAAAGGGCATAACAATAGTATACCATTCATTATTAGTGTTAGAAAGATAGATCAAACCAGATCGCTCAAGTTCACCAATGGATGTGCCACTCTTTAGTCGAAATTCTCGCTTGATAAGTTGTCCGGTAAGCCCAAATGAGATCACAGTGCGTATATCATCAAGATCCTTCCAATCACCTGGATTATTTCCAATTTCAGCAGTCTTCCGCTGAGATATTCCAGTAAAAAGTCGATTTCCCCAATCAAAATGTGACATAAGGAAAGGAGGGCTTAAGAGATCGTCAATAAATTTTGGAATGAAGCCGGTGTCAAACATGGCAATTTGAAAATGCTGTTGATCCAGGACAAAATTACAAAACTCCGTTGAAAGCTTTCCAATATCTTTATTATTAAGATCAGATGAGTAATGTGATTTGAGACTTTGAGTCACCGAATTTTTTCCTTCATCGGTTGTTTGCCTTGAATATTCATACATATCAAGGAACATTGATTTTGCAGATTCATAATTCAACGGCCTGAGATTCAACATTATTCGAGTATGCTCCGTAGGTAAAAAATGAACATCAATAGCAGATGTTCCTGTGATGATCGGGATTATAAAATATTTGCCATTATATTCACTTGCCATCTTGTAACCACGCATGACACTACCAATTTCTCTTAGCATTCCTTTAAAAAATCACGGGAATCAATCCATGATTGTTGTTTATGTTTTTGAAAATCATTAATATACAACTGGTACTCGTCAAGATGAATTATGATGGCTTCAACCTTCTTAGAGCGACGTTTAAGAATCTCACAAATTACATCAGAAAAGTGGAAAAGATTAGTGTTTAATAAATCGGGTAGATTTTCAGATACCAATCCTGAAGCAACTGCCACACGCGCTCCAATTCGAACACTTTCATTTGCCCTATCATCAAAACCTCTAATATATTTGTTTCCATTATTTAAGTCAATAGATATGTAACAGGGATCTTTTAGAGCTTCTATAAACTCAGGAGTATCATAACTACTTGTCGTTATGGAAGACAGACACTGTGACTCCCAGCCCATCCGTGTCTTTCCTATTCCTATCCCTCCAGGAATTAAAATAAACGTATGATCCTTGTGGTCAGGACTTTTGCGACCCTTGAAATTAGAACGAGCAACTTTCAACATCGAATTTAGAGCCTGATCACGATCATAAAACTTGTGAGAAGGAATTTTCATAATAGGAGGTTGTAATATTGTCGAGGTAAGAAGAGAAGCCAATGTTTTTGCTAAAAATGGAAAGTGAAATTTAAAATAAGAATATGATTACTAGTCAACATTATTAACAGTATATATTACTCGCGTGTTTGTTTCTCTTTTTTTCGGGTTTCACCTTCTTCATCCGAGTCTGAGTCTTCGTGTCTTCTTTTCCCTAATTGAATAAAAAAATGTGAGATAACACGAATTTTTTGTTTGAGAGGTAAACCATTGGGAGACACTTACCAGTGGTGGCAGGCGAAGATGGTGGTTCCACGATAATGTGGATGTGATTATCAGCAGGAACATTTTCAATCTTGCTACTAATAGAATCTTCTGCTTCCAATAGTTCACCCCCGAGTTCCTCTTTAACGTTAATAGATTCATGAGACTTGTTGATAAGTATTTTCATCTTTTCGTCATTCATGTCTTTGGTAGGAATAGCTACTTTCCATAACTTGATTTTATGTGCAGGAACGCTCAAAGATGCCTTCTCTTTAATACCATCTCGAAGATGCGAAATCTTCATAGAAGTCCACATTTCGACAGAGATATCAAATATAAATCTATCTGTAACTTCCTCGCCTAAAACAAGACAAAGTACCATGATGTAGATATACCTGCAATCACGAAAATTGAGAGTTAAAAACAAGGTTCAAAAATAAATTAGCTTTCAGTAAAATAGATAAAGACCTTTTTGGATACGTTAGATCAGAAGGTAAAGAAATTTCCTCGATTTTCGTTTGTTCCTGAGATGACGAAAGAGTTTGTGCCTGGGTTGACGAAAGAAAGTTTGACGAGACATTTTGGTTATGTGCCTCATATATAAATGTTTCCATAAACTACTCTTGACAAGCTGTGAGTCAGTAATTCAAATTCTGACCTCTTCCTTAGTAAGATCAAATACAAAAATAATTTATCAATCAAAAATCAGCCACGTGTCACAATGTCACATGTTAATACCGATCCTCAAAAAATAATGTTCAACCGCATGAATATTTCAGTTGTAGCTGTGCATTTGCAAGGAAGTGACTCAGAGCTTACAAAACTAATATCTATGTTTTTTTTGTTTAGAAATCTCGAGAACCTTATTAAGTAAACTTTCGGTGAGTTTTACTAAGGCCAATATTATTAATTTATTTCTGATTTTTCTACTGATGACCATTTTGTTAGGACAAATGAAATCGGATTAGAAATAATGTTGGGATATTGTATTAGTATAGATTAGATTAATAAACACCGGTAGGCATTAGTATAGAGGCTCCATTTCTCTTTGTAAAACAAATCTACGTATCATCAAACCATGTAATTTATTTCCTGTATCAATAAAGCTACATTTAACAGTGTAATTCTGATGAGAATATTTTCCCGTCTATATCTATGCTAATGAACTTTTGAATTATTCCATCCTATATAAAAAAAATTATTATCGAACATGCAATCCATTGATTCATTGAGAGAATTGAATGCCAAGCTCTTAGCCGAGATTGCCAAGCTTAGAAAGAAGAACGATAAGATTCCTGTACTTGAAAAGAAATTTGCTGAAGTTGAGGCTGAGAATGCGAGGTTGAAGCAAATTATTGAAGAGAATGCAAGGCGTGATTCTGAGAATGCTGAACTCAAGTCTAGAGTTGGAGAGCTTGAGGCTAGACTTGCATTATTAGAACAGGGTTCAGCAGTGGATGGGATGGCATTGTCATTTGGTTAGACACAAAATGATAAAGAAGCGATGCCAGTGGTGACGGTACCAACTGTTGATGTACCCGATTCTGTAATAGACTAACTCAATAATGAAGTAGGACGAGCACCTAGTGACCTTGATGGTAACGATGAGGAAATGGTCGATTTCTTGGATGAGGCGTATAAGAAAAGCATTAGCAATGAGATTAGAGAGAGGAAGCGGGAAAAGAAGCAGAGAGATCAAGAGGCACTTGTAATTTCTCAGGATGTGACTAAAATTCCTGAGGTCACGGACATGTTAACTTCAGAGCAAGACGAGCAAGACTTATTACAATCTTATGAGGCTAGTTCTGAGAGCATAAGATCAACATCTTGCATCTTATCAAAGCAACCGCAAGTTAATGCAACCAAATTAGCATGTAATCTTGAAAACTGTGAAGATTCTTCACGATCAGAGTCATGTGACATGGAGGAACTTAAATCCGATCAGTATGATGAAGTTATTGCCAAGTTGGATAAAAATATAATTGTAGAACAGGAGTTAAAGCAACAGTTATTATCACTTGCACATACATCTACGTCAGATCAAACTTCAAAAGAACAGGATCCATCTTCAGATACTGCACAAAATATAGTTTGCATGTTCAGGAAAGCTAATAAGCTTGGTCAAAAAGCAATTTTGTACTGGTACTACTTTATAGAAAAATATGACAAAAGGATTGATAACCTTGTTGCTGGTGGAGTTAAGAAAAAAACTGCAACATCTATAGTATATCAAGAAATCAAACAGCTTTTACCTGATATAACAGATGTGAATTTGCGTCAAAAAATCCTTAGAGCTAGAAAATTATATAAATTATTCAGTACATTGGGACTAGAGAAAATTAAACAGGTCTCTTATAGCGCAGATGCCATTTCGAGCCTCAATTACTAACAAATCCAAAATATAATAGATTATGTGAATTCAGTAATAAGTTCACACAATGAAACCGTGAAGATTCTTCACAATCAGAGTCATGTGACTTTGAAAACTGTTTCTCATGAGAATAATCAAATTAAAGCTGAGATAACATCAGCAAATATATTATCTGCATCTCAATCTAATCCAACCCGTGACCAATCCTATTTTTGAAGCAAAACATTGGATCAATATCCTGCTTTATATAGAGAATTTAGTAGCGAAAATTTTGATTATTATGGCATTACTGACAAGACATCATGCCCATTATGCAGTTTAGATCATGATGACGAGGAAAGTATAGAAGGTATGTATAAATCTGGATCTTACTTTATTAAATGTGAACAGCGTGAAATTGAGATAACTGCATAGCCTCATTATTTTATAATATATTCTATTTGCTCACGCTATAATGCCAGAATTCACATAATAAAGAAATAATATTAGTATAATACGTAGTAATTGCAAGGGTAATAATTTAGCCAACGGGAAATAATTTAACTGATGGAAATAATTTAACCGATGGAAATAATTTAACCAATGGAAATAATTTAACCGATGGAAATAATTTAGCCAACGGGAAATAATTTAACTGATAGATAATAAACGATAGATAATAGTCCAATTGAAGGATGATAATAGTCATAAGTTATATTTATTTTTAGACTAAATTACATCATATTTTTATTTATTTATTTTTAGATTAAATTATATCATATTTT
This sequence comes from Rhizophagus clarus, assembly GCA_015698045.1. Lineage (NCBI taxonomy): Eukaryota > Fungi > Glomeromycota > Glomeromycetes > Glomerales > Glomeraceae > Rhizophagus > Rhizophagus clarus. Next base: position 457,907 of record BLAL01000300.1, read on the forward strand.
TATTTTTAGTTTAATTTAGAAGAATGAAATAGTAGAAACTAATAGTTTAGGAAAATAGAAAGAAATAGTAGAAATTAATTTTTGAAAACTTATAAAAAGACTTAATTTTTCCTTTATGTAAAGTAGTACTAGATTGACAGTTAGAGAGTTCGACAGTTAATTCTGTTCTCTCAAAAGATATAAATTAATAAAGATGAGAATATTAATTATTGAAAGTTATTATGAATATGCTCATGGTTTACCTGAGAGTTAATTAATGTTTGAATGATTAATTTAAAGTTAAAGAGAATAAAATATGAGGAAATTATCGCAGTTTGAAAATAAAAAGAAAATGAGTTAAAGGAAATATAGTAATAATGAAAAAGGTATTACTAGAAATACATTTGAGAATATATGAAAAGTGAGATAATAAATTTGTTAAAGGAGTAATGAGATAATAATAGAATAATGACGCGAAATAAAATGAACCAAGCATATAAAAATAATGACATGTTAACGCTAAGGTGGCAGCTTAGTTGTTACAATTTGGTGCATGCTCCGAGAAGAAGTGGTTTGAATAATAAGAAAGAGAGGAACTACTTTCATTATCATCATATAATGAAGCGCAAAAGCGTTCTTGAGGATCTGAACTCGGAGAAAATATGAAAAGAAAACCACAAACTCTTACCCTGACCTGAAATAATGGTAAAGGCGGATGCAGGTGGAAAGTAATAGAATTGTGTCTGATATCTATAATAAAGCCTGTGTGGCTGAAGATTAATATGGTATATATAAATCCAATTAAGATCAATCTGAAATAACATGGGAAATAAGAAGGATATCGATGAGTACCCAAAGATTGTATAGTTGAGCGAAAAATAATTAAGTTTACAAAAACAAAGAGGTTTTTGTAGTAAGATTATACGAGAAATAGGTACGAACTTACCAATCTAAGTTATGTAAAGACAAAAGTACCAGAAAATTAGATTAATTGATGGAAGTACAGATTAGCCTGACGAGGTTATGAAAAGACAAAAGTATTAGAAGATTAAACTAATAGATGAAGGTACAGATTAACTTAAGATCATATCAAAAAGAAGTACTACTTTGGGAGTACACAATGAAAATATTTAAAATGGGGTCATACTAGAAATAACAAAATTGGCAGTTTAAGGTCTGCATCAGAAAAAGTAAGCAACAAAACTTCGGAATTAGCAGTTTAGGGTCTGCATCTGAAAAAGTATGTAACAAAACCTGCAGTTTCAACACTGCTCTGGAAAGTATGATCCAAAGATTGCTGGTCAATTGATATTAAAAGAGATATTTAACTGAAGTTAAGGGAAACTGATGAATGCAATCACGATTAATGAAAGTTAAAGAAATATAGGAAATATTAATAACATAGAAATATGAGAAATATTAATGATGTATTAAAATAGGAAAAATTAATGACGTAATAAAGTTGAAATATAGATGACGTAATATACGAAATAAATGAATGTAACGAATATATACGAAAAGTCACGATTAAAATATGAAGAAAATAATAAAGCACAGTAAAAGTTGATAATACGTAGTAAAATTAATGATGTAATAAGAATGAAAAATATGAAAGATAAAGTAATAACAGAAATGCCCAAAAATATGAACAAAATGTAAAATATATGTATATAAATGAAATATTATTAATGAAATAAAAGTCGTCAAAGTTGATAATAGAAATGAAATATGGAAAATATAATAAACTTTGTAGCCACGCTCAATTAAGATAATGTATTACTAGACCTATATTAAAGATAACTTTAATAAGGTTTTTCTATTGTAATAACAGAAAATTCATACACATTATCAGCTGGTGAAAAGCATATTATATGTTACACTAAATCGGAAATTTTGAAGGTTGAAATAGGAAAAATAAAAGATTAAAATTTTCAGGAAAAAGGGGTGTATTTATAATTTTTGAAGTAATACAAGTCACATGAATGACGTAATAAGTAAAGAAATAATAATAATAATAATAAAAATATAAGAAAAATAGAAGTTTTGAAAGATATATATAATTTTTGAAGTTGTCAGAAAAGATGATAAGAGAAAATGATGATCAAGTTGTACAAGAATTGTACAAAAATGTGACAATAAGATGTAATGGTAGAATCACGTGACAATAAATCACATGACTATGAAATGTATATAAGTTCGTGTTTGAAGAAATAGTAATGGAAAGAATTGAGAAAATAAGTATGAAACAAAAGTTATTAAAATGACTAGAATGATTTTTAGGAGGAATTGAATAAGTAAAAAGTTATTTTAAGAAAGATAATAGTAATGCATTAGAAAATAATACATAAAATTAGTAATAACATTATAAGAAATGTAATAAGGAAAAGACCTAATGGACCGGAATGTCGTTAAACTACCAGGAAAAATGAAAAATGAAAGAAGTAAATGTCGCTGAATTATCAGGAAATAGAATAAAGAAATAAATAAAAGAATAAACTGAGATTATAAGAAATAAAATGAATAGAATATAAATACAATTCAAAAGTATTTTAGAACAAATTTACAAAATTTATAACGAGTGAAATTATTAATAAAAATGGAGTACTTTACGGAAAGACAAATGGATTATTATAATCATCAAGAATTGCACGAAACTCAAATGATAGTAAAGGATAAAGACTGTTTATCATATGAGAAATGTTATCCAATAAGAGAAGAAGTACCGAGAGTATTTGAAAAAGTATGGAGAATATTAAAGAAATTTGAAAGTAGTATAGGAGAATATAATCGAATAACTGTTATAGAAGTATTAAATTTATTGAGCATTGATAGTAAGGAAAGAGATGACTATAATAGGCCGAAAATTAAAAAGATTTTAGATAGAATCATAGAATCAATAAGATACAATGAACAACCAAGTTTTAAAGAAAAAGGGTTAAGACAAGTATTAGTGGTAATAGCCAGAGATTGTATCGAAAATAATAAAGAAAATGAGGTATGTGACGGATTAATTGAAAACCCAGAACTAGTGAAATATGGATATATATTAGAAGAATGGGATGTAGAAATCAGATTTGAAAAATTTTGGATGTAGTACAAAATTGAACATAAAGGAGGACCAATAAATATAAAAAGTTATGAAGCATTAAAAACTTTCAAAGAAATATTATATTTAATAGACAAAGAAAAAGAAACAGATGAAGAATTACCATATAGAGCAAAAAGATTAATAATAGAGTTAGTTAATGAGCATATAGAATACATAGGAAGTAGATTTAGTCAAGACATCATTTTGAAAATATGGAATAGAGTCAAGGAGACTAAACAGTTCTCTATAGAAGAGGAAAATATAGAGGAAGATAGTAAATCGAGTATAAAAAGTTACAAATTAACAGAAGATGCCAAAAAAGAAATGAAAGAAGAATTAATAGGAATGGGATATGAATTAGACATGTCAGAAATAGAAAGGTTGATAAGGATTCACATCACAAAAGAAATAGTGTTAATTGAAGGATTTATAGATTTTTACCTTAACAATAGAAAATTGAAAGATGAAGAATTGTATCATAAATGTATGAATTGGTTAAAAGGAAAAATTGTACTAGATGATGATAATAACATTAATGAAAGTGCCCAAAACGAGCGAGGTGATAATGTTTCAGAATATATCAGATCAGAAGATAGTTTCGAAAAATTAGGATTAGAAGAAAAAGTAACAAAATTATTAAAAAGGAAAAAGGAAATTATGGGAATAGCAAGTGAAGAAGAAATAAGAAAATTTTTAGAATGGGGATATATAGAATCAATAATAATGGATAATGATATAGTATTAGAATATAGAAAGTTAAGAATGGAAGGAGACCCATATGATAAAGATGACAGTATAGTCAAAGAAGGACTAGATCGATATATAATCGATAAAGAAATAAGAGCAATGAAAAGAAAAGAAGAAAATGAAGAAGAAATAGAATTAACTACAGAATACGAATCAAGTGACGAAAAATATGATCTTAATGAACAAGAAGTAGAAGAAAATGATGATAATAATATCAAAAATAATATAAATACACTTGAAAATTACCCAAGTTCAAATCATTCAGACTTGGAAATAATAAGTAGTGAAGAATTAAATTCAGAAACTGAAAGTAATAGTGAAACATCTGAAGACGAAATAAACCAGGAACTTGAAAATTTTAGAAGAATATTAAGAACTCCATCACCGTTAAGAAATATGGCAATAAATGAAAATCAACTTAAGAGAATGTTTGAAACAGTAGTCGGATTACCAGTTAATGCATTAGATAATCCATTAAACCCAGGACAAACTTTATTGGAGATGGTTAATACAGCAGGAGAAACATCAGGGGGAATAATTTGGCCGATATTCAATGGAAGAGAAGATGAAGATGTAAATGATTGGATTATTCAGTTCGAATTAGCTTTTTTAGCTAGTAGAAGAAATGAAGGAAATAATGGAGAACATAAAGCAGCTATAGCAGTAAACTGTTTAAAAGGAACAGCATTACAATGGTACTTAGAGAGAAAAGAAGCAGGAGCAGGAAATCTAGTAAATTGGGTTGATAATGATAACGATAATGATTTAAAACATAGAATTAAACAAAAATTTACCAGTGAGGAAGTTAGAAGAAAGAAGATGTTAGAATTGAGAAGAATGAAACAAGGAATAAATGAAGAAATAGGGGAGTACGCTAGAAGATTCAGAAATTTACTAAGAATAGCAACTAGAGGACATGCATAGGATGATGCAATACAAGTAGATAGTTTTACAGAAGGATTAGAACCAACTATAGCGTATAATGTTAGAATACAGAATCCAGGAAATTTAAATGAAGCGATAGAACTAGCCAAAAGAATAGAAGGAGCAAGAAATGGGTTATTAGGAAAAATAATACCAGAACAAAATAATAGTATGGAAAATATTTTACAAGAAAATACTCAAAAATATAAGAAACCAAATCCTGTTAAACAACAAATAGAAGAACCAGTAACTGATGACAAAATGGACGAACTAATAAAGAAATTTGAAAAAATGGAGGCTCATATGCTAGAAAGAGAAAATTATAGAAGATCAACTAGAAGAAATATACCTGATAGGGGATTCAACGGAAATGAAAATAATAGTAATAGAAATAGAATATATGATAGGATCAGATGTTTTAGATGTCAGAGAACAGGATATTACGCAACGAAATGTTCAATAGGAAATAATAATAGAAGAGTAAATATAGTAGAACCTTGTGACGACTACGAAAGGGAATATTATGATGAATACTATGACAGGAAATGTTACGATAATTACTACACCGAAGAGATTAATGAAGAAGATGAATATGAAGATGACTTATATCCAGTAAATACTAACTCAGGATATAGAAATGCCCCAAATAGACGACTGATAGGAATAGGACAGAAAACAAATGATAATATAGTAAGACAGCAAGAAACTAGAACAAGAAAAGCTGATCAAAAAAGAAATATGAACGATATAGATACAAATATAGGAAACCCAAGAAGAAGAGATTTTACAGAAGAACAAAGACAAAAAGGATTAGTTAATAGAAGAGCAAATAATACATGTGGAAATTGTTTCCAAAAGGGACACTTTACGAAAGAATGTCCAAACGAAACAGTCAGAAGAAGATATGAAAAACCTGAAGTAGATGAAGTAGAGAGAATAATGAATGCTAATATAAGCATCTCTCTAAGAAATTATATACAAGAAAAACCATTCGTCAAAAGAAAGTTGAGAAAAAAATTATATTGACTACACTCAGGCGAAGTAAACGAAATAAATGAGGAAAGAACTCAAGCCACAAGATGTGATGTATTAATAGAAGGAAAATTAGTAGAAGCATTAGTAGATACTGGAGCAGGACCCTCAGTAATGTCCAACAAATTAAGGAAAGAATTAGAAATACCCATAAGAAGAAAAAGTAACGTAATATTCAAAATAGCAAACGGAAATAAAATAGCATCATTAGGAATTGCGGAAATAGAAATAAAACTAGATGAAGGATTAATAATACCAATGAGAGTAGAGATAATAGACTCTGGTAAAAAAGATTTAATTCTAGAAACTGATTTATTGAAATATGGAATAATAAATTTAGAGGAAGGAATTCTAACTATGAGGATAGACGATGAAGAATATGAAATACCTATAAGTTTCAGAAATAAAAATAAGGAAATAAAGGAAAGTTCTGAAAGTGAGAATGAAAATAATAATGAATATGAGAGTGAATCTGAAAGTAATAGTGAATATGAAAGCGAGGATAATCAAGAATTATATGAAAAAGAAGAAGAAATGTATACAGAATTAGTAAGGAAACATTATTTAAATAAAAGTGAAAATGAAAGTGAAAATGAGTTAAAAGTGTAAGTCTTGGCTCTAAGAGAAGAGAGACTTTAAAGAGGCAGATTCTCGAAAGTGAAAAAGAGAAAATAAGAAAGAAGTTAATGATCGGTGAAATAGATGATCAAAGAAAAGAAGTTATAGAAAAAATGGTCAATAAATATAAAGAAATATTTGAATATGATGGAGAAAAAGAGAATAGGATAAATTATGTGAAACATGAAATAAAAATTAAAGAACGACAAGAACCAATAATGCAGAAAAGATATAGAGAAACAGAAGAAAAAGGAAAATTTATTAAGAAAGAAATAGAACAGATATTAAAATTAGAAAGAATAAGACCATCAAAAAGTCCTTGGACATCACCAGTTATATTAGCGAAAAAGAAAACAGGAAATTATAGATTTTGTGTAGATTATAGAAAATTGAATGCAGTAACTATAACAGATGCATATCCATTACCGAGAATAGATGAATTATTAGAAAGGTATAGAACTGCTAAATGGTTTACGAGTTTAGATTTAGCAGCAGGATTTCATCAAGTAGAAATGGCAGAAGAAGATAAGGAGAAGACAGCATTTATATACTCAAAAGGATTATATGAATATAATGTAATGCCATTTGGATTGAAAAATGCACCTGGAACATTCCAGAGATTAATGGATGAAATATTAGGTGAATATATAGGAGAATTTGTAGTAGTATATATAGATGATATAATGATATATTCAAAAAGTTTTGAAGAACATATAGAACATCTCAAAAAAGTATTACGAAAATTAAAAGAGAAGAATATAATATTAAAACTCAAGAAATGTAAGTTTGGTGAGAGAAACATAGAATTTTTAGGATATATAGTTGGTAGAGATGGTTTAAAACTAGAAGAAAAGAAAATAGAGAAAATAAGGAATATGGAAAGACCGAGAAATGTAAAAGAAATAAGATCATTTTTAGGATTATGTTCATACTATAGGAAATTTGTAAAAGATTTTTCAAAAATAGCAAAACCAATATCTAATTTAGTAAGAAAAAATGTAGAATTTAAATAGGAAGAGAAACAATAAGAAGCGTTTGAGGAACTTAAGAAAAGGTTGATGGAATATCCAGTATTAATACAACCAGATTTTAATAAGAAGTTTATATTAATAACAGATGCTTCAGGAGAAGGTTTAGGAGCAGTATTAGGACAAAGAGATGAGAATGGAAAAGAAAGAGTAATAGCTTATGCAAGTAGAAGTTTAACAGAAGCAGAAATAAATTATGCAATAACAGATTTAGAATGTTTAGCAGTTGTATGGGCAGTACAACATTTTCATAAATTTTTAATAGAAAGAAAATTTGAAATAATAACTGATCACGCAGCTTTGAAAGGATTAATGAATGCGAAAATACCAAAAGGAAGAAAAGCTAGATGGATAATGGAATTATAACAGTATAATTGTGAAATGATACATAGGAGTGGAAAAGAAAATAAGAATGCAGATGCACTATCAAGAATGAAATATGAAAATAGTAATGAAAGAAAATCTAATAAAAAAGAAGTTATAGTAATAAAACCAAAGAATCATCAGGAAATTTTATAGTGTGAAAAGTTGCGCAAGATTACGCATCGTAATATTTTGTAAGTTTCCAGACCTGCCGCAAGTTTGCGGAAGAGTAATATTTCGTAACTTTTTAAAATATTTCAAAATATTATGATATGCAAAGTTTTGTAATTTTACGGTTCGTAATATTCCATAATTTTACGCATTCGCAATATTTCGTAATTTTACATAATATTTCGTAAGTTTCCAGACCCGCCGCAAGTTTGCGTAAGCGTAATATTTTGTAATTTTTTAAAATATTTCGAAATATTACGATATGCGTAATTTACAGTTCGTAATATTGTGTAATTTTATTGCGTAATATTTCGCAACTTTTTAAAATATTTTGACAATTCGTAATTTTACATAAATATTTTGTAATGTTTCAAAATTCATTTTTGTACTATAAGTTTATATAATGTATATTTTATTAGATATAATATATGAATTAAATTATAAAAAATTACAAGTATTTATTACTATATACAGAATATATAAAAGTAAAAAAAAAAAGAGTAACGATACAATTAGATGTAAAAAGAAGAGAAACAGCTATAGTAACGTTGGTATTAGATATAAAGATAAAAGAAATATTGCTAGTATTATTAGTGTTGTTAATATTAGAGTAAAAAGAGTTAAAGAAACAGTAGAAACATGGATATTATCGTTAGTATTAAAGTACAAGTAAAAGAAAAAAAAGGAAACGTAGATAGTATTGTTAGTATTACGATATAAAGTAACAATTAGGGTAAAAAACGCGTTAGTATTAAAACAATTAGTATTAATAAACAAATATTTCTATACCTGCAAAGAATAAACTAAAAATAAAAGAAAGAGGAAAAATAAACATGTTGTTGGTATTAAGTAAAAGGAGTAAAAAAAACATAATTAGTATTGTTAGTATCGTTAGTATTGAAGTAAAAGTAAAAAGGAATAAAGGAAATATGGATATTATTATTAGTATTACGACACAAAGTAACAGAGGTAAAAAGAAAACGAAAATAATTAGTATTAATAAACAAATATTTCTATACCTGCAAAGAATAAACTAAAAATAAAAGAAAGAGGAGACAAAATAAAAAATAAACATGTTGTTAGTATTAAGTAAAAGGAGTAAAAAAAACATAATTAGTATTGTTAGATCGATCGTTAGTATTAAAGTACAAGTAAAAAGAAATAAAGGAAACATGTATATTATTATCAGTATTACGATACAAAGTAAAAAAGAAGTAAAAAATAATGAAATAATTATTATTAATAAACAAATATTTCTATACCTGCAAAGCAATAAATTATGAAATATATGTAAATATTCTGTATATAATTAAAAAATATTGAACAAAAGGATAAAGAAATAATAAAAAGAAGAGAAAAATATTGAACAAAAAAATAAAGAAATAAAGAGACAAAAAATAAATAGGACAAAAAACGCGTGCAGATTAAATCACATGTAAGGATCAGCCTAATTTTGATTGGCCAGAAAATACGATACTGTATGCACAATCATATCATGCAGATTTATTTATTTAATTATCAATAATGTGGGCGTGACATAAATAAATCGTGACTGAAACTTGTGTTCAATTTGTGTTGATAATTCTGGTAAAAAATTATTAATTTTGGCCAAATTTCGTTAAATTTGTTAAATTTGTGTTGAATTTGTGTTGAATTTGTGTTGCGTAATTTTTTATTTATCACAAGGGGATGATATTTAGTAATTGCATGTACGATGTACAAGATTTTTTTTTATGATTTTTTTAAGAAATGTACGCAAAATATTTAATCAGAATATAATTATTTTTAATTAAATTGATTAAAAAAAATTAATTTTTTTAAGAAATGTATGCGAAATATTTAAAATTCAATAGAATGTGCTAATAATAAATTGTTTTATTTTTAAATATGATATATTGATATTTATATTTAAAACAATTAAACATGTATATGATTTAATTAATATGTTTAATGATGAAAAGTGTAATAAATTAAATTTTAATTGAAACGAGAAATAAAATCAAGCCAAAGAGGTATTGTTCAAATTTTATTTAAAGTGACATTTTACGACTTTCTTTCAAATTTTTACTCATCCCAAAATCAAATTATAAAAATCAAATCTAAACTAATAATGCCTCGCCACACACGTTCACGTCGTTCTCACTATAACGTCCATTGGAACTGGGCTATGATGGACGAACTTGTTGACATACGCTGAGACAGAAACCGCGCCTACCACAATATTAATGGTAAAAGCCGCTATGATTTTTGGGACTCTGTTGCCAATAGATTCATATGACTAATATCTATAATTTCTTTAAGAAAGAATTTAAATTCAAGGCAAACGCGGCATAGTAGCCCTTATCTTTATTAATTATTATTAAACTGATACAATTTACAATTTATAAAAAGAAACAAAATAAAATAAAACTAACTAAAAACAAAGCTATATAGTCTCCTAAGTAAAAATATAGTAATAAACCTATCCTAAAAAGAATAAATCGCATTACACTAAATTTCCCTAGATCTTCCCCCTTGATATATTCCAACCAAAGTAGAAGTAACTATGCTAACATAATAACGGATAACACACCCACTATAAAAATCGACATCCCATCCTGCAAAAGCTGTTATTAAGTAACACCGTTAGACGACCCATAAAACCCGACAAATGTTTAAACCATGGCAAACCTTGAGTCATCAAGTTCTTTATCCAATCAACTTCAGAGTCACGTGGAGTCACGAGATGGGCCGGAGGAGGTAGCGAAGAGAAGGGCACATATGAAGTGGCAGGCAAATTAGAGGGCCGAGGAGTAGTTTTCAATTTAAGAGTAATGTTCATCGCGTCTTCCCATTTACTTTTGTCATAAGTACGCGGATTCCAGATGTGTCTTCTAAGCTTCTGGATGAAGTTGTTGTAAATTGTGGCTACGACCTTCATAGCAGATTGCCGAGGGATGGATAGTTCAACGAATAAATCAATAAACATTGTGGGTAAACAACCTCAGATAAGCGTGTAAGAGGACCAATTAGAAGAAGAAATAGTCCAACACGAGAGGGAGGAGAGTTTCCTGAGCATAGGCGTAGGATCCATTTCAGCTAAATTCCCAGCTTCTCGAAGCTTGGAAAACAAATGATTTTGATAGGATTGTAAAATTTGATGCGTAACAGATCGACGTTTGGAGCAAGGATCAAATGCATCAAGTCCTCCATGCGTTCGCGGCATGAGCGGCAGGTAAGAAGATCGATATACAGATCAGAGTGGGTGATTTTCAGCTTCTCCAAAAGAGGCAAATCATCAAGGAAGAGTTTAAACTTGAAGGTATAATGTCAAGCGGCATGAAAAGCCTGGAAAGAAGCGTCATGTGCTGGGGAAAAATTAAGAGTGAACTAAGTGAGTTTCCAGTCTACTACATAATCGTCCTTATTAGATAAACAATAGACAAATTGGAAACGTTTGAGAGACAAAAGGTCCTTTAAAAGAGTGGCCTGAAAGTAAAGCTTGAAGAGCCGCCTAGGGTTGGATTCACAAACAACATTATCAAACACCAGGCGAACATCATGTGAAGAAGTGTATACGGCCGCAGGTAAAAGAGGAGCCATATCAGAGTGATGGGCAGAATTAGCAAGGGAGTCAGCAAATTCATTCCAATAATTACCATCATGGCCTTTAACCTTGACAGGGAAGACTGTGAGACATTTTGATCGGATGGAAGATTCAATAGAGGCCCACAGTTCAAAGTTGGTAGTTTTGTAATACAGACGACTGTTAGAATAGGAAGAAGAAGCACATAAACTCAAACCATCAATGGCAGCTTGAGAATCTGTGTAAATAGTGATGGTAGAATCATCTGAAGAGACACTTAAAGCAGCATAAATCACAGCAGCTTCAGCCCTAGTGGAAGAAGGCCAATTCTGGATAGTGCCATGTGCATATGTAGCAACAGAATTGAGATAACCAGCATCAGGTATTAACTGAACCCAAGACCAACCCATTGAAACGTCAGGTGTACCCAGGTTAATTAGGGAGCCATCAGTATAATAGCGGTAATGAGACCCTGAAGGAAGAAGAACCGGAGATGGAAATGTGGACGAAACGCCTAAAGGAGAATCCCCAGGCAAGTCATACGCAACTACAGAAGCAGTAGAAGAAAAGTTGGGCAAAACCTCAAGACGTTTATAGTAAGGGATTACCGTAATACTGAGGTCCGCCCAAGAGTAAGGAGAAACTACTGCCGTGGTAGACTGGCAAATACACTCGCAATCGGTGGGAAGAATCAAAGATTTTAACAAAGAAATCCTGAGAGTACAGCGAGGTGGAACGGCGGTATATTTGTTAGCCGAAGGAAATGGAACGTGCGCATCACAGCCCGGACATGGACGAAGGCGGATCACATCACCAGGAGAGGAGAGACAGTCAGATATCCAATGAGTGATCATACAGGTATCCTTCTTGGGTTGTACGCTAAGTTGTTTGCCAAAGAGAGGAAAATCACTCCGTCGAGAGTAACGAGCCAATGCTGATTTTTTTGCGTGGCAGTAACACCAGGGATTAGAGTGGCAGAAGAAGTAACAGAAGGAGGACATACATAGCGATCCAATAACAGATCATGAGAGTCAGGAAGGGTTGTATGGGCCTTAACGTCCAGATACCATTTATGAGGAAGAGAACGACCACGTTTATCCGCAAGTTGAGCAATATAAGCGGCCTGATAAGCAGCCCAAGAAATGAGATGGGAGCCAGAAGGCGCGAGCAGCTGTGATAAGTAATAAAGATGGCGTTTCCAGAGGACCTTGAGGCAAGCCTTAAAGACATGCAGGCTCATACACGTATATAGAGGAGTATGGCCAGGGAAAGTGAGGTCCGAAAATGTTGAAGAAAATCGAGCATGTTGCAGGCGGAAGGGCATAGAAGTCATAGAAGCAATAGTGCAGGCGATATAATCACACTTAAAGGCAGGTATAGTGGACCATAAAGACCAATCATCCACCATCAAAGGAGAAAGGGGAATTAAAAATCTAAACTGTATCAACATTAATCTATAAATAAACAAACGTTGAATGAGAGAAGTGGAAGAATTAACCATCAAAAATAAATTATTAACGTGACATTGGACCAAATGAGAAGATAAATTAATCAATCCCAAAGCATGAGAAAGATAGAGTATAGGGTTGGGAAGAGAACGAGAAAAATTAGCTTTGTGTTTAACAAGCGAACGTATAGATCGTGTAGCAACATAACAATCGGCCGCAGAGAGGTGGGTGACCTGCATACGGTACTCCAGTTTAGGAATGAGCACTGAGTTGTAAAGATAGACAATCTGTTTGGCAGATAATCTGGCCGGACGAAGAGTGGTGGCGAAGGAGTTACATTCACCAGCGATTTGTTTTTTAACAAAGTTACGAGAACCTTTGATGTTAAACCATACCCCCAAAAAATGAAAAGAAGAAGTAATAGAAAGAGGGGTAACAGAAATAGAAGAAACATCGTTCAAAGATGAGAGAGAGAGATGAAATTCCACAGGTAAAATAGTAGGCGTAGTGGTTAAAGGTAATGAATTGGAAATCAAAACATATTTTTGATGATTAGCAGAAGTGTTATTCAGTGCGTAAAATTCCTCTGTGATTGATAGCATGTGCTCCATTCCAGCCTTAGATGAAGAAATAAGAGTAGAATCATCCATAAAGACCAGATTGTTAATAAGAATATTGGACATAAAGCCCGTCATATTCGAAGAAAGTGTTGGAGGTCGCAAAATATAGAGATCCAGCATCTCAGTTTGCAAGACAGTCAGAAGGGGATCGATGTAGATAACCCACATAAGGGGAGAGATCACTTCGCCTTGATCAATACCAATGCGAACCTGATAGGAGGGAGTCTCGCCATATGCAGTAAAAACCTGATTTGACCGGTTCATAAAGAGAGACAAGATGAGTGTGATAGCAGATGCAGGCAAGCATATGCATTCCAAAGCGAATTTCAGCATGGTAAGATTAACTGAGTCAAATGCTTTGGAGATGTCTTGTGAAAGAATCCAGAGAGGAGAATTATTGTGATTAGCATCGTGAATAATAGATTCGAGAGTAATAATTGGGTCTCGACAGGTTCCTCCAGGAAGGCCAGCGAAATTACCACCTTTAAGAACGTTGTGAGCAGCCAAAATGGCAGACAAGCGGTTATAAAAAAGCTTGACAAAGGATTTCCGAATAACTTCCAAAAGCGTGATAGGACGAGTGTTCTTTAGTTGACAACGCCATTCATGTGGCTTGGGAATAGGGAAAACCATAGCTTGACGCCATAGATCAGGAATGTCTGCAGAAGCAAAACATTTACGAATTAAAATTAAGGGTAAAGAGTTGGTAATAGGTAAGGATAGTGCCGCAATTGATTTATCAAATCCGCAATATTGCAGATTTTGGAGTTGAATTGCGGTTAGTGAACCGCAATTCCGCAATTCACCTGATCGGTTTTGGCAGTTTACCGAACCGATTTAATAAAAAAAACGTTTATGCAACGTTTTTTTTAATTAATTTAACAAAAAAACGTTGCGAAACGTTTTTTCAAAGTATTTTAATTAAAAAAAACGTTTCGCAACGTTTTTTTAATTAATTTAACGAAAAAACGTTGCGAAACGTTTTTTCAAAGTATTTTAATTAATAAAAAGCGTTTCGCAACGTTTTTTTAATTAATTTAAAGAAAAAACGTTGCAAAACGTTTTTTCAAAGTATATTTAATTAAAAAAAAACGTTTCGCAATATTTTTTAATTAATTTAAAGAAAAAATGTTGCAAAACGTTTTTTCAAAGTATATTTAATTAAAAAAAACGTTTCGCAACGTTTTTTTAATTAATTTAAAGAAAAAACGTTGCGAAACGTTTTTTCAAAGTATATTTTAATTAAAAAAAACGTTTCGCAACGTTTTTTTGGATTGCTTTAGCGAAATTGCAATTCCGCAAATGTATCGCAATTCCGCAAATGTGCCGCAATTCCGCAATTATTCCGCAATTGAATTGCGGTACTTTGCGGAATTGCGGAATATTTGCGGAATTGCGGACAATTGCGGATTGCGGAATTGCGGATATTTAGGTTTAAAAATCTGCAATGTTCCGCAATACCGTAAATCGCAATTATTCCGCAATTGCTTATTTGCGGCACCATCCTTAGTAATAGGTCCTAAATATTTGAGCATTTCATAAGTAATCATAGAAGGACTAGGAGCTTTGCCATTAGGCATGGAAGAAACCGTAGAGAGCCATTCCTCTAAGGAAGGGGGAGACAGGAGAGAACCATAAATATTGGGAGAAACAGTAGCCATGGGCGAGTACTCAGAACGCCATCTATCAGGTAACGCTGATATATGCGAAGGGGGGGTAGACTTGATGGGAACTGCATGCTGGAAGTGATTAATCGCAGCAACGGAAACATCCTTTAGGTCCATTAACAACTGAGGAATAGTAGGATGATCAATAAAGACGTGATCTAACACGATGCGATGGCGTGAGCGAGAAAGTGCTGAATTAATAAAAGAAGAAATATCAGTATCGAAATTCTGATCACGAGATTCCAGATGAGCCTTGATAGAGGAATCCTGAAATTCTTTTTCTTTCAAAAGGTGTAAGCCCCATAATAATTTGGAAGCATGTGATAGGGTTTGAAACAAATTGTTAAAATTATCCGTCCGGCAAAAAAATAAAGATAAGGGTAAGGTAGGGATGGCAGGAAAGGTGGACTTGTACAAATTAAATATATTATTCAATCGGGTCAAATAACCAGACCATTTCTGCTCATGGGAAGAAGAAAGGGTATGCGGGTATTTACGTAATAATTTAATAGAGTGAATAACGCGATTAAAAAAATGATAATATTGTATTAAAGTTTCCAAGTCTTTAGGGAGTTTAGGGGTGTGGTCATTACCAACAGTACGTGCGGGTAGAATAGTATTGGCACCAGCAATAATGTTAGCGTGCAAATATTCACACATCCAATTGATATGCCAAGAAGCAAAAATAGTGGGAGATATACTACATAAGTTATCAATGTGGACAGAAAAGTCATCCCATTGTGAGGGGGTAACTGAATCAAAGGAAAAAATACGACGAACTTGTCGTTTGAGCTGTTGAGCACGTGCTGGCTTCATAGATGAAGATAAAAAGGAGTAATCATAATACGTAATAACAGGATTATGATCAGAAAAATTAACGTCACATGCGTCAAAAATGACGGAGGTGAGTAAAAAACGTTTGAGAAGGGGACAAGACCAAACATAATCAATTCGGGAGATAACATCGGCACGATGAAAGATGCCCAGAGAGGCAGGAGAAAAGTTAACAGGGGTAAAATCAACATATCCATTTGACAAAAGGAAATTGAAAAGACGATGGATACGTTTAGTGGCAATTTGAGGTTGATTAAAAAATAGAGGGTAGAATTGATCAAGGTGTAAATTGAAATCGCCACAAACGGCGTGATGGAAACCTAATCTCTTGGCTTCCAATAAAGCGCTAATAAGGAGGTCAATAGTCTCATCGCGCAAGGATTGATCAGAGGTGGGAGGGATGTAAACAACAAAGATACGTAGCTTAACGTGACCTTTAAAATATAAGTCAACAGAAAGCAGTCGCGATGAAAGAGAGAAATATGTATGAACGTGAGAAGCCAAAGAATTTTCAATAAAAAGAGAAACACCCCCAGAAGAATGAACATGTTGGGAGGTGTCCAAAATAGAAGAAAAAACAGTATAATTGGAAAGTCGTTTAGACAAGAAATGCATTTGTTTGGGATGTAGATGGGTGTCAACGACACCACCAAAGGAGATATGTTTAAGGGAGAAGAAAGCATTTAAAAGTTCAATTTTGTTGTGAGAAAACATCTTAAGACCGTTGATGTTGATAGAAGAAATATTAAAAGAATTGCGAGGGAGAGATGTGGGAGAAGTAGAAGAAAATAAAGAATCCTGTAAAGAGAGGTTATCTATATCTAAAGGGTTGGAAGGATTGCGAACAAAGGAATCATAATCAAAATTATTGTCTGTCATTAAAACACTTTGATAAAATCAGACGGGGAAAGTATAAGAGGAGGGAAAATTAGTTAGAACCAGCTGTACTAGCTGAGTTCGAGGAGGAAGAAGAAGAAGTAATGGATCTGATGAAACCGCTAATAGAGTTAGCCAGCATGTCCAATTTGTTCTTAATGGCCGAATGCTTCGCATTGATGGCTTGAATTTCATCACGGGTTTGTGTGGGGGATGGGACCGCATGAGAGGTAGAAGAAGGAGATGAGATTTCAGGGATATCAATAGGAGCGGAGAGGGGAGTTCGAACTGGTCGTGATGGAGTAAAACCAGGAGACAATGGATTGAGAGGAGTTTGTACAGGCGAAGCAGTTGGTCGAGAGGAGGATACCAGCGTGACAGTGGGATTAGGTATATTCAGTGCATCAATGAGCATATCCGAAGACAGATTGGTGGCTGGGATGTCAGGCGGAGGTAACAGCCTGAGATGCTGTTCAATACGAGTCATACATCGATCGTTGAGCTCTAAGGCAGTGATACTATCGCAAACTTCAGCCATGTCTTGTTGGAGAGATTTCAATAAAGATAAAATATTAGCAGCCTCGTGCGGAGACATAGTAATGGCTTGACTGGGCGAAGAAAGGAAAGGAGGAGTACGCAAGACCGTGGAAAAGGAAACCGAACGGTCACATTTATCATTGGATTTAGAGCGATCCCGGTGAGGAGTTTTAATAGTTCGGGTGTTAGCCGAAGACTTTTGTTGTGGCTGAGAGGATTGAGAATTGCCTGGACCTTTTGAGCGCGAACGCGAACGAGACCCTGAGCGTGAACGCTCTTTCAGCCTGGCAGGCTGGTTGATATTGAAACGTTCTTTAAGTGCAGCCACCGGGTTCCTTCCCCTAGTACGACCCCTTACTTAGCGGCTTGGGCATTGAGTGGGAGTACAGCCTAATTTACCACATCTGTGGCAAAGTTTGTTAGTATTGTTTAGGAGGTTCCACTGCAAAGTATGACCACGAAAGCCAATAATTTGTTCCATAGCGGCATCCATGGTTTCTTGAGAATTGAATGTGATGTAAGCCTATCTTTTGGGTTTGTAAGAGTTTAATGAGAGAGGAACATTGACGGCCTTAGCTCCCAGATCTCTAGTGAGAGGGGCCAGATCAATATCCTTAGTGTTAGGAGATAATTGTGTGAGCGTAGCTACAAATTCTCAGCAGGAGGATTTCTGATCGACCGTGTAATGACATGGAGTCACCCGGAGGCAGGTAGAAAAGCAATAAACGGCCCATTGGGTGTCAAAACGGGCAATAGAGAGGGCAGAATTGTAAACAATTCTGGCTTGTTGCATTTTGGCATTGTTCCTGGCATAAACTCGACAGGACGCAATGTTACCAAATTTCTTAAAGTAAGACATGACATTATCTTTGGTTAAAAAAAGGGAATGTCAGTAACTTGGATGGCTCAGAGATCTTCATCACTCCGGAGCTGCCTGGGATCGTGAGCATGGAATACAAGGTCAGGGAACTGTTGGTGAGCAGCACCAACACAGGCGTCACGGGCCTCCATGGTTTGGAAATGAATAACGAGGCGTTTGGTATCACCAGAACCAGTCATTCTTGCTTTACCAGTGTACGATTCGTACATTTCTAAAAAGGTGTTGTTGACGGCATCTATCAATGCCTTATTGGTAGTAAAATTCTTTAAAGTTTTAGGGGCAGAGTTGGGGGCAGCCGCAGCTTGAAAATCATTTCTGTCGATGGAGAAGGTTGGAGATTGAACAAGGAATTGATCAACCGGAGGATCATCATCAGTAGCCTTATCAGGCGACGCGTTAGGGAGGGATGCAGGAGTCATTGAGTCCATCAGACGCGTTATCGTTAGGCGCAGAAAGAGCTGCAGCCATATTCGGATGGGAGGAGAGAGAAGTTGAAGCAGTATTATTTTCTTTAGAAGGAGAAGAGGGACCTTCTACTTCAACGTCAGCCGCTGGACCAGCAACGTAATCTTCATCCATAGTGTTGTCAGAGGTGGTTCGAGTATGTTTTTGCTGAATGGTGTTCTCACCGTCAGAACCAGAGTTATCAGAGTTATTATTGTCTTTTTTCCGTTCGTGGCGGCTGGCCTTCCTACTATTAGGATTAAAGGAGCTGCAGCCTCGTCTAGCAATGTTATTAGGCATATTCGAGGACTTTTAGATAGGGAAAACTATAAGTTTTTATGAAAAAGTGTTAGCTAAAAAAATGGACAGAGTGATCAGCAGAAAAAGGTGCACAGATCGTTAGAATTTAAATTCAAATTAACCAATCCATTTAATTGAATCAGAATAAATAGAATATTTCGAACGAGGGTTTCTGGGCAACAGTGCAGCCAAAAGTGGAGGAACCTCATCAGGGATTACCATGTAAGTAAATAAATAAAATTACATTCATATAAATTAAATGTATTTATCGAATATTCAAACTGATTTTGATATTTAGAACTATGTCCTTTATCGTAATGGTAACCCTGGGCGGTGGCTGTGGATGCGTACCGGCCAAAGATATTATCGCGAATTTAGAACGAAATTTTGGGAGAGGCCGGGTAATTATACTATAATAAAATTTATAATTAATATTTACGTTCATGTTTTAAATTTGATAAATTTGATCAATTTTAGTCACGTGTAATGATCGTAGGAGAAGGAGAAACTTACCTACGTATCGTAGAAGATAATTATTTTTATTTTTTTATTTATTAAGTGAGTAGCTAGGCCCAGTCCGTACCAAATATCGGCTGGAGACTCATGTTTTTTTTGGGCTGTGACTAATACTGACATCCACGCCGTACAGCCTGGATACTATTTTATAAAATAGTAGCGAACAAGTATCAAATGTGTATTTTTTTATTAAGTTATAATAAAAATTAGAATTTACTTTAATTTTAATATAAAAATTGTAAATGATAAAAAATTCGTAAATAAAAATAAATTTGTTTTCCCAAACTTAAAAAAAAAGGTGTTTATATTATTTTTGATTATTCAATAGTATCACATGCCCCTTGTATACGTTCTACTGCATATGCAGCTTTAACGTAATATTAAATTTTTGAAATATTTTAACCGTAATATTACGCAGGTTTACAGTCTCGTAAATTTTCAAAATATTTTAACCGTAATATTACGCAGGTTTACAATCTCGTAAATTTTCAAAATATTTTAACTGTAATATTACGCAGGTTTATAATCTCGTAAATTTTCAAAATATTTTAACCGTAATATTACGCAGGTTTACAGTCTTGTAAATTTTTGAAATATTTCAACCGTAATATTACGCAGGTTTATAGTTTCGTAAATTTGCAGAATATTTTGACCGTAATATTACGCAGGTTTACAGTTTCGTAAATTTTCAAAATATTTCAACCGTAATATTACGCAGGTTTACAGTCTCGTAAATTTTCAAAATATTTTGATCGTAATATTGCGTAAATCTAACGATATTGAAAACTTGCGTAATATTTTGACCGTAATATTGCGTAAATCTTACGATATTGAAAACTTGCGTAATATTTTGACCATAATATCACATAAATCTTACGAAATTGTAAACTTATGTAATATTTCGAAATTTTTCGAAATATTATGCCATAAACTTTCGTAAACTTACAAAATCGTAAACTTACGCAATTTTTCGCCCTATAAAATTTCCTGATGATAGTAAACAAAAATATGTAAAAGTAGGAGAAAAATGGCATATCGATAAAAACATGAAAAATAGAAAATAGGAAAACATAGGATATTACACTGATAAAGAAGCAATACTTCTGAATCTAGATGATAAGAGTGAAAAAGAAATATTACAAAAATTAGGAAGGAAAAGTAAACCGCAAGTAATAATCATTGACGGAGTAGATGATGTAGGAAAATCCACAGTAGTAGAAAAGATAATCAATGAAATGAGAAATCAAGGAAAGAAAGTAATATTTAATACATTTAAAAGGAGAAGAAAAGATGATAGTAGATTTAAAGAACCAAACAAAGAATATGAATGGTTGTTCAGGAAACAAGTAGTTGAAGAAATAAATAGAAGAATAGTTACATTTGAAGATGAAGATATAATTATATTAGACAAATCACCATACTGTGAATACTTTTATCAGAAAACAAAAAGTTTTGATAGAGGATTAATAGATGCAATAGGAAATCACAAGATGGAAAGAGAAATATTCCGATATGAAAATATAATAGAAAATGCAATAGTAATATTTTTAGAAAATAAGAGATGTTGGGAGAATTACATCAAGAGAGAAACTAAGAAATCAGGAGAAGGACATAAAGCGTCTTATGATACATTGAATAAAGAAGAATATATGGATATGGTGAGAATGTTCAAAGATTACCAAAATATTTACGAAAGAAACAAAAAGTACAAAAGAGTTGAAATAAGGAATGATAACGAAAGTTGAAAGAAAGTATATGAAGAGATATTGAAGTTTGAAATATAAATAGACAGCAAATATACAGAAGTAAATACAGAATGGATTCACTAAAAATATACGAAAATATCGTGTTAATAGGATTCTTTACAGACGAGGAATGTAATTATTATAGACATTTACTATACGAAACAGATTATTTATTGTGGAATAACTGAATAAAAAAAGGGATAAAATTTAAAAAGAGATAAATAACAGCTCAAACAGAATGGATGAGAATGAATATAATAGGATAATTAAAGAAATAAATAAAGAGAAAAAATATATAATTAAAGAAGGAATATTATTTAGAATAGAAAATAATGTGGAATTAAGAGTTATTAGAAAATATAAATTTGAAGGATTAATGTATATAGTACATGATCACAAACAGGCAGGACACTTTGGAATAAAAGCAACATATAATAGAATTAAAGAAAATTACTATTGGAAAGGAATGCTTAAAGATATAGAAATATATGTGAAATCATATGATAGTTGCCAAAGGAGAGGAAAACCTATAGGAAAACATGAATTAAATGTAATAAAAGTAATAGAACCATTCTATCAAATAGGGATAGATATAGTCGGACCATTGCCAGTTACAGAAAGAAATAATAGATATATAGTCACAGCGATGGATTATTTTACGAAATGGTCAGAGGCTAAAGCACTAGAAAAAGCTAACGCAAAAGAAGTAGCAAGATTTATTTACGAAGATATAATATGTAGACACGGTTATCCAAAGAAAATATTAAGTGACAGAGGAAGTCATTTCAATAATAAGATAATAGAATCATTGTTAAAAGAATTCGGAATAAAGCATAATTTCTCAACACCTTGTCATCCAAAAACAAATGGATTAATAGAAAGGTTTAATAAAACATTATGTGAATCATTAGCAAAAGTAGGAAACGTTGAGGATTGGGATCTGAAGATACCAGGAATATTATTAGCTTATAGAACCAAAAAGAATGATTCAACAAAAATAGAGCCAGGATATTTAATATATGGAAGAAAGATAAAAACTTTGTTGAATTTGGAAGAAAAAGTAATGACTATAAAAGAAAGAATAACCAGATTAATAGAAGAACTACCAAGTGTAAGGAATAAAGCAAAAGAAAATATCGAAAAATCTCAAGAAAATCAAAAGAAATATCACGATCAAAAGAGACTTAAGGAAGGATTCAATATCGGAGATAAAGTATTATATTACGACGCATCCAAAGAAAAACAATGGTCTGGAAAATTAGAGGAAAAATGGAAAGGACCCTACTATATCCATGAAATAATTAGTAAAGGATCCTATCGAATTAAAACTATGGAAGGAAAAATAATGAAGACTTGAAGGGACTCAAATTCGTTAGGGAAGGATAGCTGTAATGCCAGAATTCACGTAATAAAGAAATAATATTAGTATAATACGTAGTAATTGCAAGGGTAATAATTTAGCCAACGGGAAATAATTTAACTGATGGAAATAATTTAGCCAACAGGAAATAATTTAACTGACGGATAATAAACGATAGATAATAGTCCAATTGAAGGACGATAATAGTCATAAGTTATATTTATTTTTAGACTAAATTACATCATATTTTTATTTATTTATTTTTAGATTAAATTATATCATATTTTTATTTTTAGTTTAATTTAGAAGAATGAAATAGTAGAAACTAATAGTTTAGGAAAATAGAAAGAAATAGTAGAAATTAATTTTTGAAAACTTATAAAAAGACTTAATTTTTCCTTTATGTAAAGTAGTACTAGATTGACAGTTAGAGAGCTTGACAGTTAATTCTGTTCTCTCAAAAGATATAAATTAATAAAGATGAGAATATTAATTATTGAAAGTTATTATGAATATGCTCATGGTTTACCTGAGAGTTAATTAATGTTTGAATGATTAATTTAAAGTTAAAGAGAATAAAATATGAGGAAATTATCGCAGTTTGAAAATAAAAAGAAAATGAGTTAAAGGAAATATAGTAATAATGAAAAAGGTATTACTAGAAATACATTTGAGAATATATGAAAAGTGAGATAATAAATTTGTTAAAGTAAAGGAGTAATGAGATAATAATAGAATAATGACGCGAAATAAAATGAACCAAGCATATAAAAATAATGACATGTTAACGCTAAGGTGGCAGCTTAGTCGTTACAACGCTTCATTGTGTGATATTTTTTTAGGACTAATTATGTAGACTATTAGTCTACTACCTAATTTAAATTGATTCACAATCATAGAAAAAAGGAAAATGACTGAGTCTGTTAAAATACTAACCCCCGAATATCTGGACTGGCATGCTAAATTAAGTGGGTTACCAAGCATTTTGACGGATAAGATTCGTTCCAAATTATACAAAAGATATAAAGAACAAACTGGACATGAGCCATGGCAATTATCAGAAGTACATGAATCAGAAGTCATAAATTCGAAGCTAAAAAACAAAGTATCCTATTTATATTTTCCCGAGTAATATGAAAAAGAAGGGCCTATCACTTTCGAAGCCAGACCCAATCCAGAATCAATTATCAAATCCGTCTTAGAGCACTTCCCATACTTAAAATTCTGAAATAGTTTCAAAGGGATTGATAATTATAACTTTGTATCTGCTCAGCCATGGAGTTCACCATGTCCTATTTGTAATGGAAAACATGGGAATTATGGATTACATGGCGAATGGTATGGAACAGAATATTGTCTTACTTGCTTCACTTCAAGCAATAAATTCAAGTTCGTGATTGTGGCTTAGACTGGTCATGTAATTGATCACCTAAAATGCGCAGAAGATATTTGGTAAAATTCTTGCCGGCTTTCTATCTGCAAAATATACTGCTTATATATATGATATTCATATGAAATTTAATGTGAACAGTGAATCCGGCTTCTGTATAAGATAAATGATTTTTAAGCATTTCTAGCACTGATTAGGGCATCACATGAAGTATTTAATGATGGATCAGGCAATTTCCAACTCCCAGGAAAATCCTGCTCATTGTCAGGTT
This sequence comes from Rhizophagus clarus, assembly GCA_015698045.1. Taxonomy (NCBI): domain Eukaryota; kingdom Fungi; phylum Glomeromycota; class Glomeromycetes; order Glomerales; family Glomeraceae; genus Rhizophagus; species Rhizophagus clarus. The sequence continues at coordinate 482,310 of BLAL01000300.1, forward strand.
GATGAATGAAATTACGAGCTACATAGTTTCTCTATTATCTAATATCCTGGCCAAATGGGTTTCTACAAATATATTCCCTCTATTATCTAAAATCCTGGCCAGATGCGCTTCTACAAATGCAAGAATAGAGCATGATTTTATGGGTAATGTTGTTAATGTAACCATTTCTTATTAGAACGTAAATTCAAGCGAAGAAGTAGTTAAAGGACAAAATGCTATAGTCCAAGAGTTAGCACTACTCACGTTTGAATCTAACCAATACCAACCAGTCCCTCTGTATCAAGAAGAACGATAGCTAAGAGAAATACTGCTAAGAGAAAAGTAGCTCAAATGAGTGGCCGAGATTTTTATTATATGGATGCATTCATATATATATATAGCTTTATGTCTTTTTATATGCTTCTGGTTCTCGAGAAAAATCTGTCATACCATAGAAAGTGACATTTTTTTTATGTTAATCGGAAACCAGTTTTTAGGAATTCTGCGAAGACAAAGTCTCATTATTCTCTTCAATATGAAATGTATTGTACATTGAGCTCAGAGCAATAGAATAATCAGAATCAGATAATCTTATGAAATGCAGAACCTAGTTTTTTTTTTAAGTCTAGTTTTCTTAAGTCTAGTATTTTCTTATGTCAGAGTTTTTTAAACGATGAAAGGCGATATGAATCATCGTTTTCTTATGTCTAGTTTTTTGTTATGCCATATCTGATCAGTCTAATAAAATTGTGCACCTATATTTTTTAAAAATTCTGTCCTATCATTGTTTATTATTGTTTCAATTTTTCCTGATGACAGTGAAACCTCAGAATAGGTCTGTGCGATGTATGATTGGCATATATATTTCACATTAATTTTTCTGAGTCTAATTTTTGCCAAAATATGGCCAAGATTTTGCTTATTTGTCAGCTCTTTTCTGATATCTCTCTAAAAGAGATGATGTATGAAGCAGCAGGGAGCGCAGGCAGACCAGGTTTTTTTGCTCTAGAACCCCAGAATGATAGCTTTTTAAAATAAGCTTCCTGGGCCCTTTCTGCTATTAAAATGATTACTTGTTATTTTTACCATTCTAGGGCTCTCAAAATATAGTTCTAGTATATTGATAAAATTTATATTCTTAGATTGTATTCTAGCCTCTTTCGCTTAATAAAAATACTAATTTGTTATCTTGTCTTTGCGTGCTTTTCTGATTATATTCCTGGTATATTAAAAATTTACACCAAGTAGAAAGTACGTGCAGACCAAGTTATTTTTGCCTGAAACCCTTAAGAATGATAGTTAACAAATATTGTAATCCAGCTCCTCTCGCTCAATAAAATAACTAATTTGCTATCTTACCTTTGCATCACTGGTCAAAATCGATGCTATCAGGTACATATCGGGTACCTACATATTGGTGATTAATCAGGTATATATCAGGCTTTTTTACATATCGGGTACCTGATTTGTCACATCTTAAAAATGTGCCTAAAATTTAGTCCCCGATATGTTATATCGGGCGCCCGATATTTGTACGAAAATTCAAAAATTATTATATATATCGGGCACCGATATTTGTATGAATCTTTTAATTTTTTCTTAATTAACGAATGTTTGCTTACGTTTTATTTTTTTTTCCTTTTATGTCTTCCTTTCTTCTTCGTCTTAACTTGATTGGATTGATCAGATCCAATCATTATAAAATTTTTTTATCGATTGTCTATCATAAAAAAAAAATTCTTTTTCAGTTTTAATCCAGTTTTTTTATTCCTTTTCTGGTTTAAGCCGAAATTATTTTTTTTATTTTCTTTTCAGTTTTGAACCAGAATTTACTTTCTTTTTTTTGTAAGTATTGCCAGACGAATCATACGATCCCGCCCATACGTGTAGGACCTCATTAAGAATGAATATTAACCACAATTTTCCCAATTAATCTATTCATCATATGTTTCTAAAATTAGTACTGATAAAAATTTTATGACTTAACGCCAATTTTCATTTTCACATTTTATTGATTTCACACGTTTTCTCAAAAATCTCTTTTCTTTCTAATAGGTAAAGTTGACATTATATACAAACTATTTGGTCTACTATCTAACTTTTGCGTTCCTTCTATTTTTTGCTCGGTATGGGTCATCAGTCACAAGATAGGAAAAAGAAGTTTCAAAAATCGATACAAAAAATATGTGCGAGGGGCGAGAAAATTTGCTAAACGCATAAACGCCATAAATGCAAATCGACAAGCGCGCTATAAAGCGTGCATTGAACTTGAGCGTGAAGAAGTATCTGAGTGTGAAGTAGATGATAATGGCAAGTATTCTTTGGGTTTACGCTTGGCCATGATTACATTTTTGTTTAGCGGTCTTGTGCATCCAATGGTTATCAATCTTGCATTAGCTTTTTATGTTGTATTCCCATTCTATTTAAGTAAACGGTTCCAGAAAATGGGTAATGCTTTTCACTAACACTGGAAAATACTTTTTTTTTCCTTTTTTTAGATAACGATTCCAGTAGATCATTAGTTCGTTACCATTTTATAAGTATTCAAGTGGAATAAAAGTTTTTATACTGTATCAATAATTTATTTTAGACGGTTTGTGTTATTAATTAAATTTTTATGTTCTTTATCAGAGAAGAATGATGTAATAATCTTATTATTTCACTACTATATTATAATAAAACATATTTCTTCACTGTTTAATTTGTACTCCCTATGATTATGTTTGTATAATTTTTCAATAATTGAAATACATATGTAGGGTAGGATCAACCGTATTGTTGATTGTACTCCATGCATAGTGTGATTAGTGTCATGTAATGCAAAAAATCATGTTTCTTTAACTCATGTTTAAACTCGTGATGAATTCGTGCTCAACTTGAGTTGATAAAATTATTACAAAATCATTGATTTTATTAAATTTATCAGAATTTTTATACCTAATTAAAAATGATTAACATAAAATTCACTAACAATTTTATTATAATATTACCGACCTTTTTGTTAATCTTGGATATTTTATTTTGAATTTAAATTGTTTGCTTTGAACTTGAGTTGAACTTGAGTTCAACTCGAGTTTAACTTGTTCGCTCAAGTGTATTGTGGATCCGTAATTATTAAATTGTGATATGATATTTGTATATTATAGATCATTAAATATTACATCATAGAATTTCATGGAACTTAGAAAACAGGATGTTAGTGTAACATACTATACATTAAATTTTCTATTCAAAGGTATTATCGACAAATATTTTCCTTTTCCTACATTTACGTGTTTGAATTTTATAGCGCGACATAATATTCTATGGACCGCTATTAGTGAATCACAACCTTCCTCGCAGTGTTCAGCTTTCCATAGCTCCGTGTTTGATATTTCCAGCTTCATGAATCTATGCTTAAACCAAATGTCAGAGGAAGGTGCGTTTTTATACCACTTGACATATGCCAGGAGATGAGTTTTTGGCCCTTCGGGTAATTTAAGCGTATGTTCAAAGTAATATTGAACCTCTCCTGGATATATGTCAGTTGATTCATCATTAAATGCTTTCCATTTTGCAAGAATGGTCAAATTTTTTTCATGACGAGCCGAAATCATGGATCCAAAAATTTCGGCGCCAATTTGTAATCTTGCATATTGATTGATTTGTAGATCCATGAATCCTAATATCTCATCCTTTTCTTTCTCGTACAATATTTAATACCATTCACACAGAAACTCTCGCAATTCCAAAGGCATAACAACTCTTAAATATGATGGTTTAAGGAATTGTCCTGGTATTGCTTCGGTACCATAAATTTTGGAAAGCGTAGACGTGTTATGTCTCATGGATAAGAAATGGTTCAGCTCTTCTCTTTCTGTTGTAACCGCCAAACTACTTACATCTTTTTTGGTACAAGAAAGCAAAGAGATTCGCCTAAAAGACCGGACGACCATTTACGCGTTAAATAATAATCAACGAAGGTATTTTTAAGGACAATTTTCATTAATTTGGGCTCTATTTGCCGGTTACTGTTGGAATATGATACTATTGATAATGGAAGTTTTTTTCTTTTTTTTTAAAAAAAAAGGACTTGAAGATACAAAAACAATTAAGTACATTACCTATATATTCGTTAAGTCTCTTAAATGGAAAAAGCCAAAAACTATATATAGGTCCATAATCACGACAGCAATCAGCAATATGAAGCGAAAGATGTATATTACTTGTTATAAATTCTGGCCCATATGTATTTTCTATGAGGTGAGCCATATCTTTTAATCTTTCTTGTGCTTCTTTCAAATCATCTTCGGTAATAATTCTTGTTACCAAAAGATTACAAGCCTGAATAAAATGACCTAAAATCTTTCTATCATTATTATTCAGCATATCCCATAGAATATTTGTTGAATAGATCATAATGAACATCTTCCATTGATCAGCAGTTAAATTGGAAAAACCTTCACTTCCAATTGCAATTTTTGGAGGAATGCGACCAATATTAGAAGGTAATTCAACATGATCCATTCTACTTTATGCCACCCGAAGTTGTTCCATGCTTAATTTTTTTCTGGTTCACAAAAATAGATTTAAATATCCATTTTGCTACACATTCCTTTTTCTTGTCCATGCTTTGTAGTGGTTGTGTACTCTTTCTTTAATTTTTTCTTTGTCTGTTTCGATGGTGAATATTCCGTTCTCTTTAATGAATAAATTACTCATGTCGATTTTTTCTCTCTTTCTTTCAAGTATACGGTCTATCATTTTTCCTATATCGTTTTCTAAATAAGTTTCTCTCGTTCGTATGTTAATATCGATATTCGTATTAATTATGTCTTTGGTCATCTCGTTACTTAAATGTTCAATTTTCTTTATATTCTCCTTAAAGGATTTTCTGTATGTCAGTTCTCGTAATTTATCATAATCCAATTTCTTATCCTCTATGAATTCTTTGTTATTATACAATTTAACCAGAGACTCAATTTTTAGCTTATTTCTCTTATCTGTCATATTTTCTTCGTTCCAATGTGGCAAGATTGATATGGCATTATACATTCTTTTTGCTATTTGGAAGTTCTTTGCCATTTCTCTACAATGTTTATTATATAGTTTATCTAATAGCTTATTTATAAATTTTTCGATGCGATGTCCCATGTATTCTAAGTATAAGAGTCTATCTCTTTCAGCTATCATATTTTGGATGTAAATTTGTGGGTTATTATTACGAATTTCTTTATCTGAACGGTCTGCCATTGCTTTGATCTCTTCTTCTATAGTTGCTTTCTTTATTTTTATTACTTCTTGGTAAGCGTTTTGGTATATCTCGACTACTGTATTCCAATTGATCGTAATGTGTGGGTCTACTTTCAATATTTGCTCTTCTACTGTAGCCGCAATTGTTTCCCAGTCTTTTAAATCTGGTTTTATCCAAGTCTTTTGTTTCTTGATGTCCTTTATCATTGAGTTTTTGTCAAAATCTAGTACTTCCGCTAGTTTTATCGTTATCGTTAATGCTTTGTGGTCAGTTTGTATGTTTTCTAATTTCTTGACCTCGTGTCTGATGATATTCGACAAGATGTTGTCGCTGGTGAAGATGTAATTGATTCTGGAAGAGTTGAAACCATTCGTCCATGTATCTAATACTTCGTTTCCTGCTAGACAACTGCTGATATCATTCAAATTGAGGTTGTGGAGGCATTTAGTATTCAATCTGTTCGTTTTATTGGTAGCTTTATCTGCTTCGTTAAAATTGCCTAAAATTATTAGTTTTTGTTGAAGTCTTTCTGCTTCTTCGATCCAGTCGATAATTTTCCTTTTGATTTTGTTAGTCATTTTTTTGTCTTGATTCGGATTATAAATGCCTATGACTTTAATCGATTTTTGTTTTTAAATAAAAGGTCAAATTTGATCACGTGATTATTGATGCGTTCTATGTTTACTTTTCGTTGACTCAGTTCTTTTCTTATAATTATTATTATTCCTCGTTTTTGTTTGAAGTCATTGTAGCTGCAATTTAAGCTGTCGTAGTTCGCCCAATCTTTGTAAATATGTTGTCCTTTTCGAGAATTTAATTCTGTCTTAGTCACGATCGCTATATCCCATTTTTCGTTGGTGATCATTCTGCGTAAATTGAGTTGATTGGTGGAATCATTGAGTCCTCTAATATTGATGCAACCTATTTTTAAATTCCTATTATATTTTTTGAAATTATATTGTTTGTTGTCATTGTCTTGTCTCATGTCTGCATCATTTTTATAATGATCTTTTTGGATTTTAATTCGTTTTTTATGATTCTTTTTTTTGATTCTTTTTTTTGTTTTGATTGTTAGATAATTTTCTTCATTTTGCTCTATTGGTAATTTCCTTTTTCCCGCTGACCCTCCTGCTTTTTCGTCAATTTCTGGGTGACGGTCCCTCTGTATGTTGTTGTTAGTAGTATCTATTGTATGGTCCTTGTTTGTAATTTGGACCTCTTCGATCATCTCTTGGTCTATTATTTGTGTTGTTGTAGGTGTTGTAGTTGTTGTTGTATTTGTAGCGGTTGGAGCTGTAGGGTTGTGGCTTGGGGAAAATTCTGTTGTGTTTGTATTCAGTTGGTCTGCCTTGTGGGGCGGATGGGATATTTCTATATCCATTTGTTCTTGTTTGCGTAAATTGGGATACCACCGTAGTCTCTTTTGTCATTGGATTGTAATTCTGACTTGTAGATGTCGTATCTATTGTTTCTGAAGTGTCGGGTGGTTGAGAAGCTACTGTTTTTATTGTTCCTTTGGTTGTTTTTGTAAAAACACTCTTCATTGCTGTGATTGTTCTTTTTGCAAATCGTGCAATGGCATTCCCGGTTTTGGTTCTGCTTGGCTCTTAAGTCTCTGCACTCATTTGTGAAATAGTTGTTTCTTTTGCAGATATCGCATCTTTTCTTTCCATCACTCTTTTCATTGTATTCTCGCTTCCCTTGGTACGGTTGGTTATTGTATCATCCTCTGGCGTAATTTCTATTTGAAGGAGTGGGGCGGTAATTTCCTCTATAATTGGGAGATTGTTGTTCACGAAAGGGCTGCAAGAAGTTCCATGTGTATTTTCGATCTTCCCTACTACTGTCGTCTTTAATCGTGAATGGTTGTTTGCCTGCCTCTCTCCTTGCCTCTTTCGATCTGAATTGCACTCTGACACTATAAGTCTCTTGTTTATTATTATCATCTCGTATCATTTGCCAGAGGCCCACGCCTGTTATCTTGTTGAGTTCGTTAATGACTTTTCATATGGTGTCTCATTTCCAATGGACATAATCATTGCTGCATAGCTGTTGCGGTTGTCTATCTCTTCCCTCCTGAAATTCAAGGATCGAACCTTTATGAAGTTGCCATTTTGTAGATAAAATCCCCAGGTATCAATTAATTTCTTTTCTGTGCATCTGATGTCCACCTTGGCTTTTACGCTCCATTGCTCGTTTTTACTGTCGTGTCTGATGCCTTCAATGTTTATGATCTTCCCTAATTCTTTTTCAATATGTGTTTCTAATTCTGCTTGTGTTAGTGCCTTGGGGATGTGTTCAAAAATAATGGAAATGTGAGCATCTACTGCATCCATCCATTTTAGTGGTTCGAATTTCCCTATGTTTCTGATCACATGATTATTGTTGCAAAAATTGTCCCGTTCCTTTTTATAATGGAATCTGATGTATACGTAAGGTGTCATGTGTTCGTTATGTGTGGTGCCTAATCTATTTATGGTGTATGGAAGTAACGGTTCATCATTTTCTTCATTATTCAATGAATTGATGATCTTCTGTTGATCTTTCTCTTTTAGGTTATATTCCACAATTCCTGCAAAATACTTGAAGTCTTTAACTCCTTTAGGAGCGTGTTGTGAGGCGTTCTTGTTACTTCTACCTGAATCGGACATTATGATTTCATTATCATTAGCAATCATGATTGATTGGTCTTCGAGTAATAAATTTTTTCCTTTTTCGTATTTCTTCTGCATTCACGATTGTTGATTGGTGTTTGTTGGAATCTTTTTGTCACTGGTCTGTTCAATAGTCATGTCTCTATGTCTCTTGTTAGTGTGTGATTCCTCGTCATTGGATGTGTAGTCTGCGAAAAGGTCGAGTTCCTCCTTTGAATATTATCGTTCATTCCTTGGAGTAGGGTTATATCTTCTATGTCTGGTGTCCCCACTTCTGTAATCAGGTTGTGGGCCTTTGGTGAGGTGGTGTGATAGTAATACTTCATGTGTTCTTTCCATCTTTTTTTGTCCTCCATGTATTGTGACATTCTTTCGTTCGTCAGTTCATTGTGCATTTCTTGTATGGTTTTAATATATTGGTTTGCTTCATTCACCGTGAGCTCCCTTTGTTTGTCAGCTCCTAGTGTAATTAGGCCTCTTATGAGAGTTCCGGTCACCTCGTCTGTACCTAGAAATTCCCCTATCTCCCGGTCTCTGTCTTCTATTTTCATTCCTCTTTCGGTCAATAAAGCGACTTGTTCTTCTTGTTGTAATTTTCCAAAGCCTTCTAGTGCTTTCACTTCTTCTCTTGATATTGTTATTCCCATGTTTTAATTTGTATCTTTCAAGCTATTTACTATGTGTATTTGTTATATTTGATAATATTTCCGATAAAATTAATTCTACTGCGGATTTCTTAGTAAATTGATTTTCAGGTGGAAGAGTTTTGTTCAGTAATAAATCATAGTGTACTGTACGACACAACTTTATCATATATATATCATATGTTAAAAAAAATTGTGTCTGTAATCATCTTTGACTTTATGATATTTGGCTTCATTAGGGAATATGGTCATGGCTAGTTTGAGAACGTATTCTTGGGAATCCTCTGCCTGACGTAATTTTCTAATTCGCTCTTTGTATGATTGCATGAATTTACCATCTTTTGGTTTTCTATAGTAGATTCCTGCCTTGACTACATTTATTAATGCCTGTTCGATTTCTTGATATGGGTTCTTTGCTAGGAAAATGACCTTCTGAGAACTTTTTATCAAAAATTGAGATTTTTATAGTTCTTTATTTTTCAAAGCTAATAGATTAAAATGAGCTTAACAATAAAATTTAGTTAAAAAATTTCTCAGAAGGTCATTTTCCTAGCAAAAAACCCATATGTAAGCTTGGTATCTGCTAATTGATTTTGTGTACTCATTGTGTAAAGGTATTTGGTTTATTATATGTTACTTATATAAACTTTTTATTTTTAAATTATTATTTAGTATAAGAAAAAAATATTTACATTATGTATGGTGAATATACTTGTCCATTTATTCGTTACTCTGGTAAAATTTGTGGAAGATCTTGCATGCGTGAAGATGGGTGCTCAATTCATTGGAAATATGTTCAAAAATTAGCTAATAAACAACATGTTCCTTGTAGTGAATGTGGAAGATTTACTAGATCATATTCTGGTCGATGTTCAGCTCATATAAAAGGGTTTTATGTCTCTAAACACTATCAGAGATTGCGCTCTAGGGCTTTTCAGAATGTCAGCTAAGCTATTAAAATTTTGGTACCTTGCGCCAGAATTTTGGTATCCTTAATCTTTGTATACCCAGAAATTTTGGTACCCCAGAGGTGAAACTTTTTTTTTCGTATAACTTTTTGTCCCAGTATTTTGGTAAAGAATTGGCTCTAGAATGATTTTCTGTATATCAAGAAATTATTGGTTTACTAGAATAGGTTCAATGGCCCTTTTGATTTACTTTTTATCATTCAAGATTTTGGTACCCTCTCTTTAGTCATGTTACCAAAATTTGATCTTTGTTTACAACTATAAATCAGTTTTAGAATTAATTCTAGGATAACATAAAAATCTGATATACAAAATGGGCTTGCATTTACGGCCTGCGAGCACGCTCAGACACTTCGGTCCTTGGTGCTCTTGGCCTTTTTTAAACCCAAGCAATATAGCATACTTTTTTTGTTATATTATTTGAGATTAAAAATTGGCCAGCGCGTTAACAAAGATGGTGTTCTTCTTTATCTTGTAAACAAAAAATTTGGGCAAAATGGGTATGTTAACAGGATTTAAGCCCAGCTTGATCTTAAGTCTGAATTCGATATTAGATTTTGATATGTTTCCTGAGGTTGCAAATGAATTTGGATCTCAAAAAGAATACATAAATTTCGTATATCAGGAAATAAGCCAGGAGAGGCTTACACTAATTATACCTATATGGAAATCTGACCCCAGAACTCCCATTTGTGCCCTACTTATGGGTGAGACTTATCTTGGTGAATTTTTTTTTTACATCTAACCCAAATTTTTTTCTTAATGCTTATTTGAAAGAATTGGCTCCAGAATAGCTTTCTGCATATCAAAAATAATGGTATACTAGAATATGGTTAATATTCTTTTAACTTTATTTCAAATACAAAAAAATTTGCACCTAAGACATGCTTAGGTGTAAATTTTTTATTTTGTTTACGCTCATAAATCAGCTTTAGAATTAATTCTAGAATAACATAAAATCTGATATGCAAAATGGGCTTGCATTTATGGCCTGCGAGCATGTTCAGACACTTCAGTCCTTGATGCTCTTGGCCTTTTTTAAACTCAAGCAATATAGCATACTTTTTTTGTTATATTATTTGGGATTAAAAACAGATCAGCACGTTAATAAAGATGGTGATCTTCTTTAACTTGAAAACTAAAAAAATTGGGTAAAAGGATTAGGGCTCCGATCAGTTTTGGTAATTACCGAACCGTACCGACCGGTTTCGGTATCAGAGCGGTTTCAGTTTTATGATTTATCGAACTGAAACTTTCAGTTTCGGTATCAGTTTTGCGATTTACCGAACCGATTTACTGATAATAAAAACGTTTTTTTTTTATAAGAAAAACGTAAATAATGTAGTTAAAAAAAAACGTTGCGAAACGTTTTTTACATAAACATTTGATATAAAAAATAACGTTTCGCAGCGTTATTTTTGCGGAACTTGTAAAAAACGTTGCAAAACATTTTTTACATAAACGATTTGATAAAAAATAACGTTTCGCAACGTTATTTTTGCGAAACTTGTAAAAAACGTTGCGAAACGTTTTTTACATAAATGATTTGATAAAAAAAATAACATTTCGCAACGTTATTTTTGCGAAACTTGTAAAAAACGTTGCAAAACGTTTTTTACATAAACAATTTATTATGAAAAATAACGATTCGCAACGTTATTTTTACGAACATTGTAAAAAACGTTGCGAAATGTTTTTTACATAAACGTTTGATATAAAAAAAATAACGTTTCGCAACGTTATTTTTGTGAAACTTGTAAAAAACATTGCGAAACGTTTTTTACATCAGAAATTTAATATAGAAAATAACGTTTCGCAACGTTATTTTCCTTTTTATTTAAAAACGTTGCGAAACGTTTTTATAAAACGATTTAATATAAAAAAAATGTCTCGCAACGTTTTTTTTTGTCACTTTAATAAAAAATGTTGCGAAACGTTTTTTTATGGATGATTTGATAAGAAAAAATCGTTTCGCAACTTTTTTTTTGCTAAACATTACGAAACGTTTTTTTACTAAACTCGTTCGGTAAATCGGTTCGGTTTTCAGTAATTACCGATCGGTTTCGGTAATCATTAATACCGATACCGATTAATTCGGTTCAGTATCGGTTTTTGCAAAAACTGAACCGAACCAAACTGATCGGAGCCCTAAAAAGGATATGTTAACAAAATTTATGCCCCAGCCTGATTTAAATCTTAAATTCAAAATCGTATTTTGATATATTTCCTGGTCTTGCAAATAAATTTGGGTTTAAAAAAGATTACATAAATTTCATATATCAGGAAATAAGCCGGAAGGGGCTTACACTATTTATACCTATTTGGAAATTTGACCCCAGTATCCCCAATTTAGTCTATATCTGTTCGCGTAATAATTTTTGTAATTTTTGAAAAAGATCAACTTTTGTGAATAATAAATGTTTTAGCAGCTTATGAAAGTTGCTGCGTAGAAGTTTCATTGTATTGTATCAACGAAATTAAAAGATTTTTTTTCATCCATTTAATAATAAGCATCTTTTGCTCGATAAATAAATTATGATTAACTATTGATTTAATCTATATTTTGGTATTTACTTTTGACTTATGCTTTCACAAAATATTCTGATTATTGAGGCGATTGATAGTCAACCATGATGATTTTCCCATTTCTTCACATTCTCTACAATAATCGATTTTAACTTTTTTTTTTTAACAACACATTTTTTATTTTTTTCCAACCATACAAATTCTTAATCAAATATTTAGTGTTTTTTTAAAATAAAAATAAAAGGATTTTTTATTCTATTGATATTTAAATATATCATTGAAGCTTTATTTAAATTTAAATAAGATTTTCTGATTGTTAAACAATCACAATTAAATTATGAGATTTTTACACTAAATTAATGATTTCGATAATACAGTACATATAAGTATCAGATTATTTTCTAAATTCTTATTTTTTAAATTATTTTTAAATTTCTGTATTTTTTTTTTAAATGATTGTTTCTAAATTTCTTATTCTCTAAGAATATTGTTATGAGCAGTATTTTTTAAATTTCTAATATTTTTTTAAAGAAAATAATTTGTCTATAAATTTTTTTAATCTAATACTAATCTAATAAAAACTTTAAAGAATCTATTTTAAAGAATCTATTTTAAATTTATGATTACCTTTTCTTTCCGCCTATTTTTCCACCTATTAATTCCATTTAACAGTCATTTCAAGTTTTTTCATTTAGTAATATTTGCCCTATTTCTTTTCACATAATTTCTCCTTTATCTACAAGAAGATACATTTGTAACTTGATAACCAACAAATTAGTTTCAAATCAAAAACATTGTTAATATTTGACAAGCACTTAATTTGATTTTCTGAAACTATTCAGAATAATGTGTAATATGGTTTTTTTTTTAAAAAATATTAACAAATGAATCTTTGCGTGTGTTTTACTGCAGTATGGTAATTCAGATTCTTGAGTAATTTCATTGTTGAATCATTATATAGCTCTTAACAAATGAATTTCACTTGCTCTCCACTGCAGTATGGTGATTCTGATTCTTGAGTAATTTCATTCTTGAATTATTATGTAGCACTTTTTAGCCTTTCACTTGGATTTTAAACAATATTTTTGAATATTATTCCCTAATATTCAACTTTTGATTAGGATTTGTTTTTGGTTTCATGTTTTCCACAGTTATATTAATAAAATAATTGATTTTATAGGGCTGAAAATTCCTTGAAATAATTTGTGATTTCCAAAACTGATAAATTATGGTTGGAGAAAATGTTATAATCTTTTTAATAATTATCTAAATAAAAAAAAAAATAGTAATTAGAAAAATAGTTTTAAACAATGAAAAATAGCTAAAAATTAGTTAGTTGGTACTGTATATACCTTTGATTATTGGCAAATATAGTAAGATGATACTACCATTAACTGAAAATTATTTTGAAATCCATTCATATTTGTTAATCATTAAAATCCACCATATGTTGTTCATTAAATCAAATAAATAAATCCACCCATATATTAACAAATTAATGTAAAAAGTAAATATATAAAAATAGTTGTACCAAATAAAAGTTATTAAGGTAAGAATGGTACAAAGGAATGATAAGGAAATGATAAAATAGTAGTTCAGAGCCAGATTGGTTAAAACCACATAGGATGAACTATTGTTTAAAGATTAACAACTGAACTATTGGGATATTAACAAGGGTAAGGTTTTGATAATTTAGATAAAGATATATAAAATAATTAATAAAAAAAAAAATAAAAGTTTATAAATGTGAAAAAAAATGAGTAGAAAAAAATTTGTTATTAGAAGAAAGGGGGAAAAGCAATATTAAGAAGAATAAAAGTAATTAATCAATAGATGTACCAGATAAAGTTATTAAGGTAAGAATAGTACAAAGGAGTAACTATAAGGAAACAATAAAAAAAAGTAGTCCAGAGCCGAATTGGTTAAAACCACATGGATGAACTATCATTTAAAGATTAATGATTAAACTATTGGGATATTAACAAGGGTAAGGATTTGATAATTCAGATAAGGGTATATAAAAAAATTAATACAAAAAATTAAAGTTTGTAAATGTGAAAAAAAAGAGTATAAAAAAAATTTGTTATTAGAAGAAAGAGGGGAAAAGCAATATTAAAAAGAATAAAAGTAATTAATAAAAAGATGTACCAGATAAAGTTATTAAGGTTAAGAATGGTACAAAGGAATAATAAGGAAACCAATAAAAAAAGTAGTTCAGAGCCAAGTTGGTTAAAACCGCATGGATGAACTGTCATTTGAAGATTAATGACTAAACTATTGGGGTATAAAAAAAGGATAGGGATTTAGGGTATAAACCATGAATATTAAATTTATATATATGAAGAAGTAAAATAATCTATTATATATGTGTATAATCAAATCAAAAGTAGTAAGCAAAAAAATAGGAAGAAATTTAAGTAAAAGAATAGGAGTAAATTTTAATAAAAATAAAAGTAAAATTACAATTAAATGAGAAAAGAAATAAAAGAATATGAAAAGAGAAATAAAAGTAATAAAAAAAGTTAAGAAAAGAGAAAAGAAAAGATGAAAATCATTATTTACAGTTGAATTAGAAAAACACTTATTAAGAGAAACTTCAGTCAAAGGTGAACGTACAAAATTGGGACAAAGATTAAAAGACATTTTGAAAAAGTTGAGAAAATTTAGAAATATTTGTAAGAATTCAAGAAAAATAAAAGAAAAATACATATATTTATATAATTTTGAAATCAGATAATTATATTGTAATTTACAATAATTTGTTATTACAAATATTTTACTTGTATATGAGTCATTATGTTCTTGTTAGTAAAAATCAGTCAAATAATAAATTATTATATATATCTACATTTACTTTGTATGAGTCATTTATTTTCTAAATCAATTAAAATAATAAATTTGCATATTGACTCATGATCTGTGATTTATGTTTGAATTTTTAACTGATGATGATAATCTTTTTTGAAAAATAACAGAGAAATTCATAAAACTCAGCAATAATCTCTGACAATATTTACTGCGGCTTATCAGGATCAATACAAGTTTAGGAATTCAGAATTTGATCAAGATTGATTAATTTATTAAGGGTAGTGTATGATTTTTATGTAATTGTGTAATAGAAATACACACAAATTCAACACAAATTCAACAGAATTAGCAAATTTTTACCAAAATTATCAACACAAATTGAACATGTTCAAAAACGTAACACAAATTTTAATAACGAAATTTTCGTTTCCTTTATTTTATTTGTTTTATTATTTATTTTGTTTCATTTATTAATATTTATTTTATTTTATTTTATTTTATTTATTTTCAGTATATTTATTTTATTGCTTATTTATTGATTTCGTTCTATTTATTTTATTACTTCATTCTACTTGTTTAATTGCTTTCATTCTACTATATTTATTTTATTGCTTTAGCTTTATTTATTTATTGCTTTCATTTCATTTATTCTATTACTGTACATTCGTTTATTTATTTTATTGCTTTCATTTATTTTATTTTATTTACATTCTGTTTTATTTGTTATATTGGTTGTTATTTATATTATGATTTTTATTTTATTTCTATTTTTATCTTTGAATCTATAGCAGTTATATTACTAGAAAAGATTTCAATGAATGATAGGTAGAAAGATTATGAGCAGATAGGACGAGTTGATAGTGAAAGATTACAAGCGGATAGGACGAATGGATAGAAAAATATTACGAATGGGTGAAGAACATCATAATGTCACTCCTGAGGTGTATGCTGCTGAGATGAATAAGCCGAACTGACTTAGGTTTAGTATTTTTGTAGGTATCGGCCTTTGTTAAACATTAAACTCTTCAAGATCATTAAAATTATTGGTTAGTTTTAATTTCTCGAAGGATAGTCTCATATATTAATTATGGTGAGTAGTAGTCTAGTAAGGAAACTGCATCTTTCTTTTTATTGAATTACTTTCCTAATGTTTTAAATTGATTTTCATTTTAGAAAGTGGTCAATATAGTAAAGAATTCTTCATTGGTCCAAGTAATATTTTATGATATATCTGTATGGTATTTACTATTTATTATAAAATATGGATTTCTTCAGTTTCACAGTATACTAATTAATAAATGGCTAAAAGCTAAACTTTGCTAATCTACCGATACATATTACAATAATTTCTCAAAGTCTTCTCTCTATTTATCACTTTTCAATAAAAATGTTATACAAATTAATATTGAATTTAAAAAGCTTTAATATTATTTAATAATTTTACCTCAAAAAAGTCTGTTCTTTAAAAAAAAAAAAAAAAAGATAAAGAACATTAGTTAATGATCTTATATCAAAATTATTAAAACACTTTCAATTACTTTGCACTACCTTTAGCAAAAAAGCTTTTCCTGTAAAAAAAAAGAAATAGACGTCAGCAAAAGGACGTCTTTCCTACAAAAAATTTAAAAATCTTAGTAAATGTTCCTTGAAAAAAAATAAGACATCTGATAACAAAGTATCCTTAACTTTAATGGTCATAGTCAATAGCGACAGCATCTGATCTTTAAATGTGGTGAAATCTTTTGAGAATTAAAAGCAGCCAAATATTAATTGTATATTCAAGGAGTTTATAATATTAGGAATTATCTCTTGTCAATAGAGTTATGTATGAATCCGTCTGCAATGATGCGTTGAACATACAAAAAAAATATCATTACACAAAATATTTGTTCAGCTCTGATACGCTTTTTTTTTTTGGAAAAAAGGTTTGTCCCATATGTCGTTTAGAATATATTTTCCTGTTATATAAACAGATATGTAATGTATAATTAAAATTGATACAATTGGTTTGTGGATTTACTGCAGAAAATATTGGATGTAATATTATATTACACAACTAGGAGTCTCCCATTGCTTCGCACCCTGGGACTAATAAGCTGGTTTAAATCAATATAGTAATATGCATTATATATATATATATATAAAGAAAATTCTAATGAATAAACCAACATTATTCATAATTTAATTGCTAACTTATTTATTTATTTATTTATTCTTCTTAGATTTCTCTGTTACTTGTTTATAAACTATTCAAGTTTCCTAAATTAAGGTCGTAGAAAACTAAAGATTAACTTGAATTATTCCGGTTTCTTATTATTGTATTCTTTTATTGCTTTTTTGCTTTGAAATAAACTAACAAATGATTTAATATTTCCTACCATTTTTCTATTTTGTTCTTTATATCTTTTCATTCTTTTATGCTCACTTTTTAGTTCTGTTACTGATTATTATTTCGTTCCATTAACATTTATTTTATTCTATCATACTATTTGTTTTTTTTTTGTTTCATTAACACTTATTCTTCACATCCACTTTATCGTCTCTTTGTATTCGCTTTTATCATTTCTTTACATTTCTTTTTCATTTCTTTAAATTCATTTTTCTTTTATTTTTTTACATTCATCTTCTCTTTCATTTCTTTACATTCATTTTCTTTTCGTTTCTTTGCATTCACCTTCTCTTTTGTTTTCCTACACTCTTTTTCCGTTTCACTACATTCATTTTTCATTTCTTTATAATTTTCTTTGTTAAAAATATATTCAAATAATAAAGAATTTATAAAATTTAAACAAATGTACAAAATTTTAAATAATAATTCGTATAGCATAATCGGAATAGTACGTGTAATGAATAAATTTACTCAAAAAATAAATAAATTAAAATAAAATACAATATCAAAATTGAAGGGGATCAAATTCTAATTAACAGTTTTTCAGAATATTTTTGGTCAGCCCGATGGATCACATGAATTGACACTTCCAGTCTAAACATAATTGTATAATAAATATTAGTAATCACATGTTGGAAACCGATCTTACTAGAATATGCAGTTTGCGGGGGGACTTCGTCCCCCCAAGTACAGTATAATGTTTTGTATTACAGATATATTTTAAATATTTAAGCAAACTAAAAAATATAGTTAATATTATCTACTAATTTACATTTACGAAGAGATAAAAACGTTTTTCAAGGCTAATTAAAGAAATCATTTCCTCCCTTTATAATACTTTCAAAAAGCTATGCTATTGATTTCTGCTTCCTACAAGGAAAAAAAAATAAATGGACGTTAATAACATTACAAACGTCCCTAATTAAAAAAAAACAAAAAAAAAAAAAATACTACCTTTTTTAATAGCTTTCAAGGTTATTCCGAGAAATTCCTGCAAAAGAAAAAGTAAATGACATCAGTAATATTATTTTAAATAATTTCAAAAGTTTTTTTGAAAACTTATCAGAGTGAAGTTCCTAAAAGAAATATGAAAAAACAAATTATTAGAATTATATACTATGAATATTATTATTATAAAAATAAAAAAACTTCAAGCCTCTGATTTCAAGCCTATCACTTTTGAAGTCAAATCTGATCCAGAATTAATTATCAAATCCATGTTAGAGTATTTCACATACGAAATAGGTTCAGAGGGATTGATCAATATGATAAAAAATCCTTTTTCCCAGTCTTAAAGCATTTACCATGTTATCCCGTGGGCAGAGAATGTATTGAGAAAACTTTTCTACTTATATGACAAAATTACTGCTGTCTTATCATTAAAAGCATTAAGTCTGTGGTTTCTGAATGAAGAATTTCTGACATTATCACTCGAGTGTTTTACCAATGGCTAGGAGAATATTATCAACTTCAGATGAATTTACCAGCAATTAAAAAGGGGGAGATGGATGTTGATAAAAAAACGTAACCTGATTCTAGCAGGAAAAAATGTAAAATATCACTGATGAAAGGAAAGTTATCTCTAGTAATGAGACCTCGAACAAAAAATTAAAAAGATCAGGAGCCTACTGTATATGAGAGTTGTCTACGCTTCCACTTTATAATCAAGTATAGACTCAATAATTTTTGTGATCTATATATTAAAATTGTTAATGCCAGTAAAAAATAAATCAGAATCTTATTAGAAGCCACTATAATTTTGGAAAGTACTAAAGGTTTGTTTAGAACATTATAAAATTAATCATCTGAAAACGACTGCTAAGACGTTTGTTAATGATGAAATTAGGGATCAGTTTTCTTAATACAGAAAGGAATTTTAAACTTTTTAATGGCATTGGTGTAGGTGGCAATATTGCCGTAGAACAATTGATACAATGAGTAAGTTGCTCATAAAGGATAAGATTATAGTGATGTTACTGTACCTCAAGTCACTGAACTCTTCTATATGTAAAAGCATTTAATAAAATTCGCTCATTCGGGTTCATAAAAATATGGTTTTGATTGATTTTTCCTACTGTGTGTTTGTAACACTTGTGGATCACAAGTTGTAAAGTTTTTGTATTACTTGCCTTCTCGATTCAAATAAGCTTAGCAAATAAGCATCTATCTATATTTATTTAAATTTCTTTTACATATTTTACGTGCATTATATAATATATATTAAGTAATTACCCTATGTTACATATGTTACATTGAAAAATAAAAGAAATCTGGTTCAGATAAATTTTTATACAGATATGAGATTATTTCTTGTGAACCGACTTGAGAGCTGATCTAACTGAATTGCGAACTGACCCAACCAACTCGACCGAGGTTTTCTGCTCAGTTGGTTTCAAGTGAAACCCCACCCAATAATAGCAGTGCTTCCAGTAATTAGAACCCCACCTACGCAAACAGTAGTTTGTAATGGAAGGTTTTTAACATATTTGTCAAATTTTGAACCTAATTCTCGAACTTCATCTCAATTTTATTCAACTTCTTACTATCTTTTGAACTTTTATTTGTTCTTCCTTATCATCTTGAACTTTCGTCTCAATTTTGTTCAACTTCTTATTAACATTCTTAACATCATTTTTAAGTTCACTGAGTGTGTTATTGAAATTATTGATCTGAGAAATTTAACGTGTCCTGCTTATTAAAAAAACTGCAAAATATTATACTTATACGAGCACAACTACTGTATCTTTATTCAGGAGGTAAAATATTTACCAGTGGTTAAATCGTGAGAGAGACTTTGACGAGCGTCATTGTTTAATTGGAACAAATTTTTTGGTTATAGTCTATCATGAAGAAATTTTTAGGTTATGATATTTATTTATTTATTTATTAATCATTTAATTTGATCATTATACAGAAAAGTTTATGTTAATCACTTAATTTGATCATTATTGGTTTATGAGACATTCAGTCAGAAATTTTATCATTATGACATTCAAGGGAGTAAAGTGAAGAATTAGAACAAATAGTCGGAGTGAAATTAATTTTAACAATCACGAATTTTTACTGATGATTCTCTTTTTTTTCACTGTGAAGAATCTTATATAATGGAAAATTACGATCCGCAGTCAATATTGATAATGGAAAGTTTGTTAGCCACCTTAAGAAGGCTATAAAAGATAGGATAGACGTTCCTGTTGGCTTCAAAACGAAGGATCCAATGTTATGGAAAGTGGAAATATCAAAGAGCTGACAACTAATATCCCCAATTCTGATGAATTATTGGAAGAATCGAATGTGTCGGGTGCTTTACCAAATATCGGAAAATTTTTACCTCTCTGATATGATAGAACAAGTCGAAACCAAGATAAGGGTGCGATTTTGGAGATAGAAGCTTTACACTTGTGATACAAGGAGTTAAAACCCAGCTATGGTAAGGATGGAGCAAATGTTCTCGTTGAAGAAGAGGTTAGAAAACAAATTCCCGAAACAAAATTTTCTGATGAGGCTTTGCGAAAGAGAACGGGAAGGGCTGAGAAAGTCTATAAACTTTTAAATAGTATTGAAAATCAAAAATAGAACTAATTAGGTCTTTTCCCGCGAGGTCTATTTTAAATTTATCTGACAATAATGCTAACCGTGTCATTGTCGGAGTCTTGAGAGCAGGACGAAATTTATACTGATCAAAAATATATATATATATATATATAAATATAATACAATTTGGCCTATATTCAACTAAATCTAAAGAATGTAGCTTTATTTACCACGAGACCATCTTTAAGGATGACCTCTGGGTCCATTTGGATACTTTTGTCCCCAAAAGCCCATTTCACTAGTACTGTTCGGAGTTACAGTATAAATATTAATATAGAGTTCTATATTTTTAACGAAATTGTTGAAATAAAAATTATATTTTGTAAGGTGCAGTGTTTTTACAATTAAATATTGACGGTCAGAATAATAATAATACTTATCATCTTATAACTTTATTACTACTTTAACGCAAAAAAAAAATGTGACCAATGAGAGCAAATTTTAGTGAACGTCTTATACTAGCATTCGAAGATACAGTAATATACTGATAGTGAATTATTATTTGACGATCAGGCGCGATTCCATAAACAATAAACTACGTGTATTATGTCATCATAATTTTTGATATCAAGATTACGATTGATAAACGTTTTTTTTTCTTTTCTTTTATTATTTCTATTCGAAAAATTATACTTACAAAAATGTCAATTCTTAATAAAGATATTCTTTTGTATATTTCTCAAGAATTTGGGAATAATAGTAATCCTTTATTCTCATGTTTGTTAGTTAACAAGCTTTGGTTTGAAACTTTTGTATCAATCCTTTGGAAGGAACCTTGGAAATTTCTGAACGGAGATCAAGAACGTGTGTTTCTTTTGTTTAATACTATTATATTACATTTATCTGAAGATTCAAAAAAACTTCTAGCAAGTCAGGAAATTTCACGTTTAACATCTTTACAGCAAAAACCTTTGATTAATTATATCAGTTATTGCAATCAACTTGACCTAAGATTTGTTCAAACATATATTCATTTACTAACTGGATCTAGTGAAGAATTGGATTATCAACGATACTTCATTGAACAAGAAATTTATAAACTTTTTATGAGTAGATGTTTAAGATTAAGATACTTAAAATTAGAGTATCAATTTTATAATCATCAATTACATCATTTTCCTGGCGCTAATACTTGTCTCTCAGAACTTGTTCAATTACAATGTACTACAAATATTGACTCTGAAGTTTTTTTTGGGTTATCTTTAATTTGTAAAAAAATAGAAAAATTTTATATAATATCATTTTTAAATGAGAATCTTGGATTAAATCGATTAATTCAAGTTCAACAAAATTTGAATTATTTTAGACTTGAAATTGATAGATTTAAAGAAAAAAATTATAAAAGGAAAGATACTTGTAAAGGTTTAGGAAATGCAATTATGAAACATTCAAAGAATATTCTTCATTTCAAGGTTACTTTAGATTGTGATGTTGATTTTCCTCCTCTTGAATTTTATCAAAATTTCGTAAATTTAAAAACCTTATCTTTATATAATAATAATCGTGTTAGATGTTTTGATTCAAGATTTTCTTTATTAGAATGTCCTAAATTAGAAATACTTCAAATTGGTCGAGTTTCACAATTCGTTTTATCAAAGATAATTTCAAAAACTGAAGGATTACTTTGGTATATTAGAGCAGGTTATACATATGATGAGAATCAATCAAAAGATTTAATTCGAACAATTTATCAACATTGTCCAGATCTTTGTAATGTTTACCTTATAATAGATGATCAAGATTTTGAAGAATTAAAACAATTATTGATGAAATGTAAAAACTTATTTGAAATTATATTACAATCTCATAAACGTGATAAATTAATGGCAAATGGTAGTATTTTATTAGATTTATTAGTTAGGTACGCACCAATTAATTTGGAAGAAATTGAATTAGTATCTAATTGGGAAATTACTGTGAAGGATTTGGAAAAATTCTTAAAAAATTGGGCACTTAGAGAGAATCCATTGGAACTTAGAATTCGACGTGTTCCTAGTATCACAGATGAACATTTAAAAATTCTTGATATATACAAAGAAAAAGGAATTATCAAGTTATTTAAGAATATGGAAAAACATTAGAAAGTATATGAATTTCTTTGTATTAAAGAAAAACTTGTGTTCGTAATATTATCATAATTTCCTTAATAAACAATAATAAA
Organism: Rhizophagus clarus; assembly: GCA_015698045.1. Taxonomy (NCBI): domain Eukaryota; kingdom Fungi; phylum Glomeromycota; class Glomeromycetes; order Glomerales; family Glomeraceae; genus Rhizophagus; species Rhizophagus clarus. The sequence continues at coordinate 505,266 of BLAL01000300.1, forward strand.
ATTTTTTTTTCTCCATTTAACAACGGTTATAGTTAAACATAACAAAATATAGAGGTAATTATTCTAAGAAAGTGCCATATTAGCTATAAGACATTTATATTCGTTTCAAATTATTTGAATATAATTAACAAGAAAATAATCATCTGATAGACTTTGAGAATGAATCATGTGAATGAAAAACATTCAATAAATGCAAAAAAATACTGTACGTAAAGATGGACACAAAAAACTTGATTAATTCTATCATCTTTTATATTTAGTTACTACTTAGTACCTTTCCCGTATAAAAATTAAGTTAATTCATAAAATACAACTAATACGATTTATTTTAAAGTAAAGTCGTATCGTATTATATTCACTAATGGATACACAACGAGTGTACAATTGCTCGAATAATACGAATATAAAAATCGACTTTAGAATAAAAATAATTAAGCAATAACACTCTAAATTTGATTTAAAATAAAAAAGTGATAATTAGGTTAAAACTCTATTAATCAAGAAATCATTAAATTTTGGAATTAACTCTTCAAATATTTCATTATGATCATTTATCTCACTATATATCACTAAGTGATTGATACTTCGAAAGCGCCTTATTCATTCTATCATATAATTTAACTGAATATGATCTTACTAATTGAGGTATGTCCACCAAAAATATATGTGTGATTCAACACGTCCTGTGCATGGATCATAACGCACTGCCTAGATGTCACTGCCTAGATGTCTTGCAATACCTACAACGGTCACATAAATCCTCCTTCGCAAATAAAATTCTTTTCGCAAACCACCCACTTTTTTCAACCGAGCCTAGAAAACGCTATTTCAGAATAAATAACCTTGCACCAATGACCAACCTAACTTTCTCCTGCTGGAGAGGTCCGAAGTTTTAAAACGACAGAACTTATCGATCGCCTCCGTAAGGAGGAAGACTTGGAATTTAATGAGAAGGTTCTTGAAATTTTAGAAAGCAAGAGACTACCGGTCATTCATTTCTCAAGATAAGTATATACTGTACAATATGGTTTAGTAATCGATCTTGTGGACTTTGAAAGAAACACCTTAAACTTGCTTTCACCTTTGAGCTCAACATTCCAAAGATTCATTGTTACAGAATTATTTCACATGCCAGGTAAGCATTTTGAGATCCGTAACAGTAAAGTCGATTTCAACATTATGTTTATTGCTAATAATTAACTTGTCAAAATGTCGCCTAGAAGTAACAATTTATCGATATATACTGTACATGTATCTCTTGCTCGCTTTCTCAAAGTACTCGTTGTTTTTAATTAATTTAATAAATTAAAAACATTATTAATCCACGTTTCTCTATTGTTTGAACCTCAACTCATTATAATTATGATAATCGCTTTTGAACATATTATAAATATGAAATCTAAAAATCAAAAGCTTGAAATTATGTTATGAATCGGCATAATATATATAACTAGTAATAACACTTGCGGAACTTATGAAAAAAAATTTTTTTTTTATTTGGATATACAAATTTCAGAATTATGTAAAAATTATAATGACTCTCAATAAAAATAAAAAATAATGACTCTTTCTGATTTATAGTCACTATTCACGGTTCATCCCATATTCGATATAGCAGTGATTTGTATCACATGAATTGTGGTTACTCAACCGACGTGTTGACTAAAAAATATAATTTTTTATTTGTTTTTTTAAACAAATAAATAAGATTTAATGGTAGATATTTTATTATTAGTTATATTTAATTTAAAAAAAAGTACAATAAGTTATACCGTAATAAATAATTATTTAGAATATATTAAATTAGGGAAATAATTTGTTGTAATTTGTATACAGAATCAAGATTTTTCTAAAATATTCTCAATATTAACCATTCTTTCCAAATTAACATTTTTCTTTCCGGAAAAAAGTCCAAATTTAATCTTAACTTTAACTTTATGATATACATTAATATTGTATCTATCAGTAGTCCAATTAATTTTATCATTCAGCACATCCACCTTAAAATTACATGTCCATTCATTATTGGCATCCAAAAGATTTGGAAATTGATCACCAGATACTTTTCTTTCTCCTACATATCCTTTAATAAATTTTACATTCCCAGAAGCTCTATAAGTATGATACTCTTTCAAACCAACAAAAACTTCTTTTACTTTTAAATCATATTTAAAAAATTTAAGAGCCAATTTCACAACAATAGGATTTCCAGGACCAAAGGTACTATAATCCATAAAAACATCATAACCTAATCCACGTTTCCAAGCTTTCTGATCATCCCATTCAACCCATTGAATAGGATCTGGCATTGGCATCGGACTATAACGTGTAATGTTACAATTGCATTTAATCGTCTTCTTTGAACCTTGACATTTCCAAAAATTACTTTTCCTTTTAATTTTTGCTTTCACTTTATAATAAATGGATCCAACACCCAAACTCATTGACGGTGGTAAATCATTAGGTAACGAAATCTGAAATGGAATACTCATATTTGTAACCTTTTCATATAATTCTTTTTTTGATCTCACATTATTTTTCAAATTTCTACTTTGCCATAATACCAATGATCGATTCAGAATTTGCTGTTCGTGAAGATAATGAATTGTTTCTACATATGTTTGAGTATAATATGAATTGGTGGCAGAATTATATACTTGTCGAGTTCTGACTACTTGTTCAGTCCAATGAACATACTCTGTACCCGTGATGGAAACTTCAATTTGTTTGGCATTTAGAGCTTCCTCTTCAGGAAATTGAAGGTGTAAGTTTCCGGCTACGTACGAATTTGTAATGCCTAACATCTCATGTTGAAATCTATCAGATCCTTCCACATAAGAAAACCATACTTTTTTACTAGATTGTGTGTACGAAGAACTTGGAGGTTGGAGTAGTGCCATTTACAAGTTATCTTAAACCCCAAAAAAAAAAAGATTTTTAGAAAAATTCTGTCGATACTTGATCATTTTACTAGTTTTTTATTCCGAAAAAAAATTGTATGACAAAATGTTTCTTCGGAATTTTCCGTTAATAACATGAATTTTAAATTTATCATCTGATATACACAACTTCATTTTTTATATTGTTTGTTCGTTTATCCACAGCCGTGTTACGATTACAGCCATATCCATTGTTTGTTCAAAAATGGAATAATAATTCTATAATAGGAATACAACATGTCAACATGTCTAATGATCACCAATTAAATTTTGTGCTTCTAAACATTCCAGTACTTCCACATTTACATGATTTGTTCGATTCGTATTAACTTACATATGACAATAAAGTTAATTTCATAGATTGGTTAATAGAAGACTATGATTTAATTAATTTATTTCCATTAAAGGGTTCTTTAAAAAATATATGTATATATACGTTGTACAACATATACATCATTCTATTTAAAGTAAACTCATTTCTATAGTAATTTCCTTGCATGATTCATTGCATGAGGATCTTGTCGCATTATAATGACGCTCCTTAAGATAGATTAATTTTTTTTTTTTAGGAGAGGATTTACCCACTTGAAACAAAAAGTCGATTTTTTTTTTTTCATAAAAAATATTAAAAAAATTCCCAATATTAAATCACGAATCGTATTAGTTCACATGATTTAGGTTAGTCAAAAAAAATTACGATAACGGAAAAAGTTCCGATTTTATTTCGGGACCTGCTTACTTCTGAACGCCAATTTACCACGAAATTTTTACCTATTGAAAATAATAGTTATTAAATAAGAGTATTAGAATATCATCTGAACTGCTTTTACAGTTCTGAAATTTATGATATTTGATCTATTAAAATCTGTAATGTTAACTTATTAAAAAATTTATCAGTAAATTTTTAGAATGCGGATCCCTAAAGATCCCATAAATTGCTATAGAATCTTTAAAGATCTGGCATTTTATGGATTCCTTAAAAATTCTTTAAGGAATCTTTAGGATTCCATAAATTATAGGATCCTTAAGAATTCCTAATAAAAAAATCTTTAAGGGTCCTCTAGTTTTTTTTTTATTTCTTTATTGAACGCCAAAGGCAAAGCTAAAACAAAGTTAGTGACATACTATATTACAAGTGAAACCATCTAAGAACTATACTACGTCTATCTAATGATGCAACCTACATTAAAATATAATGAAAAAAAACAAAAAAATTAAAGAATACATCGGCAAATAAAAAGCTAATATAAATCTTTGAACAATATACATTTTAATCTAATCGCTTACACTTTTAGTGCCAAATTTTGATCTATATAACAAATCTCCATTATTCACTACCTATTTATTATTTTCTTTTATTTGCAGTAGATCCAACTATGACGAATAAGAATCATTAATGAGTAAAATCTTTCTCTAACTCAAAGAAATAAGCATGTAATTTTTAGCGTTTATTTCTTCTTCTTGAATCTTCTTCTATTCTGCTGCCATAATTCTGAACATCGCTAGTGTCAATTCATATCTTGGATCTTGAGTATACCAGCATTTTTTACATGTAAGTCTGTATTGCGTGATTTTCCGCCTGAAAAGTTCATCTCATCTTTTCGTAACCATGGGCCTAAGAAATCTGGATTAGTTATTTGTTTTTCACGTTCAACGATATTCATTATTTGTTGTTCTAAGCTAAAACCTGCCAAAAGGTACGAATGACCTTTTATGATAATTTCTCTGGCTATACTCACTATACTCAGTCAATATTTTTGCCAGAATGAAACCATTCGGTCTGTAGAACTTAGATTTTTTGGACAATTATTGATTTCTCTGAAAATGTGATGTCTCGTGATGTGTCTGATTTTATGAGCTGTCATGTTATCTGGGAAAATTCTAACACCAAAATCATAATTGCCATCTTTAATTCATGGCCTTCTTGTCGTAATTCACAATCCAAGGGTCCTCTAATTTAAATTTTTTAATTTAAATTATTTTGAAAGTTAACGTTAAACCTCATGTAAATGATCTACAAATCTGAAAAGATTGGCATGTTGATAAACTTTAACAAATCTTTTCTCTCTTCTCTTCGCATGTTCATTTCTTTCCCCCTTATACATTTTTTCACTATGTCCTTCACATGCTTCCCTACACATTCTTTCTCTTCTCCCTTTTACACATTATTTTACATGTTTCTATCTTTTTCTCTTCACCATTCTTTTCATTTTAAATCGTTTAAAGTATACCTATTTTTTGGAACATGGTAAATATTGTATTATTTTACTCTTTGATTTATTTTTTTTTTAAAAAAAAATTTCTGTTTTCTATTTTACAGATTTCTGGTTCTGTATATGACTCATTAACATTTGTTTCTTTCTTTTTTTTAGATGGTATGTTCTTTGGCTTTCAGGTATATGAAAATTTAGTAGAGGTCTGTCTTCAATTATGAAATGATTATTATTTTGCTTCTTTTATAGAAAAATTAGTGAGGAGAATTAAAAAACAAATAATTCTTTTAACTGAATGGTTCTAACATTTCATTTTTTTTCTTTTTGTAGACTGTCGAAGTTTTTTTAGATAATAGGATGTGCAAAAATTGGCAAGAAAAATTTAAAAGAAAATTTTTTCATTTTTCTTTTTTTGTAGACGGCCAAGGTCCTTTGAGATATTGGGATGCGTAAAAAAATCAAAGAAAACTTTTTTTCTTTTAAATTAATAATTTTTTAGCAAAATATTTCTAATATTTTGTTCTTTTTTTTTGTAGGCAGTTTTCTATGTATTTGAACACATAAGATAATTTGTTAAGTGGTACTTTTTTTCTTAAAGAAAACAGAAACGTTAGTATCATTTCGTTATTTACTTTAAACTTTTATTATTAAGTAACTTTCCAGCCCTTTAGACACTGTATTTTGATGATTTTTTTTATTTTTTACTTATTTATTTTAACAAACATTACTAATTGTCATTTTTCTATTTTTTTTTCTAAATGTTTTTTAGGTTCTGAACATGAATATCCAGCAAGGGTTTCTTTAATTATGAAATGTCAGTTTTTTTTGAGATATTAGAATTTAGGACACATTGGGAATTGGTGAGAAGAGTTAAAAAAATTTTTAAAATAAATAATTCTTTTGATGAAATGTTTCTAATATTTTGTTCTTTTTTTCTTTTTGTAGATGGCCGGTTCTTTGGGTTTAATGAAATGGCTTTTGACGTTTGGATGTTTTCTGTAGATGACGTGTTAGAAATTTAGTGAGAATTCTTTTTTTACATTGGGATATTGGATTAATTTTTTTAACGAAAATTTTATTTTTCTTTTTTTTTTTAAACATTTAATAAGATTAGTGTGGAATTTTGATAATAGCAAGTAAAAAAAAAATATGTTTTTTTTTCTTTTTTATCTTAACAAACATTATTAAATGTTTGTCTCTTTTTTCTTTTATAATTTACAATTAGTGACACAATCCTCTGATTGTTTAATATTAACGATCATGCTAATCTTTGTTCTGTTATTAAAAATAATGTTTAAAAGAACAAAGGGATTTTATTTACATGAGCTTTTCAACGTGGTTGCAGATTTTGGTTAATTTTTAAAAATTATTTTTTTTAACGAAATGTTTGCTAATGTTCCTTACTTTTCTTTTTTTAGATAAGTCTTGACATGTTGGATTTCAGGGATCGTAATCATGATGATTGAGGTGATTGAGACGTGAGAATTGATATATATTTTTTTTAATTTAAGAAACATTATTAACGTTTCTTTTTTTACTTGTAAACATGACGGCAGCAAGTAAGATTCTTTTTTCAATTACCTGTTTGATTTTTTATATATATATGTATTTACCAACACTCGTCATTCTTTTTTTAGGTTTCTTCAAGATGAAACTTGTAAAAGATGATGATAGAGTGAAATTATGGCAAAAATATGTTAGATACTGATAAGTAAAAATAAAATCTTGCATTTTTTTTTAAAAAATTTGATGAACACTACTACAATTTTTTTTTCTTTTTTTTAGTGGATTTCAGATCAATGGGAAATTAATCTTTAAATATCAACTTTAACGATCAAAATTTTATCATGCTATTTGTTTTATTTTTTCAATCATATGGAAAGCTTTAAGTGCAGCAGATGAAGGTCTTGAACCGGTTTAAATTTTGTGTTTTCTTATTGATATTCAGCCATATGAGGTTATAATGATTCACGGCCCCTGAATGTGATGATTGGAACCTCATCGTGATAATTGATATGATATCTACTATGTTTACTAGTATCAAAATGGCCAAAGTGTACATGGTTACACTTATGTTACTTAGAGAAATTATTCCCAAAGTGTACAAAACAGTTATCTTAATGTGATATCTTCGTATTCAGGGGCCTTAATGATTCCAATAGTTCTGCTTTGAGTGACTAAACCGCAAAATTATTTAAAAAAGAAAGGGATGATTGGAACATTTTTTTATTACTTATTATTGTTTTACTATGCATCTAGTAGTTGTAATAGAATATATTCTCATTGAATTGCATTTTACATAATAAAATAAATATATATAAATAATAAATAAAAATAAATAAATAAATAAATAAAATTAATATAGTAGATAAAATGAATATTAAAAAAATACTGATGATAATATACAATTTCCTTATTATTATTAATGTTTTATTTTACTTGACCAATTAGAAATAACATTGCATATCATTGGATCTTAAATCTTAAAAACTTTATTTTTGCTGCTAGAAATACTAGTTTTATGCATTTACATTATTTAATTAATTTTTAATTTATTTTTTTTTTTACATTTAGTTGTTTAAGTGATCATATTAAACCTTTTTAATTCCAATAATATACTATATATATGTTTGATGTTATAAATAAAAAATAAACTTGATAATTTAATATAATATTCAGATAAGTTACAATATAAAAGACTTATTTAAATTACAAACTAAGAAATAAACTTATAAAATATCTTATTACTCTAGCCTTATTGTTAAAACAATTCCATATAAATAAAGAAATACATATATTTAAATAAGTTATAAAAAAAAGATTTATTTAAATTACAAACTAAGAAACTTGTAAAATATTTTACTACTCTAGTCTTAGTGTTTAAATAATTCTAATAAAAATGAAATAAAAATGAATATATCATAAAACTATAAATCTAAACTAATTTTTGACAGTTTTAATATCTAAATGATTAATAAATTAATTAATTTCATATAAAATAATTTGTAAAATTACTTTTTTGCACATATTGCATACCTGATGGCTTTATATTATCAACTATATAATCTAAACATTCACTTTCTACAATTTAATCCAATTTTTCACTTGATTTATCATCAACTATACAATCTAAACATTCACATTTTAGAACTTCATTCACTTTTTTACTAGTGAAATTAAGTAAACGACTTGTATAACATGCTTGTGGATGAAATCCAGTAAAAAGATTAATATTTCCAATTGGTGCATTTATAAATTCCATAATGTTGCTTTTTAATTCCTCACTAATTTTATTATTATCAGGTTGGAAAATCCAACCTGCAATAATATTACTTACTTCTTTAGCAGATAGCCTTTCTAATGGATTTTCATCCCAACATTTTTTCATCAAATTCACATAACATTGTGGAGTATTTTCAATAATTTCAGGTCGTTCACCTTTACAAATACTTATACTGAGTTGAAAATCATGTGCTCTATCATTAAATGGTGGAACTCCAGATGTAAATTCCCACATGATCATAGAAAAATTATATATGTCGCTAGCTGGAGTATATGGTTTGCCCCTTAAAACTTCAGGTGCCATAAATGGAATAACACCATAAATATCATATTCTTTTAAAAAATTTGAAGCTTTGCATAATCCTAAATCACTAATAAAAACTTTGTTCTTATCATTCCAATCCTTTTCATCCTCATGATTTAAAATATTGCCATCATGGAAATCACAATGAATAAGACTTTCCTCATGTATTTTTTTAAGACCAGAAATAATATTATATAACATGAGCAATCTTTGATTCCATTTATATTCAATTATTTTTGCTAAATTGCCTCTTAAATTTCCCTTATTTGCATAATCCATTACTACCATATAATTCAAATTATCTGGATTTTTTGTAAATCCATGTAAATCAATAATTCTAATTGAACTTAAACATTTTTCGTGACAATCCCACTATAAAAAATTAAAAATAAGATATATTAATATAAATGATTTATAATAAAAATGATAAAAATTAAAAATAAATAATATATAATTATACTTCGTTTAAAAATTTATCAAAATTTTCATTTAAATTATTTTCATTCAAATTATCAAGACATTTAAGAGCTACTTCTTTTTCTGTACTGCTTTTTAACCAAATAGTCTTGTATATAATACCAAATCCTCCTTTATCAAGATATTCAACATTTTTAAATCGATTATAAGGGATCCATTTTAATCTTTTTTCTTTAATAAATTTATTTAAAATTGCATTTTTACTTTTTCCAAACCTACATAAAATATAAATAATTAAAATATATTAAAATTTAAATTAAAACTCAAAATTAAAAAAAAGTGATATAAATGACTTACTCTAAAGTTTAATCAGAAATTTAATAAAATTAATATAAATTTTAATTTTGGATAATATATTTATAATATATGGTCTATATTTACAACTTACCGACTAAAGCAATAGAAGTATTTTTTAAATAAAGACCAAAGTCGGTTAATTAAATTATGAATAAATATTATGTGAATATAATAAATAATAACTTACAAGAATCTAAAGTGAATTACCAAGTTAGTTTAAATTATATGTAAATATTATATAAATATGTAATAATAGATAGAATACGACTTACTAACTAAAATAAATTATCAAATAATTTTTTAAATAAAGAAATTAGTTAGTTTAAATTATATGTAAATATTATATAAATATGTAATAATAGAATTAAATAAATAACTTACTCCCTATATTATTAAATAATTTTTTAAATAAAGAAATTAATTATATGTAAATATTATATAAATATGTAATAATAGAATTAAATAAATAACTTACACCCTATATTATTAAATAATTTTTTAAATAAAGAAATTAGTTAGTTTAAATTATATGTAAATATTATATAAATATGTAATAATAAAATTAAATAAATAACTTACGAGCTATATCAGATATTATTGAATAATTTTTTAAATAAAGAAATTAGTTAGTTTAAATTATATGTAAATATTATATAAATATATAAATATGTAATAATAAATAACTTACTCTCTATATTATTAAATAATTTTTTAAATAAAGAAATTAGTTAGTTTAAATTATATGTAAATATTATATAAATATGTAATAATAGAATTAAATAAATGACTTACTCTCTATATTATTAAATAATTTTTTAAATAAAAAAATTAGTTAGTTTAAATTATATGTAAATATTATATAAATATGTACTAATAATAGAATACGACTTACCAACTAAAATAAGTTACCAAATAATTTTTTAAACAAAAAAATTATTTAGTTTAAATTATATGTAAATATTATATAAATGTGTAATAATAAAATTAAATAAATAACTTACGAGCTATATTATTAAATAATTTTTTAAATAAAAAAATTAGTTAGTTTAAATTATATGTAAATATTATATAAATATGTAATAATAGAATACGACTTACCAACTAAAATAAATTACCAAATAATTTTTTAAATAAAATTGGTTAGTTTAAATTATATGTAAATATTATATAAATATGTAATAATAGAATACGACTTACCAACTAAAATAAATTACCAAATAATTTTTAAATAAAGAAATTAGTTAGTTTAAATTATATGTAAATATTATGTAATTATGTAATAATAGAATTAAATAAATAATTTATAACTTACGATCTAAAATAAATTACCAAATAATTTTTTAAATAAAAAAATTAGTCAATTTAAATTATATGTAAATATTATATAATATGTAATAATAGAATTAAATAAACAACTTACTCCCTATATTATTAAATAATTTTTTAAATAAAGAAATTAGTTAGTTTAAATTATATGTAACTATTATATAAATATGTAATATTATTACCAACTAAAATAAATTACCAAGTAATTTTTTAAATAAAGAAATTAGTTAGTTTAAATTATATGTAAATATTATATAAATATTATATAATAGAATTAAATAAATAACTTACTCCCTATATTGTTAAATAATTTTTTAATAAAGAAATTAGTTAGTTTAAATTATATGTAAATATTATATAAATATGTAATAATAGAATACGACTTACCAACTAAAATAAATTACAAAATAATTTTTTAAATAAAGAAATTAGTTAGTTTAAATTATATGTAAATATTATGTAAATATGTAATAATAGAAATATATATGTATATATATAATTCTCTAAAAAAAAAATCTCATTCTCTTAAAAGATGTTAAAAGAAACAGGAAAAAAAAATTACATGATAAAGGAAAAAAGTCTTTACAATATAGTTTTTGATTCTCTAAGGTTTTAATATAACACTTACCAACTAAAATAAATTACCAAATAATTTTTTAAATAAAGAAATTAGTTAGTTTAAATTATATGTAAATATTATGTAAATATGTAATAATAGAATTAAATAAATAACTTACTCCCTATATTATTAAATAATTTTTTAAATAAAGAAATTAATTAGTTTAAATTATATGTAAATATTATATAATAGAATTAAATAAATAACTTACTCCCTATATTATTAAGTAATTTTTTAAATAAAGAATTAGTTAGTTTAAATTATATGTAAATATTATATAAATATGTAATAATAGAATATAACTTACCAACTAAAATAAATTACAAATAATTTTTTAAATAAAGAAATTAGTTAGTTTAATATGTAAATATTATATAAATATGTAATAATAGAATTAAATAACTTATAACTTACGATCTAAAATAAATTACCAAATAATTTTTTAAATAAAAAATTAGTTAGTTTAAATTATATGCAAATATTAAATAAATATGTAATAATAGAATACGACTTACCAACTAAAATAAATTACCAAATAATTTTTTAAATAAAGAAATTAGTTAGTTTAAATTATATGTAAATATTATGTAATTAGAATTAAATAAATAACTTACTCACTATTTTATTAAATAATTTTTAAATAAAGAAATTAGTTAGTTTAAATTATATAAATATGTAATAATATAATTAAATAAATAACTTACTCCCTATATTATTAAATAATTTTTTGAATAAAGAAATTAGTTAATTAACTCAAAAATAATAGAACTAAACATAGATGACATATGGCTTACACCCTGTAATATGTATTATTTGGTAATTAATTAGATGTAAAAATTATCACAAAAGTATATACAATAAATTAAATAACACTTACAATCCTTATAATCTAATCGTGCATTTAAGTAAAAAATATAATTAGTTTGAATATTATACGCATAATTAAATATTGTAATTTACCATCTATGATATGATTAATTATTAATTAAATAGTTATTTAAACAAAAAATTTAGTTATCTGAATAGTATATAAATAAAGTAAAAAATAAATAGCTGATAACTTACCAACTATATGATATATATTATCGATTGTTAAAGTTATAATTTTAATTATTTATATAATAATGGTTTTGTTGTTATTTTATTTAAGATAGTTTATTAACTTACAAGCTAAGTTATTTAAATTGTATATGAATATTACAGTATATAAAGTATAATATTATTTAAATTATTCACAATAATTTTAACAACTAAGTTTAGTATATTTTACCTTCAGGTTCCTTGACGTTACTTGAGACTAATTTATTATATTGGGCAAATTTGTTTAAGAATTTTTGAATAATTCTAACTTTTTATTAAATAACCATGCTATATGCTTTTTACCTTCACTATTACTGTGATCCATTATATGCAATTATGTCAAGTCTCCTCCTAAAAAGATAATTTTCTAGTCATATAATATTTATGCAAAAATGCAACTATGCTGATCAGTTGATCACAAAAACCCCGGGTAGTTACCCCGGATGCATCTAGGGTAGTTCCCTGGATTATTGACCAACTACCCTGGATGCTTGATCAGAACAGCGCTTCATACCCGGGTACTACCCTGGGAGCATCCAGGGTAACATCTTGGGGTAGTACCAGGGATTTTTGCACATTTACCCTAGATCAAAACTTTTCTACCCCGGATGAAATTATCACTGATCAACATACTACGTGATGTTTTCAAGTTGGCTGAATTTTAAAACCTAATTCTGGTCAGCATTAAAATTTGGCCGGAATTACTCAACGGATATTTTGATAAATTCCATAAAAATTCTTGGCAAAAAATGATTTTTGTATAGTCAAGATACTAATACTATTTATTGATATTGTACATGTAAATATCATGCCTTTACCCATTAAGTTAGAGTTACTAAAAAGTCGTATTAGAGATATATGGCGTCTCATTGGGCAATTGTGGATTAATTGCGAAACCATAATTGATTACAAATAAGGATGGTGCAGAATATTATTTTTAAATTTTTATTAAATGGTTTTTAATCATTAAAATAATTAAAATTTTTACGCTCTTTGATAAATACCATTTTTACTTTTATATTATAACAATTAAAAAGTTTTTGCATTTTTTTATTTTTTATTAAACAATTAAAAAAAAAAAAATAACAATGATTAAAAAAAATCTTTTTTTTTTTTTTTCATTAAAACGATTAAAAGACCATCAAAACAATTATTTTTCATTAGAATGATTATTGTTTTTTCAACAAAATGATCAATCGTTTTTTTTCATTAAAAAAAAAAAAATCGTAAAATGACGGGATCAGTTTTTTATTAACACAATTTTGAAAAAAAAATGCCTTTTAATGTTTCTTTTTTAATAAAGTGATTTTAAACAGTATTAAAAACTTTTTTTTTTTAAATATTTTTTTTTATTAAAAACTTTATCAAACATTAACCAATCAGAATTGCGAATCACTAACCTAGTGTTCCAAACGGGCCAGGTCATAGTTTGGCTGACCCGATTGACCCGTCTAACCCGAAGTTAAAAAAAAAATGTCGACATTTCAGCGTTTTTTTTTTCAGAAATCAGAATTTTGTATGAAAAAACATCGTTTTTTCTTAGTAGTCAATGCAAAAAAAGCCTCGGCTTTTTTTTTTTACCAATTTAAGGCTCAAGCCAAGCTGTAGTCTGGCTTGACTTGACTTGAAAAAAAAATTCTGGAATGAGCCAAGCCACAAAAAATCTTGGCTCAGCTCATTCAAGCCAAGCCGAGCCATGAAGAATTTTTGCTCAAGCCGAGCTGGGCTTGAGCTGGCTCAAGCTGGCTCAAGCTTTATCATCAAGAAAAACGGTTTCATTAAACTAGGAAAAAAAGTTGCGAAACTGTTTTTATTAAAATCGTTAAAACCGTTAAAATCGTTAAAAAACGTTACGAAACGTTTTTTCAATTATCAAAATGTCGAAACGACATTCTTTTTTTTTAAAAAAACGAATAAAAAAAAAAATCTTTTTTTTTTTTTAACTAAACGATTATAAAAAAAGATCATTGTTTTTTACTAAACGATTAAAAAAAAATTCGTTTTTTTTTAATTAAAAAATCGCGTTTTAAAAAAAAAACGTTTTTTTTAATAAAGCGATTTAAAAAATTCGATTTTTTTTTAATTATCATAAACAATAAAAAAAAATCGTTTTTTTCTTTAGTTATGATTGAAAAAAAATAATTAAAACAATTAAAAAATCATTTTTTTTTTTAATTAAAAACCTTAAAAAACGTTTTTAAATCAAAATTTTTTTAAAAAAACGTTAAAAACGTATTTTAGCATTTTTTTTTTTAAAATTAAACGCTTTAAAAAATCGGTTTAGCGTTTTGTTTTTTAAAATTCAATTTTAAAAAATACTCAAGACGATTTTTTTAAAGAGTTTAACACTTTAAAAAAATCATTTTAGCGTATTTTTAAATTAACACTTTAAAAAAAACGTATTTAGCGTTTTTTTATTTAAACGCTTAAAAAAACGGGTTTAAATCAAAATTTTTTAAAAAAAACGTTAAAAATGTATTTTAATGTTTTTTTTTAAAAAAAATTATTTTAAATTAAACACTTGAAAATCGTCTTTAACGTTTTTTAAATTAAATGCTTTAAAAAAAAACATTTTGTTAAATTAAACGCTTAAAAAAAGAACGTTTTTTAATTTAACGCTTAAAAAACGTTTTTTAAATGTATTTTAGCGTTTTTTTTTTAAATAAACACTTTAAAGTAAATGTATGTTTTTTAGCGATTTTTGAATTAAACGCTTTAGAAAAATCGTCTTTAGCGTTTTTAAATTTAAACGCTTAAAAAAATGGTTTTTTAACGTTTTTTTTTTAAATTAAACGCTTAAAAAAATCATTTTTTAGCGTTTTTTTTTAAATTGAGCGCTTAAAAAAAATCATTTTTTAGCGTTTTTTTTAAATTTTAACGCTTAAAAAGAAAATTCATTTATTAGCTTTTTTTTTAAATTAAACACTTAAAAAATCGTATTAGTGTTTTTTTTTTTAAAGAAATTAAACGCTTAAAAATAAAGTATTTTAACATACTTTTTTAAATTAAACCGCTTAAAAAAAAGTATTTTAGTGATTTATTAAATCAAATGCTTAAAAAAAAAACGTTTTTAGCTTTTTTTTAATTAAACGCGTTTTTTAAAACGCCTAAAAAAAATGTTGAAGAATGTTTTGACATTTTTTTTTTAATTACTTTAGTAAAACCGGTAAACATCTTTTTTTGTGTGATTTGTTTATATAAACCTAGCTTTGATTTTCCAGCCTCTGTCTTTCCTGTCTTCCTGTCTTCCTCTCTCTGATTTTTTTATTTCGCTTTTTTTTTTTTTTTTTTTTTTTTTAAAAAAAAACTCTATTTACTGAATTATTTCTGGATGTTATCCCCTCTGGCAGCATAGGTTAGAGGTTAAAGATGGACTAATTGTGACTACTGACACGAAGTTTGTCAGGACTGGTGAATAAAAAGCCTTATTTAGTGCAGGTATTTCCTGAGTTTCTAATTTAAAAAGAGAGGTTCCTATAAGCCGGGTTATGTAAGTTACCTTCCGCTTTATTTTTCTAACTTTGTCATCCCTTTAAAAATCTTTTTTTATTTCCTTTCCTAACTTTGTTATTCCTTTTTCAAAAAAAAAAATTTTTTTTATTTACTTTACTGTTTTACTTCCACCTCACTATCCTTTCTTTTTTATTTATATTATTCTTTTATTTTGTAGACCAGATTTTTTTTGGCTGCTTGGTTCCTTTTTTCTTTTTGCGGGTCAATTTTGAAGTACTTTTTTTTTGTAAGTCAGGTAGGAACCGGACGTTTGGAGCAGTGTTCGGAAATGACCTGATCATTTGACCATTCAAATGATTTAGCTAATTATTCATAATCCTTTGTCATTTGGTCATTTCAGTCATTTGATTTTGATTCGTTAATATTCTTATCATGTGATTCAATCAAAAATAAAAAAAAATAAAGTAAAACATAATGCAGGCCAGAACTATAGTACCGGCCAACATTACATTCAAATGACTCATGTTATTTGTCATTTGAGCAATGAAATGACACGTCATTTGTCATTTGTCATTTGAATCATTTGTCATTTCAAGTCATTTGCCGAACACTGGTTTGGAGACTTGGATGATTGCAGGTACTATATAGGTGGAGCTTATATTTTTGTTTTTAGGTTGTCTGACTCCTGATGGCTTGGATGAATCCAGAATTATAGGTACAATAGGGAAGCGTTGGTCTAATTGAGTTAAAGAAACGTACTAGTGTCTTTTTTCATTTATTTTGAGGGAATAGGTTATTTATTTGAACTAAGTGCTCCTGGAGACTTTGATTTCTTAAAAAAAAATTAAATTTCTTAAAGAAACATCAATAGAAATAGCATTAATGTTTCTTTTTGTTTTGGTTTGCAATAGTTGGTTTGATAGGAATAAACTATTCATAATATATTTGTGTTTTATTTTATTTTTTTTATTTTTTTGATTTAATAAATAAAATTAAATTTATGTAAATAAAGTCTAGTAATAAATTGTAGTAAATTGTAATATAAACAGTAAATTTAATAAGCAATAATATAAATTTCATGGTAAATCAGTGATTAAATCATGTAAATTCCGTATGAATTCCATGCAAATTCTGTATCCAAACCATATTTATAGTGATATGGAATTGTGCATTTTTCCGTATCTTTTTAACGGTCTATTGTGATACGTTATTTCTAAGGGAAAAAATCGTATAAAAATCTTATTAAAAACGTATCCAGTTTTTTTATAGGGTGACACAGCAGAATATGAAGAAGACTTGTACCATGGAACATCTTGCATTGGGTTGCAAAGTAAATCTTCGAAATAAGTAGAACCGTTAATCCACATTAAATTACAAAATTGCTAACTCACCAGATATTGTCCTATATCTTGTAGAGTAATAGAATTGAAGATTATTGTGTCCGGCCAGGAGGGATATTATACTGTTCTATTATGATCATGATATGTCAAAAATATTAAATTTCCTATGGACAATGGGAGAGAGCGATTTTGCCTTGTGTTATAGTAAAAAATAGATCGCCAATGGTCAAAGATATAACGTTACTGTATGCTGTATGATATCTAGGTGTATAAGGTCCGAAATATGCAATCGGCATTTGTTTTATACTAGGAAAACTTTGATCCATTATTTGATGCGAGCAATGATTTATATTTATTTATTGGAATAATATTATAAGTGAACGATTATAGTTTATTATACCATATACACATTCAAAAACTTGGAAGCAACCAAGGTTAATAATCATTATACAGCATCTTGCATTCTATACAACTCCGTTGACAGATGGAATGTTTTTTCCGTTTGCGGAACAATAGAAAATACGATAAATTTGTTGCGCAATGGTGTAGTGGATTGTCAACAGTAACATATGACTCGGATGCCATTTTCCATCTTGTTTTAACATGCTGCTTGTGATGTTTAAATCAATTTTCTATATACCTTGTTGTACACAAATATCTATACCATATTGTGTGTGAATCCCAATTTATAGTTAAAAAAAAATGTAGCATATAGTTAATATATTAAATTCGATTATTAAATATTAATCAATCCAATATTTTCTGTCATTAAATTGATTTATATTAGTCGGTTAATTTTAATATATTCTAATCTTCAATAGTAAGTTTTTGACTGAATAATCAAGTCGTTTACTATTAGTGTGCGAGTTATGCGATTTTTCTAGTGTTATTTGTTTTGAAGCCAATTCTACTAATTGTGCTTTCCACTTGTCTTTTCTTTCCTTGCTAAATGCTTTTTAATCTCTAACTGACTATCCTCAGTAAGTTTAGAATATTTACTTACGCCCAAAGTACAATATAGTTCATAAAGTTGTTTGTCTAATTCCATAGCTGTTGGATGACTGGTAGGAATAGAATCCAAACTACATCTCATTAACACAGCATATTGTTCTGGAATTTGTAAACATTGACCAAAATAAATAACCAAAGCAAAATTTCCATCATAATTCCCATCAACAAAGAGTGGTTCACCACAGATCACTTCCGCTATTAACATCCCAATTCCATAAATATCTGCTGCTTTAGTGAACTCTCTATCAAGTAAAACTTCTGATGCAATAAAGGGTAAAACACCACATAATGTTTTATCCGTGAAACTTTAATCCATGGGACAACACAGATTCCATATAACTTAATTAAGTAATATAGAAACAAAAGGCAAGCTGAGATACCGCTATATTAATACATGCTAATTAAAGACACCAGTCAGTTATTTTCAACTGAAGTAACTTTCATACTTCCATCATATCAATAAAAAGCTCAATATGACAGAAACTTTATCATGTACAAAAAAAAAAAAAAAATTAGGAAAGAAAGTTAAACTTTTCCTGGTTTAGTGTTTCGTAGACTTTTCTAGTGATTACACGTGTAGTATCACTTATAATACACATTAAAGGAACCATGTTTTCTCCTAATAAATAAACAGGAACTCAGTATACATAATAAATATTTATTAGATAAATCAAGAATGATAAAGAATTCCTGTTCATTCATATTAATGATTCACTCGTAAATAACTAATCTCAATAATAAATAAAAAAATATTTATTTAAGTAAATTTATATGAAATATTGTATAAATAGTCTTAAATGGTATTTTTAAGTTAATTGTATATGCCCGCATATTTTTGTATGATATTAAAGTGCTAAGTTACTATGGAACATTGACTCGTATGATTTTATAAAGGAAATTGATTAAGTTTTTTGTGAAATAGCTAAGTATTAAACATATTAAATTTACACATCGGCTTTCCAAGTTTTTTAATTCGCTTTGCAGCATAGCACGGCATTTAATTTATCTGTGAAACGTGCATAAACATATTTTGTTTTGATAGTTTTCTTTTCCTATATAAGTATATAAGAAATGAAGCCCCTATCAAGGCAAGTACGATTGATGAAATTATAATTCCTATGATCAAATTTCTCTTTTGAGTACTTGAATTTTTGTTTAAATCAGGTTTCGGATTAGGATCAAATTCACTGACCCATTTGTAATTGGATTTATCACTCGTGTCTAGAATAAATGTTTCATTTGATAATTGAATATTATCTCTTCCAAAAAGCACGATCATATAATCACCGACCAAAATAGACTTATGGTAACAACGTGGATTTGGTGGATCTGTGACATTCGTGACATTCGCTTTTGACCATGTATAAACAATTTGTGATGTGTCTAATATCACAAGATCATCTAATACAGCATTAATATTAGTATCACAGCCTCCATACACGATAATACGACCATCTTGGGCTATATAATTCAGGGAACAATTTAATATATTACCCATTTTGTTAATTTAATTCACAAAAATAAGATTTAAAGATATAATTACTTAGAACAGCAGAATGGCATGAACGATGTGCTGGTGAATAACCACCGGCATACTGAAATATAATGTATCTTATAAGCAAGAAGAGAGAATGAACAATCGATTAAATTAATTTAAAAGAAATACCTTACCATTGAAGACCATGTATTATTATTTGTATCATACAAACTTAGCTATTTTTTTTTGTTTAAAAAAAAAAGTGATCAGTAAATATACAGTTTAGACACTCAATTAATCAATTAAACGGCGCCGATTTACCTGTGATATATCTGCTAAATCTCCATTATGTAAGGTACCACCTATATAAACAATATAACCATTTTGTAACAAAGTACCCGTATGATCGTACCTTTGTTCCGGAGCAATAATTGTTTCCCACACTAGCGTCGATGTATCCAAAATATCCAAATTATGATTATAATTATTAGTGCCATCTTGTAAAGGTAAAATTCCACCATATCTATACATTTTTCTAGTATTAATATCACAAACGGTCTGGGTTTGGCTGTGAAAATAAGACAAAGGTGGATTGGTAGTCGTATGTTTGTCCCATTGTTGTGAACTTATCCCATAAATGTAGACGAAATTTGTTGGTATTGATGTATCATTTTCTCCAATATACAAAATTAGAGAATCATCAAGTCCACAAGTTGAAAACGCGCTCCATGCATGATCTGGGAGATCTTGCGAACTAAGTTCCACCCAACGTAATGGTTCTCCTACTTTGACTACAAAGGGTTGCTTAACGTCTAAATAATAAAATTCATTGGAAAATATTAACCCTGTAAAGTCATCCGGGAGTTTGGGATTGAGACCACCTGTAATATATATTTTAGAATCTGTAAATACTGCGCTGGGGCCCCAAACTGTCTTAGGCATGAAAGCCAAAGTGAACTCATTGAGATACAGGCAAATAACGATTAAGCAGAGGAAAAGCATTATCAATAATCATAAAATACACTTTGGCATTTTTTTAGTTCGTCTAAATACCAAAAATCAATGAATTCTATTACGTAATGTATCCTTCTTATACTACTACAACCTATTGCTAATAACCTCCTGATCGGCATCAATTTACACGTTTTATGCAAATATAGATATACTTATTGGGCCGCAATTTTATATGTACAGTACTTATTTATGCATTCCTAGAAGATTTTACAGTACAGTAAAATTAATTATTGAATTATACTATTGATTATACTATTTTTGAGTGCAATGGTTCTGAAACTTTTTTTAAATTTTTATTCATTTTTAAAATTTTATTTATTTTTTAAAATGGAAAATAAAAAAAAAAACATGGGCGAAAGAAATAAAAACAATAAACTATATTTATACTCACTATTGAGAACGTGATAGTTGTGATACAAACTCTTACTATTGTGTAAGATAAATCAATTATATCCTGGCTAATTGGAATAGTAAAATACTATCGGCCGATCATTTATCCGATCCTAGTAAAATTTTACTCATTCCTAATTAGCCAGGTGATTATAATACATAGAATACATAGAATTCAATGTAATATAGTTTATCTTTTCTCAAGCACATATCTCTTTATATAGTATGTTTGCCAAGCATTACGAAGATAACCTCAATAAGAATTTTCGGAATGGGAATTCCGGAATCCGAACATAGCCACACTCAATTAAGATGACTAGGCGTTCAGTAATGTTACGGGTATCGGCAAAATTTTTCTGTTTTAACGATAACCTATTCAAATTATCCTTTTTAAACTTATCCTTTGATTTCACACTTATAAGATATCCTTTTTAATGTTTATTTATTGAACATGTTTATAGAAATTTTCAAAACTGAATTGATCATATAAATAGTAAGAAGTAACTTATTAGAATTATTTGGTGATGTGCAAATAGCTCACTTTCGTAATTTGTTTCATAATATTATCATCGGCACGTTTCTTCATTCATTCAGGAACCGACTAGAATATTTTTTTGGACATGACTCTAATGATTCCATTAATGATTAACATTCTATTTTATTTTCTTGTATTGTATTGAATCCATCAAACTAATGTTGCGGGCGAAACCGAAACCTGCCAATAGGCGGAACCTCCGAAACTGGGCGAAACTAGTTTCGCTACAGGTGTAAATCCGAAACTTCTGAAACTTCCGAAACCTCCGAAACCTCCGTAATCCAAAAAGAAGGTGGTTGACCAAATTTTTATATACTCTATACGCGCAGTCAGCACGCCGTTATTATGTATGCAATAATGATAATACAAGGGGATAGATACTAAACCTAGACGCAGAGGTTTTATTAAAAATTTAGATGAAATTATTGAGGATAGTAAGAAATAGCAGATATGTGTATAAAAAGAATATATTGATATTCACAATGCAACGTGAAAACGAAAGTGACATAGAATTGAAATAATTTTATTCTATGTAGATCTTATAATAATGCGCTGTATATAAAAATTAATAAACCGTAAAATTTTTTAAAAACAAAATTAAGTCTGGGCAAGTTTCGGACACTAAATAATTTGAAATTTAAGGTTACGGAAGTTACGGAAATTTGGACAGGTTACGGAGGTTTGGGATTTTGACTTAAAAAGCGAAACGTTTCGTCAATCACAATCACAAAACAGTTTCGCACGCAACATTACATCAAACACCTATTAATTCTTCGCTTTAGAGAGCAACAAAAATAGATATAATCTGGATCCAACTAAGAGATCGTGACCCAAAGTGCTTAATTCATCATGTGTATGAAAAAAAAAAGTTTACCCACTTATGACATTACATCATCAACGTTTCATCGGGGAACACAAAATTGGGGAAGAACAAATCCTGAACATCCAATTAATTTTCGTATCACAGTATACGAATCATGTTTTAGATGTTTTCGAACCCTTGTTCTCATTAGTTAATAATTCCAAGACATTTGTTACAAATTAATTTCGACGCTCAAAAACGAGAGATTACGCTTCTCATTGCCTGACAAGTGACAACATAGTGTAAACTATTACTTATTCAATTTTAACATCATATTAAATTCGTTAAGAACAAAACCCTTTTATTCTGCCAATACAAAAGACTATTTGCTTTTATTTAGTGTATTTTATTCCTTATTCCATTTCAACCTCAGATTTCACATAAATAGCGTTAAAATTAATATATTCTTTTCGTTCCTTTATTCTGTCAGTACAAAGGATTGTTCGCTTTTATTTTGGCGTTATATTCCTTTATTTCATAACTTGTACGTCTGAGTACAAAAGATTAAAAAAAATTTTTAAACGACTGGGCGAATTTGCATCACACCGTAGTAACGTCCGTACTAATTCACAAACTTGTTCATAAAATCTATCAAAACATGTGATACGAAATTATGCTACTAAGCTACTTGCTAGTCCGCCTAGTCGTGTAAGACACGAGTTTTCTAAATTAATGTTTGCCATAAAAAATAAGATTATGTACACACATATATATAAATATATCAGTTATTTCACGTACGCCGTGAAAATCATGATATTCCACAGTTCCCCGTGGCCCGTGAGCTGGCCCGTGAAACGTGGGTAATTCAGTTACCCTTAATCATGCCGTTTGAATCATTTCACCGACAATTACTTCGACAATCCTTTCACCGACCGACAGGGTTCTTTCACCGACAAACGTTCCACCGGCAGTCATGCCAATGCAAATTAAAATTCTTTTTATAAAATCTTTTTTTTTGCTCATTTCCAGCTAAGTATAATAGTTTTTTTTATAATAAAATATTTAATATAAGTAGACAGAGAAAAAAAAAATCTTAAATAATTATGTTTACTACTAAATTGAAGGGAACAATTAAAAATATATATATATATACTGTATATGTATATATGAGATTTATATAAGATTGATATTTCATATTACATACTGTATATTCTTTTTGTGTATATACACACTATCTCGTATTATATAACAGCAATAATATGCCTGTATAGTGTATAGGAGAAAAAAAATTATAATTTTATTGTGATATTTAAAAATTATTTAAGTGTCGGTGAAATGATCCTGTCGTTTGTATTGTTGGTGAAGTGATTGTCGGTGAGCTAAACGCGACCCATATACCTTTGAAGTTAAAATAATATAATATATTTTCTATACTGTATATGGTGAGTAATTTGAGTTTGGGAATAGTCTTATAATACCTTAAGAAATGCTTTAATGCTTTAATGCTCCAATATGAGTACTTTTAATAACAAATCCAGACGTATGGATTACGGTATAAAGTTAGATGTCCTGGACCATGTGTTGATAGATTAAATAAAAAAAAAATAAGATCGAGTTTTCAATTAGTCTGAGGATTAAAGAATATAATAATCTGAATAGGTATGACTTATGACAAGAGAATAAGATATCGGGGTAAGAAAATTTTACAAAAAATGATAAATAAAGGAGTAAAAATATAGATAAGAAGAGAGGATGAGGGAACGCAAATCCATTCGTTAAAATCCTGTTTTCCTCCGTATATAATGTCACCATGTGATGCGATAATTACGAATTTATCGACAAAAAACGTAACGATTTTATAGCGAATCTTGCGGATTAAAGATCAAAATTCGATAAATTCTCAGCTGTTATACGAACTATCTTTGCAGGGTTTTTTTTTCAAATGGGAAGTACTATATTTAAACCATTTATGTTTTTTTACTGGCTGTCCTCGTTCTTTTGAACCGAGGCAACAACGTTTTGCGACTCTACATTAATAGACAGTACATTTAGTTTGTTTCTAATTTCATGTAAATATGTAATTCTTGTTTAATTCAGATAAGCCTCAAAATTGGTTTATTAGTTACAATGTAATAGTTAGTCATATAATGTTATCCCATTATATATATTACATTTAAAAGCATAAACACAATAATTTTGTCTCATAATAAATATCCTAATATATAATTAATAATACTTCTAGTTGTTTCATAATTGACATTATTTATTTCATGATCTTCGAGTGTTTCCGATTGATTAATATATTTCTACTGCGATGAGATGCTACAACGTTACATACCCTGTGATTAATTGATTGACCAACAGAAATTTTTCTCGTGTCAAAACGTTATTTACTCAATCGAAAATTAAAGTTTAAAAAAAAAAATGCATGCATGTGAACAAAGAAACTTCTAACTTAAAATAAAAATAAACATAAATAAAAAGAAAACTTTAAAAAATATATATTTATACAGTACAATAAAAAAAAAAAAATTCTTTATTATCCTTGCAGATAGATTCATTATGTTCATCAGTACTATATTATTATAATAATATAAACTTTACATGATACAAAATGAAAGGCGTTACTCATATAATAATGTTTCACATTACAAATTAATTAAATAATTTGGATCGAGTATAATTAATTTTGTGATACGTTTTTTTCACGATCTACAAACTTTATATAAACTTGGTGTACGACCTTTTATTCAAAATTTTTTTGAACATTTAAATTTTTTACTCTATTATCTTATTTAAAAATGTATTCAATTTAAAAACATGCCAATCCCAAAAATTAGGATTTGGCCTTTAGTATATGTATTCAAATACTTTAAATTTTTACTCTATTATTTTATTTAAAAAGTGGATTCAGTATATCAATTACAATTCCCAATTTTAAATATTATTTAAGCCACTGATCGGTGTCTCCTTAGGAGTTTTACAAGGTAATTTACTTAAAAAATTTTCAATTTAAATCCGGGTTTCAATAAAAAAAAAAAAAAAAAAAAAGGTTACACGATATTAATTTTATTTTTCTTTTGAAATCAACATTAAGTGACAGATAGTAATTTATTTTATTACATTACAGAATTTTGTTCATTTTATTACTTTACTCATTTTATTAATTTACAGAATTCTGTTGTCACATTTTAAACATAATGGCATTATCATTAAATTGTTTACATTCTATTCGTTGTACTATAAACATTTTATTTATATTATTCTAGAATTTCGTAATTCCTGATTCACTGACAAAGTAATCTTTGTTAGTGGTTCAGGTATTACGAAAAATTTAATTAATTTTTTAATAAAAATCATTTACATTTACTAAAAAAAAAAAAATCAGTTTATCCGTGTCATTAACAACTTTTGTGTTGAAAAATTACATAAGTAAAATTGTTCGTTACATTATTCAGAAATATGTTTTCGCATAAGCAATGTTCATCATTAAATATTGTATACCCGTCTGATATAGTGACAATAATATTACATTTAATTTGATGATAAATCAGCATAAAAAATATTTCAGGAGGAATCAGATGAACCGCAGTTCGTATTTAAAGATCCATCATAATTATTTCATAACGTTCAAAGGTCTCTTGATGAATCATTTGTATCCCCTTTATAATCCGTGTTGATGATTATTACAAAAATGATTTTACGTTTTAAATTATCAAAAATTCATATACAATAAATCATAATGTCATAAATCAGAGATCATATATTTTTTTTTAATGTATAAATTTCTATTACGTAGCAAACAATTATTAACGTGTTTATAATTTTATTAAAATTTCACGACCCCCTAGAATATCTTTATTATAATAATTTATAAAAATTATATAATCTCCTGAAATATTTATTTCTCCTCCTATATAGCAATTATTGATAGTTATTATTATATTTAATCACCATTAAAACTATCAAACTCTACAGATCCGTTCTTTAAACATTTTTTTTTTTTCAAATCAAAGATTTACTAAGATTCCTTTATTTAATCGCCCAAAGTGAAGGAGTTAATTATAATTATAAAAAAAATGTTGAAATAATCCAAAAATCGTTTTACCCCATCCTCCCCCATCCTCAAGAAAAAAAAGATTCGATATATCACGCGATAACGTGACGACCGCAGCCGCAAAATAAATAATAAATAATAAATAAAAAAAAAAAAATCTAATTATTATATGTCTATATATATATGAGTGAGTATATATATATATTAAAATATATAAGTTATTAGAAATTATCTTTAAAAGAATAAAAAATAAATTCCTCTAGTTCCCTCTTCATTCCCTCTCATTGCTCTTTTGATCCTTTAGTTTCATTTAATAAATTTTTCATCAATTTTCTACCTTTCTTATGATCTTCAACAGTTCTACCAACACGAGATTGAGGTCCATATTGTTTTTGAAAAATAAAATTCCAATGAACCATAAACCAGGATGTATGATATGCTAAATTATCATAAAATTCTGGTGCAATCTTACGAATTTCTGGCAAATTTGACCATGGAACCTGAAAATAAAAAAAAAAAAAATATAATAATAAATAAAGGTTTTTGTTTTCTTTTTTAAATAACGTTCACTAAATTCACCACATTAACCCATAATCGTCACGTTCATTATACTTACCTTTGCAAAATCATGATGTTCATTATGATACCCAATATTCATAAAGAATACATTTAAAATTCCATAATAAGAATATGTTTCTTGACCATCATCAAAAGTATAATGTTCTTGAATAAAATGAGCAGCAGCAGGATGTATACTATAACCAACCCATAAACTTAAAAATAAATAAAATAACCCTCTCATCCCACAAAAATTATAAACCAAGATATCAATTGTTATGGTAAAAACCCAATTAACATATTCCCAAAAACATGGTTCTTTTCCCATCACTAATCCCCTAACAACATACATTACAGGATAAATCATTATCCAAACAAATTTTAAAAAGGAATTCCCACGAATCAATTTTTTTTCCCATTCTAAAGGTAAATCAGGATCAAATCCTATTACACCTTGAAAAGTATGATGTTCTAAATGATATCGACGAAATGACATTGCAATAGGAAATGGAAGTGCAATATTTGCTAAAAGTCCTATAAGACGATTTTGAAAAGATGTTGGTGCCGCCAAATTATGTGTTGCTTCATGAATAATCACGCCATAAAGTTGAGTAAATGATGCTCCAAAAAAAAAGCAATATATCATCATAAGTACATTCCAATCAACTAAAATTTTACCAAATACATAAGCTGCAACTAGTTGCGCTGCTGATGACAATGTAACTATTAAAATAGTTGAAGTATCATAACCATATAATTTTTCAATCTCTGGATATCTTTTTAAAATTGAAAGTTTTCTTTTCATATGTGGTTCATCCAAATCATCTATTGCAATATCTTCATCAACATATGGGATCGATTTCTTCCAAACTCCAATATATAAAGGATTTCTATAATCTGGATTATTGTCTTCCTTTGTAGGTAAAGGAATATCATTAGAAATTTTTGTAAATGGTGGCATATTTTAGATATTAACTATCGTTTAAATAAATTTTAATATTTATTAAAAAGAAAAAAGAAAAAGAAAAAGAAGAGGAAAAAAAGATGCATGCATACAATTTAAATACAAGCAATTACTATTTACGGAAATGCCGGTAAGATCATCAATCTGCTGAATTACCATGCCACACAATCTTTTGAGTAACATTAACATTTCGTCAAAATTTTTCTTTTTACTAAACCTACTCTAGCGTGCAAAGTCGCAATGATGGTTGATCGACAAAAGAATAGATATTATAGCACGGATAGACTCCGTCATCTTATTTATTTAACTTGATTTGGATAAGAACGAAAATCTCAGCCGCTTTCTTCGAAGATGATTTATTGATAAATTTAGTCTAAATCATTATAATTTTTGGTTTAATAATGATTTATCTGTTATAATCTATTAGCCATAATTTGTCAGGTCATAATATTATGTAATACCACAGATATACAGATGTCAATGATAAAAAAAACAAAGAACACGTGCTACACTATAAATCCAATGTGCGCAATTTTTTGAGTAACATACATTTAAACATTACGTATGTATACGGAATTTTTTTCGATTTCATGATTTTTCTTGGGTATTTCTTGGTAAAAAAAAAAAAAAATCTTTCCTACAAAAATATTTAAGGTTTAGGTTAAAATGTCTTTAAATAGAATAAAGGTTTCAGATGAATATATTTATCTAACAAAATCATCACCAACAATATTATACCCGGCAAAGCTTTTAACATTTAATCATACTTATTTAATTGATACTCTTCATCATTCTCCATTTTCTCCATTTTCTAAAATACCAATTGAAATACTTCCTCTTATATGTAAAAATTTAACACCAAAGGATTTAACCACGTTAGCATTGGTTTGCAAACAATTTAGTGAAATATTATATTTAAATAATGAAAAATCTTCTATTTGGTCTATATGTCAGGCTATTTGGAGAGAGAGTAGATTGTACGTTTTACCTCAATATAAAAAACCTCCTTTAAATATGAGCGAGAGGAAATATACTATTATGATGTATGGAACTAAATGGGAATGGGAATCACTTTATGAGAATTCTTCAATTTTATTGAAGAATTATCTGTCATGTTCCAAAAGTATAATTTTTAATTTTTTTCTCAAAAAAAAAAAAAAAAAGAAAAAAAAAAATTAATTTTATTTTTAATATTTTTTTAATAATATGATTTTTACATAATTACATAATTAATTTTTTTAACTTTTAATCCTTCACTTCCTTATTAGTTGAAAAACCTCATATTCATCCGCAAAGAAATTCGAAGATTCAGTTATAATTTCTTTATAAGAAGTTTTCTTTGAACTACCAAAATTACCTGTCATCCATAGATCACCACATCCAAAACAAGGCCCATTTGAATTAGAACAATAAATTGCGTTACTTGGATAATTAACTCTGCTTAATTTATGATTTCCTATATCTTCTTTACCGTTAAAAGAAAAAATAAAACTTTTCGTCGTATTTTGATAATCTAAAGAGGAACGATTGGTCCAAGGATCATCAAGATAAGATCGTTGCCAAGTACAAGGATTATATCCTCCAAGAATTTCTTGACTTTCTTTCAACTTAATTAAAACCACAGTTCCAACTCTATAATCACAACGAGAATGAAATATGGAAGAATCAAAACCATCTTTACTACCTCTTATTAATAATTGAAATTCGTAAGGAATTTTATTACAATCATAATGTTGTTCTTTATTATCAACCCAACTACTTATTAATGCTGCATGAGTTGATTTTATTATAGCTGAGTTAATAATTCTTATCCTTGCTGAAATTTTTCCTTTAGGGAATGTTGGTTTTGATCCAGGTTTCATAAAATATTTTACAATATCTTCATTTAATTCTTTTGGTAAAATTTTTTTATATGGATTTCTCACTTTATCATATAATTCCGTTGAAGATATTTGAAAAAATCTTATAGAAGGTATACAATCATGTAAAATGTTTTCTAAATCTTTAAAATCTTGTTTCGTCCAATTTGATAAATCTTTTTCTTTAAGATGATTAGTTTTAAAAATTCCCCATTTAATTAGATAATTCCATATATCAATTTCTTCCATTTCTAGATCATCTCTTTTTAATAATTGTACCATAATATTTTCATCCAATTCCAAATATTTATTATGATTATCAAATATTAATTGTGGATTACTACATATAGCTTTTAATAAATGATCAAATAAGATTGTAAATGTTTGATGTTTTGAAAGTATTTTAAGAATTGGTAAAAGATTTTGTAAAAGCCACTCAGATTCTTTTTCAATTAAATCTTTTTGAACGTGTTTACATAAATTAAAAAATTCCAATTCATCGGATGCTATTAATAATTCAATAGCTTTGGAACCATTGATATTCTCGAGGGATACTTTTCCACTATATATAAATCTTTTTTAATAATGAATAAAA
Organism: Rhizophagus clarus; assembly: GCA_015698045.1. Classification (NCBI taxonomy): domain Eukaryota; kingdom Fungi; phylum Glomeromycota; class Glomeromycetes; order Glomerales; family Glomeraceae; genus Rhizophagus; species Rhizophagus clarus. The sequence continues at coordinate 535,858 of BLAL01000300.1, forward strand.
GAAAGAAAGAAATTTGATTATTATTTAAAAAATAAATATATATATATATATATATATATATATATATATAATTATTTACATATATAAATAAACACAAAATACGATAAAAAAATACGAATCAATATACGAATTACCTCAAGATGATTTCAAATACATCAGGGGAAATATTCGGTTTCTTAAAAATATACATATCATTTTCTTTCTTTCCCCAATTATTTGAAAGAGCTGTACGAAAATATGATGATCTACTTCTTAATACCAATGTGTGAGCTTTGAATTCTTTCATATTTGTCTCTTCTCCAACTTGAATGATAACATTCGATTCATTATTATCATTAATTAAACTACAAAAATCATTTGATAATTCCTGTAAATATTCCATTTTTTTTTTTTTTTTTTCTTTCCTTTTTTTTTTGAAAATGAAAAAAACGAAAAAAAGAAAAAAAATTTTTTTGTTTTTAACGAGGGAAAATTAGACTTAGTTAAAAATTTTTTTTCGTGAGAATTGATTAGCAATTAGGGAAACAAATTTGACTAGCCCATAATTTAAAGTACGGATGTACGGATGATATCTCGTTATCTGTATTACTATGTACTATCTAATTAACCAAAATCGACAGGTACTCGCTTTTTTTTTATTAATGACAACGAGAAATCATACCATTTTATGAAAAAGCTTGAGAAAAAAAGTATTATAGCTTTGATGAAAAAAAAATCACGAGAGTATTATCATTCGATAGAATTACAAGAATTACACGTGAATGTGAAGGTAATTTCAAAAAAAAATTTATCATCATAAATATGTTTATTACCATAATAAAATTGTAATTATATTAATAATAATAAATAAAAAAATGCTCAAGTTGATCATAAATTTCTTTAAAAACTTAATGAAACTAAAGAATTTCTTTAGAACTAAATGTTTCGCTTATCCATTGATTCAATTCTAACCATAAAATTTCATTGAAAATCGTAACAAATAAATAAACGCCAATTAAACTCGCCGAAATTTCTGCTATTAAGATTAAACTATAATGAGGCATAAATTTACTTGCAATATTATTCGCGCAAAAACTTCGTCCTTTTCCTGATTGAATACAATTTATCCAATCTAAAAAATTTACATCACTATTATTTCTAGTAACAATCGATTTTAATTCAATACAATAAAATAACCAATAAATTGTTACTGTAACAAAAAATAAAACAAACAATAAAAGCTCTCTCCATTGGATTCTGATTAGATGAGCAATAGACACAGAGAAACTTGGATTTGATTTTTTTCCTTTTCGCCCGGTCTAAAAAAATATATATGTATTTAAAAAAAAAAAAAAAAAAAAAAAGTACTTAATAAAATAATCTTAAAAGAATTTCGAAAAAAATAAAAATGTTATACCCAATATATATAACTAGATGTAGTCATATGTATAAAGAAGATTGGCACAACAATAACAGCCAAAGGATAGAAGAATATTACATTAGAAGCTTCTACTTTGACAAAACAAAGCGTAGCGAATTGATAATTAATTGAATAAGTTTTCAATGCTACTATCGTTAAGATTGCTGGAATTCCCCAACCTATAACGTGAAGATATATACGTTTATCGTCCATTATGTTGGATTTCCACACGACTTGGACGTGAAGATTAAGAATTATAAACCCAATCCAAATTGCAGTAGCATGCGAAGCAAAAATAAGTAAAGCTCCTTGAAGACCACAGTAAAAAGGATTATTTATTTGAGTACTAGGAACTATTTCAGTTGCACACTGAACTTTTTCTGGTCTATTAATAGAGAAAAGAATATTGGAAGAATATAAGAAAATTGAAAATGAAGCAAAAAGAATTAATATATCAGGATGAGTTCGTTTTCTTGGTAAGACTAAGTATGAAAATAATATAATTCCTGATCCAATAACCGAAAAAATTCTTAATATTTGAGTTGCCATGAAACCATTTTTCATTTGATTTAATGGATATAATGCATATGATTGAGGACAAGGAAGACAACAACCGTTTCGACAAAATTCTTTACTGGTAATTTCACTTTTGTTAGTTTCAATCCATTTGTGATCCTCGGTAAGTGGGTTGAAACATTTGGGTCGATTAGAAAGCTGTGGAGAGTAATTACACCTTTCTGTCGGATATTCAAAATTTAATGGTGGTGACGTAGTAATATTGCCATTACAATCCTGAGGAAAGAATGTATGTGATAGGATGTATTCTTTGATAATCTCTTGAGTCTTGGTTGATGCGTTTTTAAGATTAGTCACGCAGGATTCTATAACATTAGTACAAGTAGATTTACAAGGAGGTACTATTTCTACTTCTAAATTGGCTGTTAAATTAATTTTTCTTGAATTAACTAAGTTTTTGTAATTAAAAATAAATTCAATGGATACAGTTACTTACGGACATAAAGATTTTCTATTCGTTTACAACTTGGAAATGCAATGGCGCATACAAAACTTGTGAAAGCTTGTACGCAATTACCGAGAATTAAATCGTCGTCTTGGAGTGTTGATAAACCTTGAGCTATAGCAAGGGATCCAAAAGAACTTTCTACACTTAAAACATTCTGCCCTTTGGCATAAAATATATAATCTTCATTTGATTTGTAATTCTTCGTTATAGAAATTAGATTAAAAACGTAAGTGAAAGAAATTTGATGTGTATATACATTATATCAAACTACTAAAACTTACAACACAAATTCCACCATTTTGATAATAGCGACCGCATTCTGTAATATTTGCATTATTGATTAATTAAGAAGGCAAGAGAAAAGCATATCAAAAAGAATTATTTTAGTAACTTACTTTGTCCATGGACACAAAACAACGTACTAAACAGCAATAAAACTTTTAAGCTCTGTAAAAGTACCATAAATGAAGTTTATTAATTGATTTCAATCGAGTAAATAGAATTACAATCCTTTCTAAAAAGATAAAGGTATGCATCAAATTTTTTTCTTATTTTTTTTTTTTTTTGTTCTCAAAACGGTAATGTGAGATTATGAGGCCCAGAATAAATAATATTGAGAGAAAAAATTAAAATTGTTCGTTTTTTTTATAAAAAAAACGTCGCAATGCTATGCAATTAAATAATATGATTACAAATTTTTTTAGCTAACGAATTCTCATGTTTGATCACCTCTATCTTTATAAAATTTGAAAGATTTTCATTTCAAACACCTGAAAATTTCCTATGATAGAGGATATCGTATCTGACGATCTTATAGGAGTTGATACTATGTCTTATACTCTTTTTCACAATATAACGTGGCTCGCAATATACGGTAATGATCTGTATGTCCCTATTATTGATAATGGTTTGTAATTTCTTTATCATACCAGAAAAGTGAACAATTAAGGATCTACAGTACAGTACGTAGTACAGTATTCTTTATTTCCCATAACTTATAATGAAAAAAAAAAATTTCTACAAACATATTGAACAAATGAGAATATTAAAACGAGAATTAAAATTATAGTTCATTGTTTTTTAAAATGTTTTTTAATCATTATATTACATCTCCTGGTAATTATTATTCGCAAAATCTATTGTCATTGGAGAATCATTATCCTGCGTTATTAAAGATGCCACTGACATAATATTATTTGATGGTTCTTTATGTTCCTTTGCATTGTCTCTTTCATCTGACCCTTCTTCCTTTTCGTTATTTTGATCAATCATTTCTTCATCTACAATTGGTTTTTTCATCTGTTCAACGTGCTTATAAGCATCTGCCAATTTCGTCTGTATTATGCCATCTTTAAGTATTATGTTGGAAGCTTTTCGAAGTTTTTCTGACATTTTACTCAATAAATCGTAATCCAACGTCGCCCTTGCAAGGTCTATAAAAAATGATATATATTCATGAACATAGATAAAATGCCTGCCCGATCTATTAATAAGATTTTAAAGATAAGGTTTAAATAAATTAAAATATTTCAAATATCTAAAATAAAGTTAACAAATATGTTCTTACCTTTCAAATTCAGGTTTCCAGACATTCATAAACGTTTTGGATGTCAATTTTAAATGGAACAAAGGTGACAATATTGTTATGGCGACTTCGGGTTTTTGTTCCACATTATAAATTAACCACGCATGCTATTAAGTATATAACAAATGTCATTTTAGACTACATTATTATTTATAATGAAATATTATTGGGAACGTGAGTTAATGACTTACTCTATATACTGGCCGGTGATGCCATTTAGTTTTATCAGCCTTGCGTATGTCTTCGAGTTTAGAACAAATAAGGTCGTATGCATGACGGTATTCGGGCTTTTGTATATCGAAATTTCCAAGTTCATTTTGTGGTTCCTTATGTACGACTACTCCGTTTTCCTCGTCAGTACCAAGATATTTTTCAACAATGGATGGCTTAAAGTGTAATAATTAATATCGTATCATTGTTATTATTCTGTATATACATAAAAAGTATAAAAATATTTACCTTTATTTTGTTTTCCATTAAATATTTAGATAATGCCGAAGTCATCTTATATTCAGCGTCCAGTATTTTTTCTTGGCCTGAAACACTAGATTTTTCAGGAGTTCGATCTATAGCGAGTTTATATAATTGTATAACCACCTAAAAATTTTTGAATTAATACATAATAAAATCTTGAATAGCTTACAATTCGAATAAAAATCAGATCAAACCTCTGGATTTCTTTGAAGTTTTTGGTAACATTTGCCAAGCATGTAAGGTATCCTAGATTATAAATTACGTATAAGCGATATACTTAGGATTATAAAATAAATATAAAACACGATTCAAGAGAATAACATATAATGAATATACCTCCAATCATGAATTATTGGCATTCCGTTTTCTTTATCAGTTTGATTCTCAATTAAGTATCTTTCATGTTGCATTGCCTTTCCAAAACAAAAGGCTGCAAATGCGTAAGCGTCTTCGAAACTTGGTTTGCGCCATAATACAGCATGATAAGGATTTAATTGAAAAGCCTCCATTGACATAGGCTCAGTAATCATTGAATAAACCTGGTATCCAAAATCTCTCCAAAAATTAACCTCTTCGGTTGGTACTGATGGTGATTGTTGTCCAGAAAACCAAGTAATTACTTTCGCAGCTCTCGCGTAGCAAAGAAATGATTTCTAAGAAAAATAATGATCGAATTACAAGTAGTTTTGAAGGAAAAAATTCTTTAATCTAGAAATGACAAAGTTACCCTTTGATAAGTTGCAATCTTTCCTCGGTTATTTTTTATTTCTTCGGCATTCCATGTTAAGTTTTCATCAGCCAAGCTTGCATAACAAGCTCCCAATGCATACCACGAAGCAAATCTTAACGGATTAATGGAAAGGTCATACTATAAAAATGTGAACATTCATATAAGTATATTTTTTTTTTTTATGTAGAATTCATTAATTATCAACATACAGTAAACTGTTCTATAGCCTTCTCCAAAGTTTCAATCGCTCTTGTTTGGTTAGATTTTGTACGAGTCTTAAATTGATATTGTAAGATCTTTCCACGGAAATAATAAAGATCCGTGATATCTATAGTTTATAATGGAACAAGTTAAATAACATTAAATTAACGATTACTGAAAATAAACAAACAAACAAACAAATAAATAAATACCTTCCCCAGCATCCCTATAAGAAACTGCGCCAAGGTCACTGACATAATGGTCGTGTTCCTTATATTGGATGGCTTCATAAAAATTGATTTCACTCTCAAGGAAATGTTGTGTTCTCCAACTGCATTGATCAAAACCTATTAAAGAAAAAAAATATTAATATAAAGTAACCATTTTGGCAAATATTAATAGTAAATATAGTAAGTTAGATTTACGGTCATCTCGCGGAGGAATTACTATATTGGCTATCTTATCTAAAGTATCCTTGACATCATTCTTGATCTGCCATGTCCGAAATGGTTTCTCATTAATATAATTTCGAATATTCTTGAAAAGTAGTTCTGCAGTTTTGATGTCGAGCTCGACAGGTTGGGTTTTGTGATCCCATGGAAACTCAGTATCGACCTAATCAAGTATAACGTGTAAATAATAAAATACAATACCAGTGAAAAGTTGTAAGACTTCTTAAATAATGATTACATACACTAAGAACAACTCGATATAAACAATGACAGCATTGATATTCATATACACGGTTTTCTGAAGGATGTAGTTCAGTAAAAGTTTTGATACAAAACTTCAAAAATGAACCTAAAACAATAGTAATTTATAAAATATATAAATAAATATTTAGAATGATAAATTATTACAAATTAACGTACCGTTGTCTGCTCCACAAATATAACGTTCTCCGAGTTGGTCATGAACAGTCACCAAAAATTCAGCAAAATCTTCTTCGTTTAAATCGGAAGGCTTTTCCATTAATAAATGATAAAATAAAATCCATGTACGAACACATAAAATATGAAGTGGTTCGCTTAATTCGGCTTCTGAGTTCACTATCTCCTCGGTTTTTGGAAATAAAATTTCAAAACTGGTTTTATATAATATACGGAAATATTTTTTGAATTTTTTATATTCATTTGCTGGAAGTTTCGCTGTAAATTTTTTTTTTTTTTGAAAAATAAAATTGAGTTATAACACAAAAATAATTAATATTTCTTGATATGATATTTCAAGAATTCGCTTACCCACTGAATGGCCATTCGCCATAAACTCTGTAACTTTTGATATGGCTTCATTGATCTAAAATTAAATTATTAATTAAATTAAAAGAAGAAAAAAGAAAAAAAAAGAAAAAGTAGAAACACGATTTGACAATTAACTAACCGAATGAATTGTGGTCCAAAATTGAACAACTCTGTCTTCGTCAATATTATCAGAAACCCAATTTAATAAAAACTTTATTGCATCAGCGAAATGCGTTATTGCACGTGACCAATCATCTTCCGGCAAGTCTTTGCGAGATTCCAACGATCCAACTTTATTATTTATAATTGTAGTATTGATATGAGCATCGAATGCACTATGTTAATAGTAAGGTGATAAAAAATTAATTCCAAGTTCAATTAAATAATAATAGAGATTTTTAGAAAGGAATTGGTCCTTACCAATTGACTAATATAATGTCATCGCATTCACCTAATTCAAGGATTCGTTTACATTCTTCAAAAGAAACCTTGGCTTTGTCTAAATTTCCTTGCAAAAAATCAATACGAGCAGTACACCACCAATACCTATTATATAACAATGTTAAAAATCAGCATCTAATTCAGAAAGAATAAAAATAGACGTATAATATTAAATGCGCATACCGTGCGTTTAATTGACTTGACCAATTTTCCCACATTTTGTGATGATACTTCCATTTCTGCTCATCCTCTCCAGATTGTGGCATTTGAGATTCGGCGTGTGATACAAAATCCATTATATTCCACGATGAACGATATATTAACGTTTTACACATATCTAAAGTCATTCGTAAATTCTTGAATAAAATATAAATTTCAAATTAAGCATAATGGACGTCAAATGAGATATGAGTTGACTCGTAAGGAAAAAATATCTTACGGGTGGCATTTCTTGGCAATGTCTCGGAGAATCTTGATCATCTTCAGGGGTTGTACAGCCATTCCTTGATATTTGAGAATCAAATAGAAATTCGCATACCCCCATCAAGACCTAATAATAAATAACATCGATTATTACAGAAATCTACGAATGTACTGTATATACATCCGATTAATACCTCTGATTTTTGCTTCATCTGTTGAAAAATATTGTTGCTGGTGTCTTCCATAATCACGTTGGCACAATTTACTAATCTATCCCAATCGGTGCAACTATTTTCAATCATAGCTAGCATTTGATTGTCCACTCTTTGTAGGATTTCCCTAACTATTTCTTTCAATCCATCCGGCCAGCGATAAAGCCATAATGGTCTAATTTCTCCTTCAATGTCCGCGAATTTTCCAAATAGGTGTATAATATACATGCATAAATAGTCTGTAATTCCTGAATTATTGTTATTCATATCGTTGACGAATGATACAAATGATTCTTGTGTTCGATAATTATCATGAAAATAAGAATTAGGTAATGGAGGATCGGTGTGTGGAGTGAACATATAGAATCGGGGATCCGATGCAGTGTTCGACCTGTAGTAAATCAAATCAATAATTTATACTACTAATCATAAGATACCCATAAAATGTTAATAATTACTTACGAACCTAGGATTATTTATGGCCTCTTCAATATTCATCCCATGATATTCACTTAGAACATGTTGATTCCAAACTTTGCTAAAATATAAAAGAAATTTGTCGATTTCTGCATCATCATTTTGTTTAGTACTGATCAAGTAGTCTGGGTCAACTTTTTCTATAATTGGCTCAACTTTTTCAAGAAACTCATTTAAAGCTTCATCTCGTTTTTGATTAAAAGAATCAATCTTTGATGTCATTTTGGAGGTAACGCGTGATGTTCTATTTTTAAGAAAAATGGGTATATTATTGTGAAAATTGTTTATTAGATTGAATCTCACTTAATATGTTACATACCGTGTTGGAGTTGTTTTATCATTATTATAGTCATTCGGAGGCTCCTTCCTCTTTCGCTTTTGCACAGGTCCATTATTTTCATTTATATCCGGACTTTTAACCACACTACCCTGAAGTTCTATTATGATATGTCGACTTTTAGCCGGAACTGGTGAGTCATCATCCACATTAACTTTACTATTTAACGTAACATTTAGTGAGTTTGAATTAATTATCAAATTATTAATTCAAAATGAAAATGAAACTATATATTTGATTACCATGACATAATCCTGTCATATATGTTTAGCAAAAATTCACCTAATCCATTCCAAGTACAATTTTGCAAATTATATCGCAGTGACTTCATTGCATTTGGACTAAATACTCCTATTTGATACATAATAGTATTTAATCGAAAAATCACCATCGTATCTGTAATTTTATAAATGTGACTACCCACCGGATGGTTTCAACCGTCTTGGTATATCTTCCGAATGTAAAGGCCTTATTATGGGCGGAGAGTTTTCATAATAATCGCTAATGATTAAATTTTAAAATTTAATTATAAATAAAGTATTAAAGTAAATACTCAAAAAACAAGTTTCATAACACATCTTACCTTGGCAATAAGGATCTAACCCAAGTATTTTCTAAAAGTTGAATTCGAAGTTGATTAAGCGTTCGATTGTAAGGATCCACTTTCAAACCTTTATCAATTGCACGTAGACAAGCATAAAAGTCGCCAGTATCATACAGAAGCTAGAAAATTCGAAGGGAATCACTATTTTTATTCTCAATAACATTTTAAAAGATGATTACTTACCCGACATAATTCACTTAAAGCTTCTCGATGAATCGGTGAAAGAAATACAGGAGGTATTCGCGTTTCATCAGTTTCATCAAAACTTGTATACGTTTGTGCAACGTTAAAGTCTTCCAATGCTTTTGTTAAAGCTGAACGAGCATATTGAGGATCATTAATCTCATCTGACATAGCGAGTTTTCCTATCCTTAACCAGATACTATGATCGGATTGGTCAATCCTTAATGCCTAAAAAAATTTATTAATAATGAACAATATCCAAAAATCGCGTTTGTAATAATCTTAATTTACCCTATGATAATATTCTATTGCATTTTGCGCATCTATTTTAGTCCTGTGAATGTGATGCTCATGTTCTAATAATTCTGCATAATTCTTCAATACACAATATTTTAATCGAGTAATACGTTGTGATAATGGTATACCATTATTTGGAACCTAGATAAGAAATAAAATTTAAATTCAATTAAAAAAAAAGAAGAAAACAAAAGAGATAACTAATCAAATTACCTGGAACATTTGATTTTTCATTAGATCGTGTTTTAGAAGCTTAATATATAACTCCTTCGAACTGGCATGATCGCGTCGAAGCGCCAAATTGTATAAAGTTTCGCATTGTCTCAACTAAAAAATTAGCGATTAGCTTGTGGAATCTCTAATAGAATGTTCAAAGTTAAAATTTTATACCGGTGCATCAAATGGATCTACTGGCTGCTCGGTTGGCTGAACATTTGTTTCATTTAAAGCAGTGAATTTAATCAACTGCAAAAATTAAAATGATAAAAAAAACAAATATTTAAACCTTTTCAAATAATTTAGAATTTTTTAAATAAAAACATGATTAAAAAAAATAAATAAAATTTATTAGATATTAAAAAATACATACAACCATTATTTGTGGAGTATTTCCTAATCTAAAAATTATGAATAAAATAGTTATTGTAAAAACGCGTTTTTTTTTGCTAAATAATAGAAAGAACTCGTTATAGATTTATTCAAACCGAAAAAAAAACAAAACCTACGGTATAATAAAGAAAGAAATTCAACGTTTGTTTCAAAAGTCTAACCGGCAATTTAGGTCTTCTTGGAACCAACGCCTATTTGACATTTATGTTTATAGCAAGGTTAACGTTGATACAAAACCAACGCTATAAATTGTTCGGAGCAAAGATAAAACGAACCTTGCCTTAATAATCTTAGAAAGACGTTTTTTTTCGAAAATAAACTAGTCGAAAAATCAAATGACAGATAACCTTATTAATAGGTTCAAATACCAAATTTGTATTTATGAATGCAAACTACGAAGATTACACAACAAGTTTGAGCAACTTTTTACTAACTAGGTTTCACATGAGATTTTATTGTTAATTGAGTAATTGGGACAATGAATTTTGTTCACGTGATATAAATAATAAAAATAAAAAAATTTTTTTTAAAAAAAAAAAATTATCAATTTCACGAAATTAAAACGTCCAAGTCAAATTGAAGTCCGTAATTTATTTGACAAGATGCGTGACTTAATTCCATATAGATTACGTGAATTTCAATCTATATGAAATTGTGTATAGTCCTCTATTCTATCAATCTCAAGTTTTTACGATTTTTATTCTTGAATTAACTCTGTTTGAACCCTTTTTTGCTTTAATTGCATTTCGCTTCTTACTATTAGAAGATTTTATCACAAATGTTCCTTTTTCAGATGACCATAAGTATTCATGTTTAAGTATTTGCTGCAATCTTTTATACGCATCCATATTTGCATATGGTACACCAGATTTTGGATCCCTATATTTTGCAGGTTCACCAGTAATGGGACAAATTGCCTGTTCAACTTCTAAGAAATTACATCAATATTGTATTAAAACAAATTATATATATATATTATAAAGAAATCCATAAAAATACCTTGAGGTTTCGTTCTCCACTCCTGAAAAAATTCAGCTTCAAGTTTTCTATCAAAATCCATAAATATAATGAAATTTTTCGTTTCTCTTTTACACTGTAAATTATCGCTAGACACATCCTGACCATTCTGACCAATTATACTATTTGTATCTTTTGCATTATGTATTTCTCTTGTAACGTTATTCTCATTTTCATCCGCTGGAACTTCTGTTATTAATCTGGGTTTCTTATTTATTTTATCATCACCGCATGCATATGAAATTTGACGTATAAAAGGTCCATTAATTCTAACTTTATTTAGTTTAGTTACTGTCTTTTTCTTTTCTGCTTCCTTTATTTCATATGCATGTAATGAGGCTAAATTTTTTTCTTCCGTTATTTTGGCCTGTGCAAGTAATTCTTCCTGTGTTTTTGGTTTTTCGGGAATCTTTTCCTTTTTTGGAATTAAAGCCTAATCAAGCAAAATATTTGTAAGCAACGTTGAAAATTTTACCATACATAAAAAGGTATCATTTTAACCTTTCTTGCTTCATATTCTCTCAGTTTCTCAGCCAACATTTGTTTACTTTGCACTGTATGTGTTCTGGATGAAGAACGAGTTCCGGATAAGAGAGGAACTATACAAAGTTAATATATCATATATTAAATGATGTAAAAAAATAAACGTTACATGAATTTGTAAATAAATACCTTGAGAAGTTTGCTTCTTCTTCCTTTCTTTAATTGATCCATTTTTAGCCTCTTTACTAGGAACCGCTTTCGATTTATCTGTAGATTTATTTTTACTCCTTGTACTTAAAAATGGAGCTAAAGGAGTTAAAATGGCTTTCTTTGTTCTCTATGAAAAGAGATCTAATTAAAAAACCGCGAAAAATAATATTTAATTTAAAAAATAAATCTAATTCTACCTTCTTTTTTTCGATTTTTTCCTCTGCTAATATTTGCTTTTCTGCGGCTTCATCATCATCATCATCATCTTCGGAACTTCGATCGAAGTCAGAGTCGATTATATCTTCCTCTTCTAAAAGTTTTTTAGAAAGAATGTATAATGATTATCTCGCAAATCTTACAAAAAAAATTTTAAATAGGATAAAACCTTGGACTGCCATAAAATCTTCATCATCCGCTACTTCCACGAACATTTCGTCGATTTCTAATTCTCTTTCGAGAAGCTCCTTCATTCTATAAAAATTTATTCATATTAGGGATTTGTATAAGAATTTTAAAATAGAAATAAAATCAAAATAATTTAAAGTACTCTACCTATTACCAGCGTTAGGACGCCGTGATCTCGTTGCAACAAGCGACATTTTATTTACAACAAAAAAAGAAATTTAGAAAATAAAATAATGTGGTGCTCGGGTAAAACCAATTTATCTATGTATTATTATTTAATTTTTAAGGACTTTTAACTGAAAGAAATAAGATAGTATTGCAACTTTAAATTAAGCAAATCAGAAAAGTAGCAGTTAAAGTTGGAAAAAAAAAAAAAGTTTATTTGCACAATTTATATAAATATTTGTGTAACTGAACGTCAATCGACATCACGTGAATAAACACAGTAATAAACAATTATACACAATCTGATCACCATTTGTTCATTCTATATGTTACGGCTGCAAATGGCACAACCGCGTCTGGTCTATAAACTACATATTCTTCATAATTCAACCTATGTCCTACACGCCCATGGACAGAATGACAAGGATAAGGAGGTTCCGTTAATCTTGGCATATCGTCAACAGTTGTATGGCATCTTTATTTCATTTAGATAAAAAAGGTCAGAATTATGAAATGAATTAAAAAATATATATAACTATTTATTAATTGCATACCTTCCCAAAGCCACAAAGCAGAATAAAATTGTAAAAAGATCATCTGAACCTCCTCTAGGAGTAGCATAACTGTGTGCTTTAGAAGAATTTGGTGCAAAATAAATTCCTGTTCCGAACCTTTCCATAAAATAAAAATGAATAAAAATTTTGTGTGAGCGTGCGTTAGAGAGAGTAATGTACGAGTATATAAATATCTACCTCTTAAATGGATTTGCTGAACCACTTTTACTAATATCAAATCCTTTACTTAGTATATTGCATCCAGCACAGCTATCCGTTGAACTTGGATCGCAAGGCTTATCATCAAACTTGCATTTAACAGTCGTTCCATGCCATAAAGGTTTTACATGTGGATCATCTAGTATCAACAATAATTCCGACATATATTCATCAAATCTTAGACAAACCTTCTTGTCACTCATCATGAATGATACAAATTCTACATTTGGCACACCCATATGCATAGGATGTCTCCATGAAGTGTGAAAGTGGTCAACAATCTTTTCGTTGATTTTGCGTGTTCCAGCAAATATAGCCGCTTGACGTAATAACTTCTCAGAACTAAATATATTTAATAAAGCGGTAAAATCTGGTCGAACTGCCGGGTCAATTGCTATTACAAAGAAATGGGATAAATAAGTTTTTTTTTTTAAGAACTTCTCAAATCTTCTTGCAATCATACCTCGCTCGCAGTCGTCACAAAGACAACCTTGTCGGGTTTTCTCCTTGATTCTTTCATATTCTTCTCTTGGAAAAGAATGCCTAGAACTCTGTGCGTCATCTTGCGTCGTACTTTCTTCATCCGATGACTCTAATTCCCAAAGACTCGTTAATCTTGAAGGTCTCTTATATGAAGACATTTCTGAGAAAAAAAAAATCTGAATTAAGTATTTCAAATCATTTGGATTTACAGTTTTAGTCTGTCAAAAAATCTAAAAATAGCATAAATGATGTACTCATACATATGATCATCAAATTAACGGTTTATATTGATCCACTAACCTTTTTAATATTTTAAAATTTAAAACGGCATATATTTCAAAGAATGCATGTTAAAAAAGACCTTTTGAAATGTACAAAAGAACATATGATACAAACACATATTTAGTTTTCTTTTGTATTTGGTTACTTTTATTACATCTTGGAGGGTTGTTTCTCTTTACTAGAGGCTTTCTTCTGACACGCTTAGTTTTGAATAATAAAAGTCAATGTTCTGAAACACCTTTTTGGAACAACACAAATCACCACTATGAACCAACTGAAAAATCGCAACTCGATAATTGTTGGTATCCTACACAATTCAAAAAAGCTGTCATAATTATAATCGATGCTCTTAGATTTGATTTCGCCGCTTCTCATTCAAATAATACCTATTTGGATAACGATCATTCATATTATTTAAATAAACTCCCAGTTTTTCACGAACTCATAAGATCTCAACCTTATCATTCTCTATTGTTTCAGTATGTAGCTGATGCTCCTACTACTACATTACAACGATTAAAAGCTCTGACAACTGGAACTTTACCCACTTTTATTGATGCCGGAAGCAATTTTGCTGGATCATCTATCGAAGAAGATAACTTAATAGATCAGCTGTTTAAGCAAGGGAAAAAGATTGCCTTTATGGGTGATGATACTTGGGTTTCTCTCTTTCCAGACCAACTTGAACCTAATATGACACATGCATTTCCATCTTTTAATGTTTGGGACCTTCATACCGTAGATGACGGAATATTAAATTTGTTAGGTCCAACTATAAATAAGAAAAGATACCGTGAAGATTCATCCTTTTCTGGAACAGATTGGGATGTTTTGATCGCACATTTTTTAGGAGTTGATCATTGTGGTCATCGTTATGGTCCAGATCATCCAGCAATGTCAGAAAAGTTAAATCAAATGAATATGATGATTCAGAATGTTGTAAATTCCGTGGACGAAGATACAATTGTTCTTGTTATGGGAGATCATGGAATGGATTCCAAGGGAGATCATGGTGGTGATAGTGATAATGAAGTTGAGTCTGCACTTTTCATGTATAGTAAGAAGCAGCTGACAATAGATGAGGGTATAACGGCAGTTCTTCATCGAATATTGCAAAAAGTTGATGATCTTGATTTATATGGACAAAAATCTTTTACAACAGACTTTGGAAAATGGAGAAGAATACCTCAAATAGATTTTGTACCAACGTTATCGTTGTTACTTGGATTACCCATTCCTTTTAATAATTTAGGCGGTGTAATTCCGGAATTATTTTTATTGAATTCTAAAGACAAAATTCGTAGTTCAAGTATTGAACAAAAATTGTTAAATTTATTAAATGTTATAAGTCTTAATACGAGACAAGTTTATCAATATGCAATTGAATATTCGCGACAACAGCCGTCTTCTGAATTATCAAAGGAAGCACATCATTTTTTAAGAGATTTATTTGAACAAGCAGAAAATCAGTATAGTATACTGAAGAAATCTTCGAGTGTATCGCCGGATGATTTAGAAAATCTGATCGTAAAATACATAAGTTTCTTGAAGATCACTTTGTCTATATGTCGTCGAATATGGGCACAATTTGATTTGCCTTTAATGATATCTGGAATTAGTATTTTAATAGCAAGTTGTGTCATTATGTTATTCCATCTATTTGCCGGAAAATATGAAACAATCAATATAGACAATAAGATGAGTGTTTTACATGCATTGATAGGAGGAATCATTGGTGCTACATTTGCAATATTAAGACTAACGAGATTCTTACTTGAACCGTTTTTGAGCGACTCCAATTTTTCAACTTTAGATTTTATTATTTTAAGCTCGTCATTTGGTTCTGTTTTTGGTTATTTAATTTGGTTTAGCAGGAAATACTTTTATTCTTTTATGTCATTTAACTTAAACAATTATTATTTCTCATTTGAATCATTTTTAGCAATTTTATTTCTTGTTATTCACACATTACTATTTGCGTCCAATAGTTATACAGTTTTTGAAGATCGGATTGGCATGGGATTATTACAAACATTTGGAATTTATATGTTTATCAAGGCATTTAGTACTAGGTATAAACGATTTCGGATAAGATTTTTAATATTTACATCTATATCATTAGTAGCAATACGTATAGCCGCATATTCAACTATTTGTCGTGAAGAACAAATGCCACATTGCGTGATGACATTCTATGCATCTTCAGCAAGTTCATTATCTTCACCCGTAGTATTATTATTTTTAGTAGCTTCCTCTTTGTTAATGCCTTTTATAATACGTAAAATAATTTTTACAAAAGATTTTGACGGAGTTGCTCCAATTTGGATCGATTGGGCTTTAAGGGTTGGATTATTATTATCAGCAATATATTGGATCATGGATAACACAATAACAAATCTTTCGGAGAATACGTTATATGACTCAAATTTGATAACCAATCAAGAATTCAAATGGGCTAAAAATTTTTTGGTTAGAATGGCTTTTGGAATAGTAATTTTTGGGAATATCGAATGGTGGCAAAATCCGTTGTGTTTGGATAATTCGTCTAAAAGAAGAGATAGCGAGGTAGTTCGACAATCTTCAGAAAATATATATGGACTTTCTTATTTTATTTTCTTGTCAATAATTTATTTATTGTTAGTTATTACTCAAAAACCCATGGGTGGATTAATGCTTTCTGTCGCCTTATATCAAATAATGTCATTATTAAATATTATTGACATTAAAAGAGAGGTTGACTATAAAGACTATCGGAAAAAGGATACGTCATTTCTTGAAATCGTATTATTTTCATTGTGTGGAACATTGTTTTTCTTTTCTACTGGACATCAAGCTACAATTTCATCAATCCAATGGTCAGTAGGATTTATTGGAATAGATGAAGCAAATTTTACAATAACGCCAATTTTAATTGCACTTAATACATTATCATCACAAATTTTATTTACATGCGCAATACCTTTACTTGTATTTTGGAATAGATCATCTAGTAATTTAATTTATTATTCACTTACAAAAACCATAATATATTATATTTTATACAATTCTATAACGACAACAAGTACAGCAATTTGGGCAGCTTGGTTTAGAAGGCATTTAATGGTATGGAAAATTTTTGCCCCTAGATTTATGTTGGGTGGTATTAATTTATTATGTATAGATTTTGTAATATGTTTTATTGTTATATCTTACGCCTGTACGAAAGTTATCAAAGATGTTGCCAGAGTTCCGTGACTGTCACGTGATTCCATTTCCGCACGTTAATAAAATAAATTTTTTAATCTTATTTTGTAAATTTCCTTGATCTGATTCTAACTTACAATCTGTTTATATATAAGCCACATAACCAAAGACTCAAAGTAATCAAATAAGAATTTTTGAGTATTAAATCTATACCTATTAATTCCCTAATTTCCAATATTTGATAACTTATCTTTATATATTTTTTTTTATATTTTTACCTTCCTTCCAATGCAAGTTCTGTGAAACAATAATTTATCAAACCGATTCAAGAGATTATGATTGATTTTTTCTCTTCCTTGATTATTAGATAAATTGGATGGATTTTGTCCAATAAATTTTGATTCTTCTCATGAAAATATAATATTTAAAAAAGATATTATCATCCGTATTCCGTGACCACAAAAATGTTAATTTAAAATCGTGACCACAAAAGTGTTAATTGAATATCAAATTGATATCCATCAGACTATATATAATTTTGTATAATAATATTTTACCGACCAAATAGATAAATATTTCTTTCGATTTTGATCTTTTAAGTAGTCTATAAAAAAAAAAATAAAAAATTTATAATAAAGTAATGAGTATTGACCGCTGCAAAAATTTTGAGAATCTAACAGATGCACCAATCTCAATATGAATGACTAATGGTCGAAATTGATGCGATTCAGAAAAACAATAAAATATGATTGGTTGTATTAATCTTGAACAGCGAGAGCTGTATTATTCATTAATAAATCGACTAAATTAAATATAAAAGCAGTTAAAAAAACGATAGTTTACTAATCCGAAATCCACAAAGCTCTATTTTGCAGGTTTTCGTAGCGTCTTCTCGTTCGCTATTTTTTGTTGATTACCTTGCCGAAAGGTTTTCGATATCCTTCTTCTTTGATGCTTTCGGGATAAGCAACACGACCAACAGAATTCTTTTTTCTCTCTCCCGGTTTACATGAACTTCCAACGATGATAAGAGGATAAATAATCATTGGCATCTACCAGAAATTAAAATAATAATTGTATATATTTATTATTTGACTAGTACAACTTTGAACTAAGCTATTCTTTAGTTGATTGAATTTAATAAATACTAAATCAAACGATTTATTTTTTCACTCATTCACTTATTAATTAATTATGTTTCTTATTACATTTGCTAACGATGAATCACACTCAAAATAAAATAAATTTAAAAAACCATAAGAAATCAAGGCCTTGAAGCTCACTTCGGATCTTCTAAGATCCAGTCGCTAGTTCTTTATTTATTTTTATGTGGCATTATTGATATACAGTATATCAAGTTTAATCAAAATTCAAAATTTGGAAAATACCGATTAAAATTGCAGTCTATTGCGGTTTAGACTGCGGTTTGCACTAAATACTGAACCGGTTTATAAACCAAACCTGCCGACCGGACTCTGTAGTGAACCCTGCTTTTTATCATTTTTTTTTCCTTCTCTATCATGTATTATCTTTCATAAAAAGCTTTACTTTGAATTTTAAACACGTTTCCGTGTATATGATCATAAAATAAATTCTTCATTAATATAGATAAAAAATAAATACAAATTTCGGGACGCAAGTGAGTTAAATGAGTAGAATAAATGCAAAGATTCGGGACTTTACCCGTGACACAAATTTCATATGTTAAGACCCATATACAATATCTAATTTTTTCGCAAGATTACTCTGACTTTACTCTTTTTACTTTCCTCTCGTAAATATATTGACAGCTGAATCTGGTTTTTTACCACGTCCAATAACCAAGCAATATGGCAAAGAACTTTTCAACCAAACCTTTCATATCTTTACTGTCATACGATAAATGACAACTATCGGTTTTGACAGGTTGAATTTCAGCCTACCTCAGCCGTCAAGAGAGCATTCCATAAAATACCATTCTTTCATATCTGTAGCAATTCTGAATACCTTACTCACAAATGTTCCCTCCTCTATTTCCTTACTTTTCGCTTACGATTTGATAAAGTAGACTCAAGTTGCACGGCGTACTAAGTGATACCCTTAAAAAATCTTATCCTTTTACTTCTGTCACACCAAGAGTTTTTGTGGTCTTGAGTAGGTCAATTTCCCTAGCAACAAGATATGAGCACACATATTGCGATTTCGATGTTTCATTTCTATTTATTGAGATAGATTTGAAGCGACAGACAATAAGTTCGGCCATAAGATGTTTAAGTACTGCCTGAGAAGAACCATCAAGATTTTTATACCCGTAATTGAAGGGTGGAAAGACAGATAAAGCTGACAAACTTTCAAGATGAAAAGGGGTTTGAAAGTGTTTCTATGAACATGGTAAACTTGAGGTTGTTATTTGATACGAATATGCGGAGCATTTCACAAAGGTCATGATCTTTCCGAGGAGAAAATTTTTTACTGCCATTTAACATGCTGAGTTCTTTTCAAGTGCTGGTAGCCCGTGTAGTTTCTTGACCAACTATTTTTTTTATACGGAATTCTGCTAGCAATCTGCACTTGATTTCTAATCAATCTATACGACAATATATATCGGTCTAAATCCATGGTTCGCTTATAGACTTTAATAACTAATTTGTACAAATTTCTTTATAACTTATATCAACCTCAGAACTTTTTTAAGCAATGATGATAGTTTTAAGCGGATTTCGTTCTTTTGTCTATTTAATGCATTGAGGAAGGATTTGTAATAAACATTATTTAGGAAACATTTTTTTGTCCTACATTTTTTTGCATGATTACTAGCCACTTTCTTGATATGATAGTTTCATCTTTCTTCGACCATTGCGAAGGTTTTGATATGACTTTTAACCCATTTTTCGATCAATCTTTACGCTAAGCCGCTAAGGTATCTTTCACATTTAATACCTCATTTTCATCCACCTTCTTACCATCTTCTGACTCCTCCATGGTTTTTAACACTTTTAACAGGGACTCGTCTATTATCTACTGGTGACATCTTAGACAGAAATTACAAAAATTTATATCCAAATCCACCAATTAAATGCCCTAACTGTTAACGATCAGAAGATTGTAATGAACATTTAAATTTTTGCCTATAACACCACTCCCAATTATATGATATGTTGTTGAAGAAAAAATTTTTAAATGGACAAATAAATTGGAATAAGCGACTATTTGCACCGATCTACTATACCTCTTATTGCACCAAGCGATTCCTAAAGAGTGAACTTGTATAATCATCCCATTTATTAGGAAAGGGGCCATCAAGATGAAAATTATACTTTCTTTTATGCGCATCTTTACGTGAACACTACCGTTATTTAGAATCAACATCAACCATGTAAAGTAGCTTATCATAAGAAATGGGTAATTTCAATAAGACTTTCAAAGGTAGAAGAAAAAAAATTTTTCAATTAATAAACTCAGGGCAAAATAAGAGGTCGTTCACAATGCAACCGGGATCAAATGATAAAAAAACAACTCATTTGGATATGGCGTCATCGCATTTAACACGAAGAATTAGAATACATACATAGCACAGGTTCTACTATATTAGTTTCTTATTTTTTTAGATGTATTTTAATATATTTTTCTTTTATTATATAGATTAATTTTTTTTTTTGTAAAGTCGTATCTAACAATATATCCGATATCCTATAGGATCATAATGACAATTATTTTGATCGTTACATCATTTATTGCTGGATATCTTTATAATAACATGTAGCGGTTTGTATCAGCGCACAAAAAGTTTTTGAAAAAATTTCGGATTTTTTCCGAAAAAACCTAAAAATTCCGGAAATTTATTTTTTGCGTCGGAACATGTGACCGGAATAAAATAAAAATAAAAGTTCAATGGTTTATTATATACTATTAAATATCCGATATTTGAAAATTTTACCGGAAATCTGCTACGTCACGTCCGAAAAAATTCCGGATTTAAAAAATTTTTACGGATTTACCACAAATCTTTCAGAAAATCCGGCAATATTTAAGTAACATTTGTGCGCTGGTTTGTATCTATAACATAAAAATAAAATTAAAAATAAAATAGTTCGTTAAGTCGATAACGATTAATGATAAATGGCCAAATTTTTATATTATTTAACCGTTAATATCATATCAACATCAAGTTAATAAATCTCAAACAACGTTTCAATATTTTATAACGAAAAAATGATTATAACAAAATACATATTGTAATAATATACAGTATTTACAAACCCAATTTAGTTAATAAATTAAATAAGCATTAAAAATTAAAAAAATTTACTGATTGAATAAATATTTTTTTTTTTTTTTTTTTACATGTTAACAAAATTTTCACTATTTATTTATTTCTAAATTCCTTATAGATGTAAGTAATTAATATTTCAGTCAAAAATAATGGTTTTTTTTTTTGCTTATTTATTAAAAGTAATTTTAGACTCTTTTATTACTTATTATTATTATTATTATTATTATTATTTTATTATTTTATTATTTTATTTTATATATTTTTTTCTTTTTCCTTTTCCTTTTCCTACTAGATGTAAAAATTATTTTTAAAAAGTAATTAACTATAAATTATAATAAAAATTTTGTATATGAATTTAAAATTGATATTAATCTAAATAAAACTTTTAACAAATCCTACTTCAATTATCTTCTACCTATTAATTATTTTCATTTGATGTTATTTTTTCATTAATAGAAATTTAAGATTCTACTTTAATATTATGATTGTCTTTTCCATTTTACACATTTCTTCATTAGCTGTTATATTTTGTTTCTTTTTATATTATTACTTTTCAATTCTTCATATATATATTCTTCAAATATATTTAAACACATATAATCCAACATTTAATTAATATCTGCTCTATTTTTTTCAAATGTTTCTCCTTTAAAATGTAAGGAGAATAATATGTATATGACTTTTAAATGCATCTTTTGCAATTAATATTGAAAGTTTCTCTTCAATGCAATATGATTGTTTGTATATTAGGTTGTTTGTATAGTTCTTTGATGCTTTCATAGATAAGATTTTGAGAAATATTTATGTCAACTTCTTTTGCCATATGATTTGTTATTCTGGATTCATGGATTCATGTATAGTAGATTGGTTGAAAATTTTCTTGGGATGATGTATTACAAATTTTTGATACATTTCTATAATTAAATAGAGCAGTAAAACTTTTGCTGTATTTTAAGTAGTCATCTAAAATAAAGAATTTATTAAAAAAAAAAGACAAAAATTAACAAATATTAATTTAGCATACCTTTTTTGTTCATTGAACTCCGATCAATTTATCGTATAGCGTCATAAATCCAAATAAAAAAAATTCCACCCTTAGTCACATACTGTATATATATAAAATAAAGAGTAAAATAAAGAAAATGAATGTATCAAAAAAAGTTATTAAGGTGAGAATGGTACAAAGGAATGATAAGGAAATAACAAAAATAGTAGTTCAGAACCGAATTGGTTAAAACCGCATGGGATGAACTGTCATTTAAAGATTAATGACATACTATTGGGATATGAAAAAGGGTAAGGGTTTAATGATTTAGTTATAATAAAAACATGCACAAAAAGAAAATTTATAAGCTAATGTAAAAGAAGAATAATGAATAAAAAATATTTTATTGTAAGAAGAGGAAAGGAAAATAGAAATAATAAGAAAATAAGAATAAAGAGAAATGTACCAAATGAGTTATTAAGGTAAGAATAGTACAAAAAATGATAAGGAGATGATAAAAATAGTAGTTCAAGCCAAGTTTGTTGAAACTGCATGGGATGTACTGTCATTTAAAGATTAATGACTGATCTATTGGGATATGAAAAAAAGGTTGTGGGTTTGATTATTTAAATAATTTATAAAAGTATATAAAAAAAAAGTTAATATGAAAGAAAAGATGAATAAAAAGTAGTTATAAGAAAAGGAAATGAAGAAAATAAAAAATGTAAAATATGTTAAATGTACCAAATAAGTTATTAAGAATGGTACAAAGGAATTATTAGGAATTAATAAAAATAGTAGTTCAGAGCTATATTGGTTAAACTACATGGAATGAAGTATAAACTGTTATTTGAAGATTATAAAAAAAGAATAAGGATTTAAGATATAAACCATGAATATTAAATTTATATATATAAAAAGGTAAAATACCTTATTATATATTGTGTAGCTAAATCAAAAGAAGTGAGCAAAAGATATGAAGAAATTCAAGCAAAAGAATAAGAATAAATTTTAATAAAACTAAAATAAATTTGAGAAAGTAATAAAATAAAATATAAATAAAAATAAAAGTAAAGAGAAAAGTTAAAAGAGTTTCCACAATTGAGCAGTGATGAGAAAAGCACTTATTGAGAGAGATTTCAATCAAAAAATAATATTTTGTAAAAAAGATTTTAAGAAAAAAAAAAAAGAGAAATACCTATTTATAGAATTTTAAAATCAGTATAATTAATTATGGTTATCACCTGGCTACTAATTGGTATTTAGGATTTTTTCCACCAGTTATAAACTGGTGGACCAATTAGTATATCCAGGATGATAAAAAAGTTATTTACTATGCTATATGTAGTAAATAACAATTACTTATAACAAAATATTATTACCATTATTTATTTTTTACTCTATGTGAGTCATTTATATTGTAAGATAATAAATTTATATCACTTATACATACTTTTTACAATCAATTATGTGATGCTAGCTAGCGCTTATAGTACAAATTTACTAAAATTAAGTGGTATTAAGAAAAATTCACATTATCTTAATAATAGTCTTAATATAACAAATTATCTTGCTAATTATAATCGTAATTTATGAATAAAATCCAATTGTTACTTAAAGTCACAAATTTTAAGAAAGATTCATGTAAAATTTTCTTAATTTTTTATTCAAAGTCCGATTGATAATTTTTAAACTCACAATTTTTAAGAAAATTCATATGAATTTTTCTTAATACTGCTTAATTTTAAAGTTCAAAGTCCAGTTGATAAGATTTTTAAAAATTTAAGGAAACTTGAAAAATCTCAAATGATATTTATTTATTTCTTAATATCCAGTCATTGATAAAAAAAGGAAGTAATCTTTAAAATATTAAGTGGGCATACTTACAGGAATTAATGTGAAAAATTGATCATAGCCACATGGATTTCCTCTTGTCACGTCGTGTCTATTCTGATTGGACTGATCAAAAATCAACACAATTTTTTTTTTATTGGTAAATGCATACTTTATTATATTCCATGTGAAAAAGATCATTTATAATATCATATACTGTACATTAGAAAAATCGAAACTTCACTATATTCCAATTTTTGCCAAAAAAGAGAAGTACAGTTAATGAAACTAATAAACTGTTAAATAATAAAGAAAAATATAAATTTATAACGATATGTGGCTTCAGAACGAAGTTAATAATTACAGTTACGCTCTTTTGATTAATGATCTGTGCGTGTTATTACCACAATGATCAACCCCAATTCGACGTTTCACATTCGTATAGGTAACTCTATTATAACTAAGTCTGATTCATTTGCTAGTTATTTTGGTAAGAAAAACGCGATCGTAAAAAAAACTTACTACAAACTACTAAGTCTAGACTAATTTAAAATACTATGTTTCCTTAAAATTAAAAGCTATCTTTTACTATCAAGTGCACGAAACACTTGTTCGCCTTTAAATTCCAGCGTTAACGATATAGGCAAGGGTTTATCCTTCTTTCTTTTTTCTTCTTCTATCTTCGCGTAATTTCGGTAAAGAAGCCAAAATCTTGCTCTGAAGCCAGTGAAACCTCAGGTAGCAAAGCTGGGGCACTAGTCTCGTGTATCTAACTGTGGACCAATAAAACTAGTAGCCGAGTCAATCTTCTTCATCGGAGGTGCTCTTCTGCCAAGCTTCGTTTCAAACCCTCTTTAACATTGCTGACACTTTAAGTCAGTTTGCGAAGTTGCCCTGAGCCACAAACGCTTCGACTAAGTGGGGATTCTCGCTCGTCGAGTCAATTGTCGTTAAATTGGGCACAGTAGTCTTTGGAGGTATAGTTTCCTGAGCCAGATTTCTTCTGGAGATAAATCGTATTTTGATGCTTGCCTGTCCTTCCTATGCTTGCCATCACTAATAACTGAAACTTTTTTCGTCTTCTTGTGCTTCCTGATCTTTCTTCCTTTGAACTTTTCATCTTGTACACGCACTTGCCATTGGTCCGTGTGAGAATCTTTCAGGATAGATCAACACACAATTTAGTGTATCACCGGCGATCGAATTAATTTTACAATTTCGACTAAACGAAACTGGTTTAATCGAACTCCAACAAGTACCATATGTTAAAAAATACTAACAATCGTTAAAGAACAAAATTTACAGTGTAGATAGTTTAAATAACGGTTCAGATGGACAATGGATCATATGGGAAGGAAACGAACTACTACTAACACTCTTTCTTAACAAGAACATAGAAGAATTAATGAAAGATTCGATATATATTTCGTCAAATTCTTTTCCTAAATCATAACAATTTAACGAAATAATTCAAAGAAATGAATTTTTTTTTGAACTATTTTTATTATTATTTATTTCAAAAAAAAAATTGAAGTATAATTATTTATTAGATAACACCGGATGTCTTATTTGATAAAAAAAGTGCATAATTCATTTTCTAAGAATTTTATTTTTCGTTGATATTCATATGAATAATTTGGTAATAAAATGAACCTTTCAAAAGAATCATAATATCATTTTAATTCCATGTGATGTTATATGAAAAATGTTTGTTCAGATATTTTTTACTTGCAATTTATTTATTTATTATTTATTTATCTATTTTTTTTTTTTTGTGTCGAATCATTAATAATTAAGGGGAAAATCAAAATCAATTCTAATTGCCTTATGTTTATCTTTTAATTAATAATGCCATGAATAGATAGAAATAATAGCAAAAATTATACAATATTTCCTTGGCATTTTTAAAAATTTATTATATCCTTGGTAATCTAAATTCAAAATGTAAATCCAAAAAAAATTTTAATCTTCATAACAATCATAATCCACAACTGAAATGTGCGTATAAAAATTTCCAAATCTTAAGATTGATCATGATTGATCATCAAAACCCTTCCTGTACCTGAGGGAATCACAACACAACAATTCAAAGATTAATTTAATCTTCGCTTCCTTTATTTAACCTTTCGTCCTTTGCTTTAAAATAATTCATTTTTTACCCACCTCACACAACATAATGACATTTTTAATGTTATGTAATATAAAAAATTTTTAAACAGAATATTACAATTTCATTACAATTACAGAAGAATGAACGACAATTTATGGGTAGCTTTCAGAACTCGGTTAATAATAACTTTAATACTGTAGTTTAAGAATTATCTACAACAAATATGTGCAAATGAATAGTTTATAAACCACATGACAATGTAACTTTTTCACTTAATATTCGCAAGTGCTCAAAAAAAAAACATTAATGACAATCAAGAACTATCAACTTTAGGACTACAAACCTGGAATGGAAAAATCAATGGCCATTATCAAGAGAACTAGACATTTATCATTTAAATTCAACATTTAGTACTTATGATATACTGTAGCATCAACAAATAAGAAAATAACTTGATGAAATAATGAAAAATTAAAACAAGATGCTAAACACAAGAGACTAACTTGGACGGGATTTATTTCAAATAATAATAATCAGCGATTTTCTGTCAGCTGCGTTTCTTATTTGCTACTACAGTACTTCAAGAAATCCCATACAGCAATCAATAGGTTCATCAACTGCATCGAAGCAAGCCTTTATAACTCATTATTAAGTTCATGTACAAGATAGCTCGCCCATGTCTTATCCATAAAAAATAATAGTTTAATTATTGATTATAAATAAACTAAATCATCTGTAAACTTGTCGAATTGTATAAAATCCGGATCTAGTATATTAAAGTATAATTATGATAATTAGATAATAATCGGTTATCATATATTATTATATTACGTAAGCAATCAAATTTTTTGTTAGTACTTTAAGAGGCGAAGTTACAAACTGTCAAATTTTATAACCATCAGTGTTTAAAACTATCAATGTATAAGGGTATTATTAGCTTCAGTACTAAATAAGCATTTTTAATTAAAATCATTAACTTTAATGAAATTTCTTTGAATAAATTTTTAGCTCATTTTATTAATTTTATTACTTTTTTTTGTGTACTTCTTATTCATCCATGTAATTTTAAACCCTGTTTTATAGTACTAGTAATATGAGTACTTTATTTAAATTATTTAAATTATATCTAATATTATATCTAATTGAATCCCAAAAATACAGGATTTATTAAATTAACAAAATTGACGAGGTTGTGTCCAAAATACTAAAAACAATGAGATAAATCATGATAAAGTTGTTGTCTTAAGATTGAATATACTGTACTTCATATGATACACAAAGTCATTTAATCTATCATTTGAAATCTGTTAGAATCAAGTAAACCTGATTAACCTATTAAAGATTTTGAACATGAACATATATATAGAATAATTCTTTGTAAAATTTATTTAAAAATCTTGTAACAAATTATTCTTTTATTTTATGTTTCATATATAAGCTTGTACCAAGTAAACAACATATTTTTACAATGAAGAATAAAAAAAAGTTCTTTTTAAATCACTATTCAATGTTCCTTTTACAAAATTTCGTATCTTCAAAGGATCTCTTAAGATACGCCCTCGTTGATCTCATTGTTATGCTGAATTTTACACAATTGATTTGGAAGTTTGGAATAAACTTATGGAAACTCCTTTCCATCGGCTGTTAAAACGCAAAAAAGGAAATGATTCACGTGATTTTGGCCGCGCGTTCGGCTAAAGATCTGTAAATTTTGTTAAATTGTTTGAAAAAAATTTGTTGTTATATTAGACTCTTAGATGAGCCTGGAATTAAAGACTTAAAGTAATTTAAACTGTTAATTTCCATACAAAATTATATATATTATAAATTTTTTATAATGTTAACGTTTTTTTGTTATACCTTAGTCACCATAGTGAGGCGTCATATATGCAGTGATTGTGATCAACTGATCAACATAGTTGCATTTTGCATAACTAGAATATGCGCTTATTTAGGGAACTTCGTCCCCTATGATATATAAGCATACATGCTGCAACGGTATTAATATCTTGTTAATCGTTTTTAAAGTAAAAAAGTGATATTAATATTTTTTACTAGTCGTTTTAGTAAAAAAACGATATCTGATGTTGATACTTTTTTTTATTGATCGTTTTAATAAAAACATTTTGACATTTTTTTTAAAATGTCAATTATTTTTTTAATTGTTTTGAACATTTATCACTTAAAATCTCGTCCAATAAATGAGTACCGTTTTTATAAAAAACAATTAAAAATAAGATTATAACTAGTTTTAACCGAGGGTGATATAACTCAGGTTATATCACCTATTTAATTTTATTATAATTTAATAAATTTGATGTGAGTGATTTAACTTAGGTGAAATCACCTATAATTTTATACGAATAAATTTAATAATTTAATTCAGGTGATATCACCTGATTTAATTAAATAAATTATTTTTACACAATGATATAATTGTTTACATTTGATTGTGATACTTTATTACCATTGTTATTTATAAATGATGTAATTAAAACCACCCATTTCAAAAATTCTCTCCCTGACGCTACTTTTTCTGTTTTCATAAAAAAATTTTGTATCTTGTTTCGCGTTTCTAAAAAATTATTCGCGAAATAAAATTAATACCACTTGTTGCTTCTTGTATTTGCCAATATTATTACTTGCATAAAACTTTATACGAAACTTTACAATG
This sequence comes from Rhizophagus clarus, assembly GCA_015698045.1. NCBI lineage: Eukaryota > Fungi > Glomeromycota > Glomeromycetes > Glomerales > Glomeraceae > Rhizophagus > Rhizophagus clarus. The sequence goes on from BLAL01000300.1 coordinate 564,950, forward strand.
GAAAATATTACAAATTTTCCTTATGATGCTTTATATAATAATTCTGACCTGTTATTCAACTCTTATTATGATTCTTCATATAATGATTCTGAACTATTATTCAACTCTTATCATAACTCTTTATACGATTCTTTTAATCCGATGCTAAATTTTTCATATGATTTTTCCAATCCGTTTCTTAAGAATCATGAAATAGATAATAAAATTCAAATAGAAAATGAATGTATAGTGAAAGATCATCAGAAAGAAAATAGTGAGTATTGTAATCAAATGAATCTAACCTCTTATTCGGATGACTCTTCTAATAATCTGATAGTTAATTCTCATATATTTCCCAATCTATTTCTTAAAAATCACAAATAGATAGCAATATTCAAATAGAAAATAAAAGTATAGATATTATAGAGGATTATATGAGTGATTATCAGGAAGAAAATAGGGAGTAAAGAATGTTATGATTATTTGATTCTAACCTGTTTGTCTTATTGTATAATTCATCTGATCTATCATTTGATTTCTTTTTGACCTATTTCTTAAAATCACAAACAGATAATGAAATGCAAATAGTGGAAATGGAAAATCATTCAGAAGATCATTCCAGCAAAGAATATGATGATGATAGTGAGTATGAAAAAGAAGAAGAAAACGGATCATTAAAGTTAAATAAAGGAATGAAATTTGAAACATGGGAACTTGCCGAATCATACCTTGATGAATATGCGAAGCAACAAGGATTTTGCTTTCGTAGAATAAGACGTACACTAGATCCAAGTGATAACACAATTGTTAGACGTAGAACATATGAATGTACACACGGCCAAACTCACAAACCTCAAAAAAATATTTTAGAGGAAGATAGAAGGGAAAGAGATTCCGAAATGATTGGATGTCCCTGGCATATTAATCTCTCATTTCCCAAATTTTCAAATGGTGTTTGGATCAATAGTGTAATTGGTGAACATAACCATGAGATGAATCCTCTTATTTCTGAAATAGCACCAAGATTCCGAAAGCTAACAGATAAAATGCTTGAAAAAATAAAATTTTGGACAATTCAAGGAAGAATGGGTTTATCAACGCAATATAATCTTTTGGTAGCCTTGTTTCCAGATAAAGTAATTAATAAAAAAGACTTAAGTAATGCTATTCAACAATTTAAGAAACAAGCAAAACCTAGTAAAATTGATGCATGCCAGATGCTTACCGAATTATATTTGAAAAAAGATGAAGATCCACGATGGATTATAAAACCGCGCTTTGATGTTGGAGAACGAAGGTTAAATTCACTATTTTGGATGTCTCCAGACCAAATTAATGCTTATGGAAAATATAATGATATTGTAATTATTGATACAACATCAAAGACCAACCAATTTGATATGATATTAATGTTAGTTATAGTTGTTGACAATAACTTTAGAAATTTAATAGTAGCGGCGGCTATTATAGAAAACGAAACAGAAGCAACTTTTTCGTGGCTTTTACAAGAATTGAAAAATTCTTGTGATGTTACACCAATTACCTTATATTCTGATGCTGATCCGGCCCTAATATCAGCTGTGAAAAAAAACTATCCGGAAACCCACCACTTTCATTGTATTTTCCATATAGAGTTGAATTTAAGAAAGAAATTAAAAGGAAAATTGCATGACCAATTTGAACCTTTTCATGCTAAATTTTTAGCAATGCGTAATTCCTTATGTCCTAAAAAATTTGAAACAGAATGGAAAAAGCTTATTAATGAATTCCCAGCTTGTAAACAGTATCTTACGAAAGTTTTATACCCTTGTAAAAATAGTTGGGCGAGTTTTGCTATTAATCGAAATTTCACTGCTGGAATTCAGAGTACACAACGAGTAGAAGTAACTAATAGAATAGTTAAAGAAAAATTAAATAGGTCTTCATGCTTAACTGATGTTGTTGGAGAAATTCAAAGAATATTTGACCAACAATCAAAAAAAGCTATAATAAGTGAATGTAAGAATGAAATTCCAACAAGAGGAATACCTTCTATAATGGATGAATATTTTCCAAATCTTGATAAAATTTTACGCGAATATTTAACACCACAAATCCTCCAAAAGCAACGTGACCAAATGGCTCAGTCGTTATGCTATGATACGGTATTAATTGAGGATTGGAAACCGCTTCTAGGAGTAAGTCTAATTGTTGATAAGAAATGAAAATTAATATCTATTAAAAATCGTTATTAACAATTAAAATATTTTTTTTTTTTAGATAACAGATGATTCTTACCAACAAGAAATAGCTAGAGAGGATGATTATGACCAACCTCAATCTTTGTTTTCTTTATTAGTAGAGAATATACCCCATAATAATATTTTACAAGTATGGAAAGTAACAAGACATCGTGGACAAAAGTCAGAACCACAGTATATTGTTCTTCTTAATGATGGTTCACATTTATGTACTTGTCTTTGGCTTATTAACAGAGGGGTTATATGTAGACATTTTTTCCGAGTTATGTCTTATTCAGCTAATGCGCAATTTCACATATCACTTATTCCACAACGTTGGTATAATAATAACAAGTATAATTTTGAACAGCATGAGAAAAATATACTAGTATCATTTCATATTGGAGAAAATGAACTAGGTGACGAGTCAGAACATCCCTTATCTCAATTATCATTTCAACATCTCATGAATTTTAGGCAAACGTCTAATGTTGTACAAGTACAGGGTCCTAAACAAAAATACGGATTTGGTATGGGATATGCTAAAAAAGCTCTTGATTTGGCTATTCGAACTGATAAGGTTGATGAATTTGTTGATCAAGTGAAATGTTTTATCGAAAATACAAAAGCAGAATTATCCGAATAACAGGAAAATGTGATTTCTATGCATATTGGTGATCCATTAAAAGTACAACATAAAGGTAGACAACCTAATAGATATAAGTCATGTGGTGAACCTCAAAGAAAAAAATCAAAGCATATTCAAGACATAACTAATATTACTAATAAAAATTGTGAAGAAGTTGTGGAAAGTCAAGTTGATAAAAAAAGAGAAAGGCATTGTAAAAAATGCGGTCAACCTGGTCATTATGCCCCACGATATCCAAATATTCAATAAATTCCATGTAATAATTAATTGTTCGTATAATAAAAATTATGTAATAAAGATTTGCGTAATACTAAATTTATTAAAAATTTTTATACATGTGAAATCACCTGATTTTAATAAATTATTTATAGGTGAAATCACCTAGGTGATTTCACCCGCGGAGCAAATTAGCAAGATTCTAAAAATAATTAATTTTGTTTTTTGTTAAAAATGATTTTAACAAATGCCTTATAGCATTTTTTTATTAAAATAACTTAAAAAAAAAGTGGAAATGTTTTTTTTTATTAAAAAAAATTACAAAAAATGTCAATGAAGCAATTTTTTGCTACATTATTAATTAAAACATTTTTTTAATTATCAAAGTAAATAATTAAAAAAAAATTTAATTTATCTTTTTCTAACATTTGTTTATTAAACCGGATAATTAATTTAATTTTTTTAATGGCCTATTAAATCTCAAACCGGATAACCAAAAAAAATTATTGTCTTTTATGATTTTTAAACTATCTAATGCTTAATCAAAAAAATATTTTAACAGTTTATTATCAAATAATTAAAAAATTTTATTTATTTTTTTTTTTAATGATTATTAATAATTTATTTTTTAACAGTTTTATAATTGAATAATTAAAAAAAAAATAACAATTTGTTTATTAAACCAAATAATCAAAAAAAAAGACTTTTACCGATTTTTTAAATTTATTAATGAAAAAATTATTATTATTTTAATAGTTTTTATACTAATAAAAACGTTTTTTTTTTTCATTTTAAAACGATTAATAAAACAATCATTTTTTTCATTTTATTAAAACAATTAACGTTTTTTCCATTAAAATGATTAATAAATAAATCATTGTTTTAATAAAAAAATCAAACTCATTTTTTAACATTTTAATGTTGATTTGTTTTGATAAAAAAATGTTGTTTTTATTAAACGGCTTAGGAAAAAACGGTTTTCATATTAAATGACAGAAAAAAATGGCCAAATTCATTTTTTTATTAGATAATCAATAAAAAATTAGTTTTTAGAACAATTAATATCACCATGAAAATTGTACTTTGGACCTGGAATAATTGCAAATGAAAAATGAGAATTCTGATGGTATGAGTAACGGGTTATTGAAGCATGCTCCAAATGTGTTAATGGAGAAATGGTAAATGCTGATGCATATTTGTTTTATGTGTGGTAAATCATATTAAAGCGATTAACAAAAAAAAAAAGTGTTTTTTTTGTTAAATGATTAAAAAAACCATGTCAAAATATTCTTCGTTTTTAAGTGTTTAATTTGAAAAAAATGGTAAGAAACACCAAAGCCAATCTACCAGGAGCTGGAAGATCATGCGATAAAGAACCAAGTCGTCTACCACTTGAAATTGAAGTTAATGAAGGAGTAGGTGAAGATGCTCTGCTTAATTGTGGAGACATTGGATGATTTATTTCTGAGTTCTGACCCTAGATCAAAAATTTTTTTTCATAATTTGAGGATTTTCATATCACGTAATGATGATTCAAGTCAGAGTCAATCCTGATTTGAGTTGATTCCAAGTTTATATTAATACTCGACGTTAACCCAGATTGAATAAAATCCGCAGTAATATTTTGGATTTTAATATATAATTCATAAACATTAACGTTTTTCATAACATTTTTTTTCATTATTAGGTTAAAAAATGTTACGAAAAATATTAGTTTTTGTTTAGTAATTCATGAATAAAAAAACGTTTTTTATCATTATAATTAAAAAACGTTTTTGCAAAAACTTTTTTTTTCAATTAATTTATAAATAAAAAACGTTGCGAACAACGTTTTTTTTTATTAACATATAAATTAAAAAATTTTTTTTATGTACAAAACATTAAAATTTAAACGAAAAAAAACCATTTCCAACAGTTTTTAATTGTTTTAATAAAAACGTTGTGAAATGTTTTTATTTCTTTAATTTAATACGATAAAAAGAACCATTTCACAACGGTTTTTAATCGTTTTAATAAAAACGTTGCGAAACATTTTTATTTCTTTTAATTTAACATGATAAAAAAACTGTTTCGCAGCAGTTTTTAATCGTTTTAACAAAAATGTTTGAAATGCTTTTATTTCTTTTAATTTAACATGATAAAAGAACCATTTCACAATGGTTTTTAATCGTTTGAATAAAAACGTTGCGAAACATTTTTATTTCTTTTAATTTAATATGATAAAAGAACCATTTCACAATGGTTTTTAATCATTTTAATAAAAATGTTGTGAAACATTTTTATTTCTTTTAATTTAATATGATAAAAGAACCATTTTGCAACAGTTTTTAATCGTTTTAACCAGGCATTTGTTTTTTTTATTTTTTATAATTTAAAATTTAAATGTTAAATGTATTTTAATAAAAATAAATGCGCTATAAATTTGTTAATTATTTATTTTTAAATATCTCTATAAATTAATTCATATTATCAAAAATTTAACTCATTAAAAAACAAAAAAAATTAATGAAAATTAAAACAAAAAAATTTCAAAAAAAATTTAATGAAATAAAATTAAGATTTTAATGAAAATAACAGTTCATTCATTATCAGAAAGAAAATTCAACATATGTAAGTGGCTCTAAACTATTTGTAAAAAGAAGGGAATTTCCATTTTGCATATCGATCATCTGCTAGATGAATATTACGTGTTCTCACTGAAAAATCATTGTCAAAATCTCCATTAAGCAGCAGTTCATCATCACTATTTGCAGTCCGATTTTCATAATTAACACCTCTTCGATCCATTGAGAAATAAGAGCATCCTATTTAATTTCATTTTTCTTCAGTACTTGGTTTCACTTCATTTCTTTCTCTTTGTTCTTATTGCCATCCCTACGAAAAAAGAATGTCTGGAAAATGTCAACGAAAATGTCTGGAAATTGTCCAGATAATTCAAAAATTGTCATGAAAATGTCCAGGAAATTGATCTATTTTGCTGTCCGGAATTTTTTGCATGCCCAGTTTTTTTTATACATGAAATTTTCTGGACAAATTCTGGACAAATAAACCCAACAAATTCCGGACATAAAATATTCCGGACATATTCTGGACAAATAAACCAAACAAATTCCAGACATAAAATATTCCGGACATATTCTGGACAAAATAAACCAAACAAATTCCAGACATAAAATATTCCGGACATATTCTGGACAGGATAAACCAAACAAATTCCGGACATTTTAAATTCCAGACAAATTCTGGACAAAATAAACCAAACAAATTCCAGACATTTTAAATTCCAGACAAATTCTGGACAAATAAAACAAACAAATTCCAGACATAATAAAATTCCGGACAAATTCTAGACAATGTTTCTAAGAATATAAAATTTTAAATTTTAAAAAAATGCAAAAAGCACAAAACTGATATTTATAACCACCCTCTGACGTAATAAGTAAAATTGAAGAGCAGCCAAAAATGCTATCTATGATGTAAATTTAAATTTGGTTAATCATGTAGGAAGTGATAAACTCCTGCTGATCATCCGGGATAAAATTAGAATTCTGGAAAATTCCGTACAAATTTGAACCTGGACATATTCCGAACATCCAGAAACGCGCACGTTTTGGAACATTTTCCGGATTTACCAAATGTCCGGAAATTGTCTGTTTATTTTTCCAGACAATTTCAGCATGAATTCCGGATGCATTTTTTTCGTAGGGCATTATTATCATTTTTATCTGCATAATTATCACCATCGCCATTATCAAGTCGTCTTCATCAATATTTTGTTCTTTATTCATATGGGAGTTGTAATATGAAGCTGTTGCTGTCTATTTTAACAATTCAATTCAAAAAAAAATCAAATCTTAAATCCGTCATTTTTAATAGTAAACAAAAATTTTGTAATTTTAATGATAGATATTGATTTTTATATTTCTGCTGCATTCTTTTAAACAATAATTGATAAAAAAAAAATATTTAAATTAATTTAAGTCTAAGAAAATTTGTTACAATTATTCTTTTTAAATGACAATTAGAAAAATATTAATAATCTTTTTCTAAACGGATATTATCAAAAAAAAAAAAAAATAAAATAAATTAGTTATTAGTTATTTCCCCTAAGATTCCTTTGTCATTTATTTGTATAAAAAAGTTAGTAACCTTTGATTGAATATGATTATCATTTATCTGTCTCAAATCATATAAAAGGTTACATTCTATTATTGAATTAGGAATTGTTGATGCCAAATGAAGTTTATTTTTAAAGGTTTTTCTTATTGGTTTCATCAAGTTATTACATTCATCATCTGTTAGAATCGTAAGTTGGGTACGATATTCTATTTTTGGTAGAATTAATGCATTAAAAACATACATCATCTGTTTATCTGTAACTGCTTTTTTCTTTAACATATTGTTATTTACATTTTGAATTTCTTCTTTAATTTGATTAATGATATGTTTTCTTTGATTATATGCATTGAACCATACACCAAGAATTCGGATTGATCCATTTGCTTTTATTGGATTTAATTTAATCTCATTATTCCCAAATTTAATTAATACTTCATCTTCTAATTTTGCTTTTTTCTTTTTTCTTAATAATAAATCAGATTTCTCTTTATTTATTTTTATATCATTTAAATTATAAAATGAATCTGCTATTTTCAAAATACTTTCCAATTCAATCTGATTATCTGAGATGAAGTTTGTGTCATCCATGTACGAGAGTCCAGGAATTGTTGTACAAATATTTTGTTGTATATTTTCATAAATATTTAATACTTTTCTTCCTGTTAATTTATATCCAATATTCATTTTTCTTATTTTTGTTAAGAGTGGATCATAATATATACACCAGAGTAGTGGTGATATTATTTCCCCTTGATCTATTCCTATCTTTACATTGTATGGTTCTGTTAATCCTACTGATGTAAATACTTGATTACTTCTTCCTAAGAATAATTCTTTAATTATGTTAATTAATTTTATTGGAATTTTAATTCTTTTTAAGGATTTTTCCAACATAAATATATTAACCCGATCATAGGCTTTTGACATATCTAATGCTAAAAGCCATAAATCTTTATCATATTCATTGGCATGTTGTATAATTTCATTAAGGATTCTTAAAGGTTCAAAAGTTGATGCTAGAGGTAATCCAGCAAATTGAAATCCCTGTAATACAATTTTTTCTTGTATTATTTTTGAAAGTCTATTAGTTATAATTTTCATCATTAACTTTCTTGCAGGTTCCAATAATGTAATTGGTCTTGTGTTAATCAATTGGAACCCCCAGGGTTTAGGCTTTGGTATCGGATAAACATTTGCCTTTTTCCAATCAGCTGGAATTACTTGTGTCTCAAAAATTTCATTAACTATCATTTTTAAAATATTGTTAAATTCTTTTGATGCTAGTTTGATATCATCATAAGTCATTGAACTAGGTCCACTAGCTTTTCCATTAGGAAGATTATTAATAGTCTCTTCCCATTCTATTGCACTTATTGGTTGTAATACATTATTATAAATATTTTCATCAATTTCTTCTTTAGGATTATATTCATTTAACCAATCTTTAGGAATATTTTTATCTTTATTAACAACACCTGCAATCGTCTGAAAATGTCTATTTACTTCCTTTTTAATTTCTTCTGGTCTAGTTAATAAAATATCTTGATCTTTTTCATCTGTTATTAATACTCGATCAATTATGATAGTTCTAATTTCACGTTCTGCTATACTATCAAGCATACGTTTTTTGTTTTCTTCTAAATCTTTGCATTGACTTTCAATTGCTTTTTCTATTTTTTCTTTTTTTATTTTTTCTATTTCACATCTTAACGTTATTAAAACTTTTTCATATATTGTATTTAATTCTGTTATAAGTATATTAATTAATACTTTTGGTATAAATTTACATTTAATTATCATATAATTATCTTCAGGTTCTTCATACATATATAATATTTGTTTTATTTTCTTTCTATGTCCAAACCAATTTTTTGTTAATTTTTCTTGTCCTTTCTTTCTTTTAATTTTTCTTCGTATATAAATTATATATCTCAAATTTTTATAATTATCTGATTGTTTAATTGGAGTTATATTATTTTTTTGTAATTTAATTGCTTTTTTTGTTATATGCTTTTGTTTTGCTTTAATTAATTCTTGTTTGTAGAAATTCCATTTTTCTTCTAAATTCATAAATTTTAAATCATAATCACTTTTAATTTGCTTAAAAGATAATTCATTTCTTAATTCTTCTTTACTTTCATCTGATAATTCATCATATAAAAATACTTCTTTCTTTTTTACAACAGATGGTAATGGTGGTAAATAATTATCACAAATTCCTTCACCATTAAATTTAAATTGAAGCATATTGTGATCTGTATTTATATATTGTTGTTTTTTATTTATAAATTTTATTGTTTCTAAATAAATATTTTCTGTTGTCCAAATATAATCAATTCTTGATTTTCTATTATTATTACCAATAAAAGTAGGTTGAATTTTATCATTATTATTAAATTCTTTTTGTATATCTCTCATATTTAATTCTTCTAATTTTTAAATATTTTATGTTTTCTAGTAGTAATCTTATTACTGAGTTTTCTATTATTATATTTTTCATATTGTTGGTTAAAATCACCCATTACTACTATTTCCATATTTTTTCTTTTTCCATCAATTATTGTTTTAATTATTTCTTTATTTGTTTCTATGATTTCTTTACTAATATTTGCTTTTGCTGAATTCACTTTATTATATACTTGAATTATTCTTAAATTTCTTTTCTTTCTAAAAAAAAGGTCAATATAAATAATCCGCCCTTTATATTTCTCTATTTTGCTAATATTTTTTGATAATTCTTTTTTAATGATAATTGCTACTCCACTATCTTTGTTTTCTCCAATGTTGTGGTAGTATATATTATATTTATTATTATTAATAGCATGTAACTTCATATTTTTATCTGAAATTCCTGTTTCTGAAATGCCTAATATATCTATATTTTCTCTTTCTGCTAAATCATATAATAATTGATGTTTGATTATAGACATTTGTTTTATATTTAATGTTGCTATATTTTTAAAAATATTATTTTGTTGTTTTTTTTCATTTGATGAAAAATCATATAATAGGTTGTTTGTTTTTTTCTTTTTTCTTTTTTTTCTTTTTTCTTTTTGTTTTATTTTAATTGTATTATGTTGGGGGTTTAAATTATTAAGTATTGGGTTGGTATTAGTTATATTATTGCTATTACTTATCATATTAATTGATATCTATTAATTCATCATCATTATCATGGATGTTGTAACTGCCCCCTACAGATACATCATCTTTTTTATTATGTTCAATTTTTTCAAGTTGACTTTGAATATTTAATAAGGATTCTGCAATATTATTTAAATATTTATCTTGTTGTTTCAATTTATTTTCAAAGATATTTATATTTTCTTCTTTTTCTTTTTCTGAATCACTTGAATCAGTTTTTAGACGTTTATTATTATCATTGAGTTTACTACTTGAACTAATATTAAAGTGAACTCCTTTTTTATTATTTCTATTTTCCTTTTGATTATTATCCTTTTGGATTTGCTCCGCTTTTAATTTTACTAATTCTTCTTTCATTGATTTACTTTCAAGAACTACTTTTCCTACCAGTTTTGTTAATTCTTGAATTTGATTTTTTAAATTATTTATTACATTATTATTTCTATCATGCATTGAACCTCCTGATTTAGTACCATTATGTAATTTATTATTGCTTTTATTACTTATAAATTCATCATCAAAATCTTCATCCCAATTTCCCATTGTATCATGTAATATGTTTGTTTGATTCCAGGATCGAAATTGTAAACTATTAGATCTTCCTTTAAATTGATTATTTCTGTTAATGCTTTTAGTTACATCTGCATAGGTTCTGTTTCTATTTCTATTAATGTTATAACCTTTAATCTCCTTGAGTTTATTCTTCCTATTTAAGTATCTATTATTATTTTTATTTTGTTTTAATTGATAATCACATTCTATAGCCATATGATTAGTATAACCACAAATGTTACAAGATTTTTCATCAGCAGGTGCCCATTCAAGTTGGTTTCCTTTATATTGATAAATATTACTAGTGGCTGTTTCTAAATCTTCTTGTGAATAAAAATTAATATATGCATATTTTAATGGTTGATATCCTTTTGGTTTTTTTGGTATGAAGAAAGTAGCAGCATTCACTTCTTCAATAAAGCTTTGAATATCACGTGCAGTTGTATTTGATGGTAAACCACAGAGTTTAATACTATATTCTTTTCGTTCTAATCTTTTTTCTTCTGATAAATCTAAAGGTATTACTTGGAGGTATTCCTTAAATGCCCATACACTCCAGTGCTTAGAAAAAATTGTTAAGGCATCATCTTCTTTATATGTGATATATGCCTGTTGATAAATTCCTTTTACTCTAGTATAAAAGCCTTTTTCTTCAATTTCTCCATATCTAGAAAAGACAGCTCTGATGTCTTTAGGAGTTATGTATAAAGGAATATTGATAATCTGTACAGTGCGACTGCGTTCCTCTTGAATTTTTCATTAGATTTTTGATTTAAAATTTTCTTTTCATCTAATCCAATGAATCTAATTGGTTCTTGTTCTTCATTTATTTTAAATTCCATTTCTAGAAGTTTCTGCAAATTTACTAAATTCTGTACTGCTACATACAATTCCTTAAAAGATTTTTCTTCTTTTTTCTTAAGTGATACATTAATTCCTACTACATCTACTTGCTGTTTTACAATATTTGTAATTTTCTTTAAGCGGGTATTTACTTGTTGATCATTTTCCAAACAGATTACAGCCTTGAATTTTTTATTTTTATCAATCTTATTGATATTTTCCATATCAAAATCATAGTGATTTTCTTCTTTATTTTCATTGGTATTTGTATTTTGATTATCTATGCCAATTTGATCGTTTTGCATCATTTTACCTTTAGCATTTTGATTGTCATCCTTTTTTGGAAGTTTGGCTGTCTTGGCATTTTGGCTGATCTGTTGCTGATCAGTAAGTTCCATTTCAGTATCAATAATGACATCATCGAATTCCTTATTGGGTTTTTGTTTTTTTGTTATGGGTTCTTTATCACCCTTTTCTAAGTTGTCAAGATTGAGTCTAAAGGGTCCTTGTTGTTGATAGGTTTCCCAAGGTTGTCTATTATCAATAATGGGGGTAGCCCTTTTTTGTTTATTTTCTTTACGTTGTGACTTTCTGTTCAGAACTTTGGTAAAGCCATCATTGTTTTCACCAATATTGAAAGTTTTGTGTATTCTTTGAAAATCATTCTCACTGGAAATACTGCTTTTTTCAATATTGTCCAGGTCCATTTTCTCCTCATTTATATGTTGGGGCGCTTTATTCCTAGTTTGGCTTCGAGTTCCTTGACTAGGACCACTCATATTCACAAATTTATATGTTTGAAATTGAGATTCCACTTTTATTTGCTGCGGATTTTTTGTATTTTTTTAACAGTTAGGAGAAAGAGTTTTTTCGCATAAATGCTTTAAGCTTTAAGCATTATTATAAAACGCATTTCTCGAGTTCACATTGTGCATTTCCTAATTCAGACGATTTTATATTGAGTCTTGAAGATCAGTACAACCGAAAATCTAAATTGAGTGAAAAAGTCGATTAATTTAGAAATGATCTAATCACTTCAAAATCTTCTTTACGCTAAATATTGTGCGACTAAAAAAATGGCATTTAATAAAGAAAATTATCTTTTTAAGGAGAGACTTGACATAATTGCATAGTAATGGATCATAGTGATAGTGAAGGTAAAAAGCATATAGCATGATTATTTAATAGGAAGTCAGAATTATTCAAAAATTCTTAAACAAATTTGCCTAATATAATAAATTAGTCTCAAGTAACGACAAGGAATCTGAAGGTAAAATGTACTAAACTTGATTATTAAACTTAAATTGTAAATAATTTAAATATTATTATACTTTATATACTGTAATATTCACATACAATTTAAATAATTTAGCTCGTAAGTTAATAAACTATATTATAATTTTATTATTTACATAATAATGGGTTTGCTGTTATTTTATATATCTTTAATAATTGAAAATATCATACAGTTGGTAAGTTATCAGCTATTTATTTTTTTTTTGCTTTATTTATATTATTCAGATAACTAAATTCTTTGTTTAATTATCTATTTAATAATTAATTATATCATAGAAAGTAAGTTACAATATTTAATTGTGCGTATAATATTCACATGTAATTCAAACTAATTATACTCTTTACTTAAATGCACGATTAGATTGTAAGTGTTATTTAATTTACAGTATATATTTTTGTGATAATATTTGCATCTAATTAATTATCAAACAATACATATTACAGGGTGTAAGTTATACGTTATCTATATTTCTGTTATTTATTGGTTTATCTAACTAATTTCTTTATTTAAAAAATTATTTTGGTAATATAGGGTGTAAGTTATTTATTTAATTCTATTATTACATATTTATATAATATTTACATATAATTTAAACTAACTAATTTCTTTATTTAAAAAATTATTTGGTAATTTATTTTAGATCGTAAGTTATAAATTATTTATTTTAATTCTATTATTACATATTTATATAATATCTACATATAATTTAAACTAACTAATTTCTTTATTAAAAAATTATTTGGTAATTTATTTTAGTTGGTAAGTCGTATTAATTATTACATATTTATATAATATTTTCATATAATTTAACTAATTTCTTTATTTAAAAATTTTTTTGGTAATTTATTTTAGAATGTAAGTTATAAGTTATTTATTTAATTTTATTATTACATATTTATATAATATTTGCATATAATTTAAACTAACTAATTTCTTTCTTTATTTAAAAAATTATTTGGTAATACACTTCAGATTCTTGTAAGTAATTCAGTTATTTATTATTATAATCATATAATATTTATTCATAATTTAATTAACCGAATTTGGTCTTTATTTAAAAAATACTATCTATTGCTTTAGTTGGTAAGTTATAAAATATAGACCATATATTATATATACATTATGCAAACTAAAATTTATATTTATTAAATTTATTAAATTTCTAATTGAATTTTAGAGTAAGTCATCATGTTACTTTTTTTTTAATTTTGAATTTTTAATATAAATTGTAGTATGTTTCAATTGTATGTAGGTTTGGAAAAAGTGGAAATGCAATTTTAGATAAATTTATTGAAGAAAGAGGATTAAAATGGATCCCTTATGATCAATTTAAAAACGTTGAATATCTTGATAAAGGAGGATTTGGTATTATATACAAGGCCATTTGGTTAGAAAATAGTGGAAAGAAGGAAGTAGCTCTTAAATGTCTTAATAATTTAAATGAAAATAATTTGAATGAAAATTTCGATAAATTTATAAATGAAGTATAAATTATTTATTATTTATTTATTTTTATTATAAATTATTTATACTAATTTGTCCAATTTTAATTTTTATAGTGGGATTGTCATGTAAAATGCTTAGAATCAAGTAGAATTATTGATTTATATGGATTTACAAAAAAATCCAGATACTTTGAATTATTTGGTAGTAATGGATTATGCAAATAAGGGAAATTTAAGAGGGAATTTAGCAAAAATAATTGAAAATAATTGGCATCAAAGATTGCTCATGTTATATAAAATTATTTCTGGTCTTGAAAAAATACATGAGGAAAGTCTTATTCATTGTGATTTCCATGATGGCAATATTTTCAATCATGAAGATGAAGAAGATGAGATTGATATGAGCAAAGTTTTTATTAGTGATTTAGGATTATGCAAAGCTGCAAATTTAAAAGAATATGATGTTTATGGTGTTATTCCATTTATGGCACCTGAAGTTTTAAGGGGCAAACCATATACTCCAGCTAGTGACATATATAGTTTTTCTATGATTATGTGGGAATTTACATCTGGAGTTCCACCATTTAATGATAGATCACATGATTTTCAACTCAGTATAAGTATTTGTAAAGGTGAACGACCTGAAATTATTAAAAATACTCCACAATGTTATATGGATTTGATGAAAAAATGTTGGAATGAGGATCCATTAAAAAGGCCATCTGCCCGCGAAGTAAGTAATATTATTGCAAACTGGATTGTCCGACCTTATAAAACTAGTGAAGAATTAAGAAGTAACATTATGGAATTTATAAATGCACCAATTGGAAACATTAATTTTGTTACTGAATCTCATCCACAAGCATGTTATACAAGTCGTTTACTTGATTTTAATAGTAAAAAAGTGAATGAAGTTCTAGAAAGTGAATGTTTAGATTGTATAGTTGATGATATAAAGTCATCAGGTATGTAATATATACAAAAAAAAGTAATTTTACAAATTATTTTATATGAAATTAATTAATTTATTAATCATTTAGATATTAAAACTGACAAAAAGTAGGTTAGATTTATAGTGTTGTGATATGTTCATTTTTATTTCATTTTTATCAGAATTATTTAAACACTAAGTCTAGAGTAGTAAAATATTTTACAGGTTTCTTAGTTTGTAATTTAAATAACTTCTTTCTTTATAACTTATCCGAGTATTAAATATATGTATTTCCTTCTTTATTTGGAATTGTTTTAACACTAAGGCTAGAGTAATAAGATATTTTACAAGTTGCTTAGTTTGTAATTTAAATAATTCTTTATGTTGTAACTTATCCGAATATTATATAAAATTATCAAGTTTATTTTTATTATAACATCAAATTCTGGACAAATAAAACCAACAAATTCCGGACATAATAAAATTCCGGACAAATTCTAGACAATGTTTCTAAGAATATAAAGTTTTAAATTTTAAAAAAATGCAAAAAGCACAAAACTGATATTTATAACCACCCCCTGACGTAATAAGTAAAATTGAAGAGCAGCCAAAAATGCTATCTATGATGTTAATTCAAACTTTGGTTAATCGTGTAGGAAGTGGTAAACTCCTGCTGATCATCCGGGATAAAATTGGATTGTTCAGAATTCTGGAAAATTCCGGACAAATTTGAACCCGGACATATTCCGAACATCCGGAAAAGCGCACGTTTTGGAACATTTTCCGGATTTACCAAACGTCCGGAAATTGTCTGTTTATTTTTCCGGACAATTTCAGCATGAATTCCGGATGCATTTTTTTCGTAGGGCATGATTAATTAATAGAACTTTATCTTGAAACAGAAAACACTGATATTTGTGTATTTAAGAAACAAAGTCAGTAAAGAAGTTGATGGTAGATTTTAATATGATCATCGCTTGAGAAAAGGGCCTGTGAATTATAATACGCAATTATGTTTAAGAATCTGATTAATGAATATCCAGAATAGCGTTTTAAACCAATTTCTACACCATGTAGATTTCCTACACATCCTCATCCTAAAGATACTAAAGAACCAGAATTTGGGATATTATAATAAACTTGTAAGAGCAAAGAAAAATAATTTTAGATGAAGCTGCTTGTGACGACTTAAACCAACGATTTTGGACAGGTAATTATAGATTTATTTTTGGAGATAGGATTATACTTAAATCAACAAATAGTCAATTCATTTTGTAATTAATAGGGACGACTATTGTCATATTCTATGATATAGTAAGCATAAGTAGTTCGAATACCTAACAGTATTACAACCGGTTTAAGTAATATATATTCAAGCGAAAATAAATTAGGCTGATGTGATACAGACGGCCAGTTACCTTTAGGTAATGTCGTGTTTCGCTAAATCAATCTAATACTTTGACTTCTCAAGTTTAAAAGCTTCTATATTATCAAAATATTTTCAATAAATTATTACCGGTCATACTAGAGCATTGAAGAGAGAAAATTTATTGATATGTGAAACCCTTCAAAAGTCACAAACAAATGCCAAAGTCTTGAGAGAATAGCTACGTGAGCGTTAGGTCGCAGTCTTTCTTTGAAAGACTTAATCTTGCCGACTTTCTGACAAATGAGATGACGAGGATATATCTAATATTGGGTCCAATCCATGGCAAGATTTTAAATCCCAATATAAAATTCAACTCATCGCATTTTACCTACGACTCTGCGTAATCAACTATGGTGATTCTAAAGATATTATAAATTGTTGATGATGGTGAAGAAGTTAATTTCACTTCGATAGAAAGAGTTAATTGTAGTTTACTTGAGTAATTTGTGAATATTACAATATTAATAGCAATAGCAACAATATAGGACATCCAGTCACTGAAGGCAATACATTTATCATTTTGTTTAAGATTCATCACTAACACATCAACAAGTGCGATGTTTAAAGTGAAATTCGATCGAATTTTTACAAGCAAGTGATCATGTATCAGTTATTAAATATTTCAGATCTAGAAAAATTACGTCAAAAGTTTGTCGTATTACTATATTTTTTTAGCAAAGTTAGTATTTTTTTTTTTTTTTTTACGTTGATAAATTATATATATAAAATACCAAAATGATTTTGATCAAATCAAGGAGGATATATATACACTCGAAGTTTGAAGTCAAGTCTTTGGAAATAATAAGACCGAATCATTGAATCCGAATCAATTTTTTAGGAGATTATGAATTTCTGATTATTTTCATAATTGGTGCCTCTATAATAATGATCAAGTTCTTGAAGTCATGATGATAAGAAATTATCGACTTTATTAATATAAAGAACAATGGTACGTATTACAAATACGGTTTAGTTTTTTTTTAATTTATCAAGTATATTATGAGACAAATCGGTTTTTCCTACACGTAGACTTATGGGAAGGATGTTTGCATAAACATCTACAAGGAATAAGGAATAAAGTAAAATTTTAATTTAAATACAATAATTATTGATAAATAAAAATAAATACTTACAACCAACAAAATTCGTAGGTACATTTAGTACAAGTTATATGATCACATCCTCCATCTTTTTCGATAGGTATAAAACATCCAGGACATTCCTTTGTCTCTCGTAAAATATAATCCGCGGTAGCAAAATCTGATTGTTTCTTACTCTCATCGTATTCTTTGCAAGTTTGACCCGTATGCCAGACGACCTCGTGATTATAACACGATTCCGCGCTACAACCCTCACATATCACAACTGGAGCTTCATCTATTATTGATAAATTCAGATTGTATTTTAAATAAAATTTTGAAATAAAGGGAATCAGTCTCTTTGATGTACCTTTTCCTATATGGATTTGTCCAGCTCCACAAGGGGCCTTGCACCATCTAAATTCCGGGATCCTTTGAATCGCAATTCTGTAAACAAGTTCATCATATCTGAACCGAAAAGAAATTAAGAAACATAAGTAAAAAAAATACAACATGCCCCTCTTAATTAAAAATAAAAATAAATAATTAGGCGATTTTACGCTTCAAAGATTTGTTTTGTTGCGATATTTTTAATATCATGTCTTTCCATTATTTTTAAACATCCTTTTGTAGGGCAAGGAATTTCGAGGATTTGTTTTTCATTACTTTGATTTTTAATATGTTTATTAACACATTCTACACAAATAACGGCTCGATGAGTACATTTTGAAGTTATTTTACGAAAATCTCTATCTTCTGTTTCGTAACAAATGAGACATTCGGACATATCAGACATTTTGTTAATATTTTTATTTTTAATATTAACAATAATAATAATAAAAATGTGATCAGAATAATTCTGTAAATTATTAAGAATCAAAAAAGTTTTAAATCTTTTCTCACATATAGAACAATTTTAGTAAATGGTTATGCCAAATTAAGATTTAAAAGCGTGTGAAAAAACACAATATTTGTTTTTTAAACATTGTTTTTGATTATGCACTATATAAATGAGAACTTTTTTTTTCTGGTTTCATCGAAAGAAAAAATAAATCTCCATATTTCAACTAAATATTACCAAACTTGTTTAGACAATAATTTTAAGAGAACTCTTAATAAGTAAGGTTGCTTTTTTGGAGATGAGATTGTTCGATTTTCATATGTACTGTAACACAAAACTTCATGCAGTTTACTTCTTGTGTAACGATTTAAATAATGATCTTCCACTTAACATTTATAAACAATGGGAGAATAAAATACACAAAAAAGACTTGTGCATGTATTAATGAAATAACATACAGTATATTCAATAATGAGAAAAAATAAAAAAACATACTTTTTTTAAAAATCCTTAACGAGATAAATGTATAATTAGACTTTCAATGCAGTATAGAATTCTCAACAATTGAACTTTTGATCATGCCGTTTTTATCGTTTAATTGGTGGTGCATCAATTGAATGAAAATCATTATTATTGTATTGTGGGAGCTTTACCAGTTACCGTTATATTTATTCAACACCAATTTGAAATCCTATTTACATGCATTATTATTAAATAATTCAAACATGCAAGCCCGAATTTGAAGAACCGTACGTTAGCGTTATAATATCAATAAAAGTTTGATCCGTTTTAATATCACGTGCAAAGATCAAGTTTTTTTGTCACAAGAAGTTCGTAAAATTGACATATCTAATGACCAGATTGAATTCATTTATTCGGATCATCAGGATAAAAATTTTACAAAATTTAAATCATTACTTGTTACGAATTAGCTTTTTTATATTCGATATTTCTTAAATTCTGACGAAATCATGATTTTGAGCAAAATTAGTTCTGACCACATTTTATATTATCGGTCCAAACTAAAAAATCGTTAATAAAAGCAGTAAACTGAGTAAAGTTAATTTTATTTTTATCATACAATGCATGAATTTCATTTTAAAAGATATCTTCTTTTTATTTTTTCAAAATTTTAATTAATTGCTTGTTATAGTTATGAAAACATTCGTCCTTAATCGGGTAAGAATATTTTAATGCATTATTATTATTATGGAGCTTAAAAGTCTATATATAAATTAGGATTCTTTCATAAATTTAATAAACATTATTGCTTCAATGGTGTATTATTAGATATTATTGTCCTGAATGTCGGGAAATAAGATCTTTTTATTAATTTATAAGCCGAAATTATACATTGTATATATGAAATATATTATATTATTCGTCTTTATTTGTTTCACACGAAACGTTGAGAGGCTGACGCAATGATTTATGACAAATGAAACAATTCTATATCATTATTTCATAATTTTATCATTTAAAATATTATAATTTGCGGTAATTAATTTCGATAAAGGTACAATAAGTTACTATTAGCCAACAAGTAACCCATGGAGAGTTTAATTTTTGCTGAAAACTACGAATCCTCTCAAAATCAACTTGATTAATACTATGACGATAAATAATAGAACGTGATTTGCCGAAACTTAATTTCTCATAGATGTACCGCAGATTGTTTAGGAACAAGGACAATACAAAAAGATGTTTAATACTTGATAACATTCGACAATGGTTTTCACCGGAATATTTGTTGATCATTTTGTAAAAAATTTTATTTAATATGCCTCTAGAATTTAATGGCGAAGGTTTAACTTTTTTTATATATTCGGAGTAGAATTTGTCACTCGTCGAATAGACTTTAAATGGCTTATTAATTGTTATATTTGGAATATTTGAATGAAATTATTGAAGATTTGCAATAGTATGAATTTCATTTACAGTATTATAATAAAAATGGAGTCTCTTACTACCATTATTATTTTTTTTTTTTAAAAATATAATTCAAAAAAAAAGATGCGCCTTTACACGTATTAAGAATAGAAATTTTCAAATTTGTAATACTCCAATCTCTCTCATTCTAACAGATCGTAAATGGTATGCTATTTCACAGGATCCGCAGTCTCGAGCCGATTGGTTAAGTCATAAGTATGGATCATGCATTGCTCCATGCTGTAAGGCTTAGGAGTAGTTTTTTGACAATTGATGTTTTACAGGCTTTGCTTGCGAAAAATACATTAATCTCCAGATATTTCATGTAACATTTTTTAATACATTTTGAAGCTTATTATGAAAAGTTAATAGAGCTTAAAAGAAGCAATATGTCTACTTTCCAGTCCAATAATTAACAAACGTCAGTTACTTATAGTGTGTCAATCCGGATGATATCCGTCATCCGTTATCCGAATCCGAATCCGTTTAGTTCATCCGACTATCCGTAAAGGATATCCGGATTCATCCGGATATCTGTCGGATTCATCCGAGAATCCGTCGATTTACCAGATTTATCCGGATATCTGTCGGATTCATCTGAGTATCCGTCAATTTGCCAGATTTATCCATTTATCCGGATATCAGTCGGATTCATCCGTCGTTACCATATTTATTCGATTTTTTTTTTTTTTTTTTTTATTTTATTTTATTTTTTATTTTATTTTATTTAATAAAACGTTAAGACACTAGTACAATAAAAGTTTAGATTATTTAAAAATAACTAGTTAAAAGATCTTCCAAGTGGGTTTTTCTTCTTTTTTTTCCAACAAAAACGAACAAGTGGATTATTTTTCGGTGAAATGTTTTGGGATCTCGTTCAAAATAGATTTTTCGTAAGATTTCCTTTCCACAGGATATTTTTTTATTTCTATCCTTCTTTTAACCGTTTCTTTTTTTACTTAGACTAACGGATGAACGGTTTGGGACTTTAAATGCTAGAATACATTAAGGTTGGTATTCTATTCGTTCATTTTGTTAACTTTTACTCCCTAGCCTATTACTGACTACTTTTTTTTGTAAGGAACAGACCCAAGAGGTGAATTTTTTTTTGTAAGGAACAGACCCAAGAGGTGAATTTTTTAAATCTTCAGAAGATATTAGAGTTTTTTTCGTTTCATTTGTCTTTTCTTTTACTCCTTTGTCCAATGAGCCCATTGCTAAACATTTGCTTTTGCTTCCTTTATTTTACAGGAATGGGGCCGGTAAATAATTGTCCATCTCTCTCCACTTTTATTTTCTTTTAGATTATCTGACAGTCAGAATCGGAGCTATAGTCTTTAAAGGTCCCATTTGAGATTAGGGTTAATAATTGTTTTTTTTGTTTGAGGGTTTCTTCTTGTTCTCACAGCCCATTATTTACATTTTTTTCTTACAGAGATAGATTGATGGATAATTGATTCAAGATTTTGGTACATTTAACATTAAGGTCTGTGTTTGATTTTATTCAAAGAAATTTTCACTCTTTCAACTATTACTAAGTTTTCTTTTTCATTTTACAAGGGCAGCTTGATTTTCAGGATAGAGGTAAATATCTCATATTCGTTGTGTTTTGGTTTCTTATATTACATTAATATTACTGGTCATTTTTAAAATAAATTTTAACAATTTTGATAGTCGATTTATAAGTTTTATTTATCATAAAGCACTGAACTATTTATAATAAATAACTTTTAAGCTTTAGATTTTGCTTATGCAAATTAAGGGATTATTTATCAAAAGATATAAACTTAAGATCATCTACTTATAAACAATTTCCTTTTCAGATCTTAAAAAAAACCGGAAGCCGGAAAATCCAAAAATTGATATATGATAATTGATTTACATGTGAAATTAAGATCACCGTTGCGTTGTTTTTTCATTCTTGAATTAAACACTACAAATTTCATTTTTAATTTGAAATGTCTGATCCAACTAATATCGAAAATATAGCTAGTGGTTCTAGTAAAAAAAGAACGAGACCAAAAAAATCATGGATCTGGCAACATTTTAAGGAGGAGGAAGTTGAAAAGCAAGGAAAAAAAATTACCATTATTAAATGTCAAGAGATGACTGATGATGGTCCATGTAGTGTTACTTACCAAAATACTGGAAATTCCACCAGAAATGCAATAAATCACTTACGCATAGTTCATAACCTCGGTAAAGATGGAGTGATTGAAGAAAGTACTGATAATAATAGTAAGGTTAGTAAATTTATTTGATATAAATAATTCAATAATTTTATATTAACATTGAATTTTTTTTTAAATATAGAATATTAAACTACATACAGAAAAACGGCAGAAAGAACTACGACAATTTTTAGTAAATTGGATCGTTAATGATTCTCAACCCATCCGTGTTGTTAAAAGTGAAGATCTAAGAATACTTTTTAAAGAATTAGACCCTGCATTTGTTGTTCCTAGTCAAGAAACAATCAGAAATATGATTTATGAGGCTTTTAATTATACTTTACCAAAACTGAAAACTCTAATAAAAAATGAGGCAATATCCATTTCTTTAACTTTAGATTTATGGACCTCCAGAAACAAACAAGGGTATCTTGGAGTAACATGTTCTTTCATCAATTCTAAGTGGAAATTAAAAGAACTTACACTTACTATTGAATATGTACGTTACCCGCATACAGCAGCAAATATTCGTGAAACTCTTGAATTAGTTTTAAAAGATTGGGATATTAGAGATAAAATATATGCCATCACTACTGATAATGGTAGTAATGTAAAGAAAGCAATTAATGAAATGGAAGAAGTAAAGTGGTTAGGATGTACAGCACATACCTTGCATTTGGTAATTGGAAAGGGTATGATGCCCGCTCAAATTTTAATTATGAGAGCTAAGCGTTTAATTAATTTCTTTATAAAGTGAGCGTTTAGAGGAAATCCAAAAAAAATTTCCTGATATTGGAAAAATAAAGAAAAATGATGATATTAATGTTAGAGGAAATGAAGAAGAAGATGAAGAAATATGTACATTATTAAAAGAACAGGTGAGCTCATTTTAATTATGATTTTTTTAAATAATAAAATTTTTATTTATTCAATAAATTTTTAGAATCCTGGTCAAACTTCAGATTATTTGCATATTATTGCTAACATCACCACACGATGGAATTCTTCCTTTCTTGCTTGGCAATGGCTTCTTAGGTTAAAAGATTATATCAATGTATTAATTAATACACTCTCAACAAAAACTGATTTAGATTCTAAAAAAGATTATAAAAGATTAAGGAAAATCATGTTAGAGGAAGAAGAATGGAGTGCAATTAAAGATCTTATGCCTTTTGCTGAAGCTACTAATTATCTTGGTGGTAGCAAATATTGTACATATTCTGTCATGGTTCCTACTCTTATTAGAATAATTAATCGGCTTCAACCTTCAACAATAGAAGATAAAAGATATGCATCAGAAATTAACTTTAAAAATTATGATAACATATTTGATGATGAGATTTCTATTGAGGATGATGATGAAGAAGACCCAAGTCCAACAGCAATTAGGAAACTTAAAATAAATAATCCGATTAATACACAAGACTTGGTCAAAAAGGTTAAATTAAGTTTGTATGCTGCAATGAAATATTACTGGAGTAATCTTATTATACCAAGATCACTTCTTCCAAGTCTTCTTGATCCTAGAATAAAAGATTTATCATTTGTCACTGCTAAACAGCGTCAGGACACAGAAGAACTTTTAAAAGATGAATATAATCAAGAAAAATTATCAGAATTATTAACTTCAAGTTCTATTTCTGATTCAATTGAAACAATTCAGGATGATGATGATGATTCTCAAAAATATGATTCTATTTTTGCAAGTTTTAATGCATCATCAGATACAGAAAAAGTCGATGAAGTAATTGATTATCTTGCTCTTAAAAAAACGAATTTTGAAAGTGATCCGCTTGAGTGGTGGCATGGGCAAGAAAAAAATTTTCCAATATTAAGTAGTTTTGCTAAAAAGTATCTTGCAGTATATGCGAGTTCCACATCCAGTGAAAGGCTCTTTTCAGACGCTGGGAACTTACTTACAGCGAAATGAAACTGAATGAATCCGAAGCTATTTCAAAAAATTATGTTTCTTAAGAGAAATGGTAAACATGTGGATTCAATTCATAAATAACTTTAGTCAATTTATTTTAGGGTTCTTATTGTAAATCAATAAATAAATAAATCACTAAATCATATCAAATTTTGAAAAAACTGATTTTTATTAAAATTGAAAATACATAGGGAGAATCACGATTTCAATAAAAAAGAAGCAAAAAATAACCAAGAAATAAAAAAAAAAAATTCAAAATTCAAAGGCTTTCAAATCACAAACTATTTCTGTAAAATTGAAAGAAAAATGATTAACGACCAAAAAAAAAGAAAAAAAGAAAAACAAATAAATAAATATAATGCTCCTACAAGTAAAAAAATCAGTTATTGATGAAAAAAGTAACATAAGAATCTTTCAAAATAATGCTTCCAAATAAAATGCATTTCCGTAAAAAAAGAAAGTATCGGTCAAGAAACAAAAAGAATAATTTTGAAACGAACACCTACTCCCTGCTCTTCAAAGTCCTGATCGGTTAAAAAATAAAACTTTTCAGTTCAAAATGATACTTAAGAACGAGGAGTTAGGTTAAAAAAATTATTTGGTGATAAAAAAAATCGACATTCCGTCATTCCGATTTCTGACGTTTTACAATTTAAACAGATTGAATCTGGATAATCCGTTAAACTATCTGTTTATTATCCGAATATCCTTCGGATGACGGATATCTGATGTTACTCTGGTCAGTTTGTCGATCAGGTAACTATGACTTGGAGACAGGGATACAATAGATATGTCTCAAGTCCAATCAACAAGACACACTATTCACAAAGGGACAGTTCGTTTATAAGGTAAAAGAGTTTATTTATTAATTATATGAACTTGTTATTATAACTTTGTTATTACACTCTGATATTTTTCAACTAAAAAGAAATTTCAGGATATTTATACAAAATAAAATATATTTAAAAATATAACAAATAAATCTAATATATCAAATAAAACTAATAAATCAAATAAATAAAATAAATCAATTAAATCAAATAAATCAGATAAATCAAATAAAACTGATATATCAAATAAATCAGAAATATCAAAAATAACAGGCTATGATGGCTTTGGCTTAGGCGGCTCTATATACTTTGCCACAATGTCACGTGATTACTACGCCAACAGTTCTCCCCTTCTTTAGTTTGAACTCCGTTGAAAACTCTTTTCTTTTTACCATACTACACATCCAACCCGCTAGTACATGGGGGTCACTCGTGATATACCAAGCTAAGAGGCCCCCGAAGGGAATTCGTGCTAAAGCCCGAAATTAGCGAGGCATAGAAGCCGATTATTTTGGCCAGGAATGACCGAGTACGTGTGACAGCGATTTTGTGTTGATGATGGACTCATATTTATACCAATTTTTGAATTTGTTAGAATTATGGGATTGGAAATTAGTGGAAAAGTGTTGGTAAATTCTGATAAAATTTGGTTTGATTTTTGGTGGTAATTTCTGGGAAGTTTCATCATTTAAATTTTCATCAATGTCGCACTATCTCAAAATCATTTTCATCTTTTTTTTCTTCATTAATTTTCAATATGACTCGCACTGATACCAATGTTGCTCGTCGAAAACTTCGCAGTTCGCGCACCTCTCGAGGCCAAAATAATAAAAAAAAACATAATAAACCAAGTAAGGCCGTCAGAAGAAGGCATTTTCGAAGAAAAGGCATTGATAAGCCTCAAAAAAGTGAAGACTTGGCTTAACAAGCTTTAGAAGTTGCTGGAGAGCTTTTTGTAACGAAAGAAGAAGAAGTAGAGAAATTACAACAAGAAATAAATCAGAAAAATGGGGAACTTGGCCATTATAAGGAGTTAGCAGGGTTTAATAGAGATTTATGAGAACAAGTATTTTCATTAACTAAGGATAAGGAGCGGTATAGGAGGGAAAGGGAAGGTTGGAAGGTACGACATGAGAGGGAACATAAAAGGGCTAATGAGGCAAAAGAAACTATTTCCAATTATGAAACATATATGAGAGAAAATAATTTAGAACCACCATCTACTATTTAGATTTTTCTTCTTTTCTTTTTTCTTTTTCCTAATAAATTTTCATAAAATTTTCTATTTTCTATTAAATTATTTTGGGGAGTTAAGTCACGTATTTTTGCTGATCATTTGTGAAACTAAAATTAACACTAAATTAAATTTGGATCTGCCATCATTACTAATTTCTATTTTGTAGATCATACTTGCGTCAATTAATTAAATTAATTTAGACTTGATTTATTTAATCCAATCAATAAATTTTCCAATAAATTATGATGTAATTATAAAGAATTTTGATCCAATAATCCTTGCACTATTTCTCTTAACTGTTTCACCTAACTTCTATTTATTTTCCTTGCTATTTGCGCAGTAATGTAAAAAGTACCAAGTATTTTAATTGGTTGATGTTCAAATATATCAAAGACATTTTCTGACATTCTCGTATAATGATTAGTTAATTTTTGCTTATATCTAAATTGTTGAGCTTTAGTTTCTAAACTATTTAATAATTTTCCAATATAATAAGCATTGATTAGTGAGTTTAATCGTTCTTTCAATTGAATTGATCGTCGTAATGCAGCATAAGCATTTTTAAATTGTTCATCAAAAGGAGCAGCTTCATCATAGGGTGGTATTAAATCTCCATTTTCAAAAGGAAGTTCTAGTTGTAAATCTTGAGTTAAAAGGTCAATTAATCTATTATTGGGAGATTCCATTCTTTCTGATCGTAGTAAGGTTTTAGTAAACTTCCATTGAAAGGAGCTTTTAGGGCTTTTCCTTGCATATCCCTTATTTTATAGCTTTCATTTTGTAAAACCGCATGGATATAATAGGGTCCCTTCCATTTTTCATCTAATTTTCCAGACCATTGTTTCGCTTTTTCAGCCTTGTACAATAAAACTTTATCTCCTATTTGAAAAGATCTATGATGTTTAATTTGCTGATCATGATGTAATTTCTGTTTGGCTTGTTGCTGATCTATCCTTTGTCGGGTAGATTCTCTATCATGTGGTAACTCATTAACTAATTTGTTGATCCTATCGGATAATTGTTCTTCATTTTGGGTAAGATCATCAATTGGCAACTTTGCTTCACGACCATATGTTAAATAAAAAGGAGATATTTTGATTGTGGATTGTTTACTTGTACGATAAGCAAATAAAACTGGCTGAATAAACTGATCCCACTGTTCTACTTGTTTGACTAATTTAGCTAAAGATTCACATAAAGTTCTATTGAATCTTTCTACTAATCCATTGGTTTGGGGATGATATGGTGTCGATAACAAATGCTTAATTTCAAATCTTTTGGTTAAACGATCAATAATTTGATTATTAAAATGAGTTCCTTGATCTGTCAGTATTTTCTGAGGGCAACCATGTTGGCATATAATGTCTTCATATATAAATTTCTCAGTTTCTTCTGCTGTAGCTCTAGGTACTGCTTTTGCTTCAGGCCATTTAGTCAGATAATCCATAGCAACTATAATATATTTATTTCCATTAGAAGTCTTTGGTAAAGGTCCTACAAAATCTATTCCTATTTGATAAAAAGGTGAATGTACAGGTATTGGATGTAGTAATTGATAAGTTTGAGGTTTTCCTCTTCTTTGACATGAGTCACAATTTTTAATATATTCTCTAATATTTTCATACATCTGAGGCCAGTAATATCTAGTACGAATTTTGTTGAACATAATTTCAGTTCCAAAGTGTCCAGAAGTAGGATCATTATATACCATGTAAAAAACTGGTTCCATTTCATGTACTCTAATCACTCTTAATAAATTTCCTTCTTTCTGTTTGTCTTTTCTATATAAATAGTTGTTTTTAATAATAATAGGAGTACAAAAGTTTTTGAATTGTTTGATAAGTTGTTGAGTATTTAAATCTAATGGTAGTTGTTGAGTAGTTAAATATTGAAAAATTCTATTATATTGGGTTGTATCCATTGTTATAAAAATATTTAAATAAAATAAAATATTAGGCTGTCTGTCACAATGCAGGCACTTTTCGCTTTCACCTTTTAATGAATTTAATATTTGTTAAGGATTTAATCTAAGGAAGCTACAAATGGCTCAGTAGAGATGGTGTAAGGGGGTAATCCATAGGAAAGTCGTAAGAAACATTTTAAATAATGAACAAGGTTGGTTTGTTTCACTCCTTCAGGTTCCTCCCACCAAGGTTGGTTTACCAAAAATTCTGGCTTCATATCAGGTCATATTTTCCCTAAAGTAAATCCAATAATGCAATCATGAAGGATAGTTCCATATGGAAGGTTCTTTTTGCACATTGTACAATAAGTATGAATATGATGGTTTTCTATGTCACATTCAAAGGTGCATCTACTTCCTCCTCTATTGATAGGTTGACCAGCAATTACTTGCTTTATTTGAATAAACTCTTGGAATAATTCTTGTAATTCTTCCTTTGAAAAATAATATGCAGGAGTTTGGACTCCTTCTATATCATCATTCAAAATTAAAATATCTTGGCCTTCTTCTAGCCATTCTTCCTGATGGTTTGGATGATCTTCTTGGTCGTGTATTTGCTGGTAGTATTCTTGCCAATCTCTTTCATAGTCTGATCCTAAAGTGCTATTATCATTTCCCCAACATATACATTGAATTTCTTCACAATTTTCACATGGTTGAGGATAAATAATTTCGTATATTTCTGCTACTGGTTTGGTAGTGATGTCTTCTTCAGAGTCTGCTTCATAATCTTCCTCTTCTATGGGGGTTAAAGTTATTGGAGCAGATAAAGTATGCTTGGTAGGTCCAGGATATGTTTCTAATTCAATTAGGAAACAGAATGTTTCTTCAGGAGTTCTAGATAATGCATCAGCATTGGCATTAAGTTTTCCTGGTCTGTGTTTGATCTCAAAGTCGTACTGCTGTAATTCCATTACCCAGCGGGCTCTTCTTCCTTTTGGCATCTTGGAAGTCTTTAACCATTTGAGGGCAGAGTGGTCAGTAATGATGGTGAATGGTCTTAATCCTAAGTAGTGTTGAAAATGTTTTATGGCCCATACTACAGCCAAACACTCTTGGTCTGTTACAGAGTAGTTCTTTTCTGCTGGATTAAGGCTTCTGCTTGCATAGGCAATTACATGTTCTTTACCATCTTCCTTTAGTTGAGATAATACAGCACCTAAACCAATTCCAGAGGCGTCAGTATAGATAATGAAAGGTTTGTCGAAATCTGGATAACTTAGTACAGGGGCTTTAATTAGCATCTCCTTTAGTCTGTCAAAGGCTTGCTGTTGCTTTTCCTCCCAGTTGAAAGGAGCATCTTTCTTTAACAAAGTGAGCATCGGTCTTGCAATTCTGGAGAAATCCTTAATGAATTTCCTATAATAGGAGAATAGTCCAAGAGCAGCTCTTAATTGAGTTAGGTTTGTTGGTATTGGGTAATTCTTGACTTTGTCAATCTTTCTGGGTCTGGTTTGATTCCATCTCTTCCTACTACATGTCCTAGGAAGTGTATATTAGGTAATGCAAAATAGCATTTCTTTAATTTTATTTTAAGGTTAGAATTTCTGAGCGCTTGAAAAACTTGAGCTATATGATCCATGTGTTGCTCAAAGGTTCCTTTGGTGTAGATGATTACATCATCCAGATACACGGCTACAAAGTCATTCAAAAATTCTTGCAGCACTCTATTCATTAATCTTTGGAATGTTCCAGGAGCATAGCTTAACCCAAAAGGCATGACTAGGAATTCATGCAATCCAAAGGGAGTTACAAAGGCAGTCTTTTCAATATCAGCTTCGTCCATGGCTACTTGCCAATAACCACTGGCAAGATCCAAGGTAGTGAACCATTTGGCTTGTCCAAAACTTTTCAACAGGTCATCAATTCTAGGGAGTGGGTAGGCATCTGTTTTTGTAATAGCATTTAGTTTTCTATAATCAATGCAGATTCGCTTATCTCCTCCTTTCTTATCCACAATTACAACAGGTGAAGCCCAGGGGCTACATGATTTTCTAATGATTCCATTTTCTTCCATTTTTACAATTTCTTCCTTTAGAAATTCTTTATTTTTAGGATTAATTCTGTAGGGTGCTTGGGAAATGGGTCGTGCATCTCCAATATAAATTTTGTGTTTTATGAGATTTGTTCTACCAATCTCAGTCTGACTTTTGGCACAAATATCTCTGAAGGATGTAAGCAAATTGTTGAATAATTGTTGCTGGTGCACATCCAAAGGTCCAAGGTTAAGTTTATGAGGCTCTTCTTGGGTGGCAGTGACGGCTAAATAAATGGCTGGATTTTCATCCTCACTTTCTTCTATCTCTTCCTCAGATTCTTCATATGAGGTGTGATTAGTCCAAGGGTTAAATTCTAGGTCGGATATATCAGAAAAATCATCAGATAAGTCTGACAGGTAAAGAGGGGATTCTTCTATCTCTTCCTCTTCATATTCTTCACTATCAGTTTCCTCTTCATCATAGGACTCAGCAGGTCTTCCTCTAGTGCATTGCATAGGAACAGTAATTCGTTTCTTTCTCCACAAGATAGTCGGTGTACCTTCTTCCCAATCCAAATTGGCTTTGACCTTTTTAATCCAATCATTTCCAAGAATAAAAACTTCATCTGTAGAATCCAACACTTGAATGTTGAGGTTGATGAGATGAGATTTTACTTCTATAGGAAAATCTTTTACTTCTCCTAAGGATCTAACTTTAGTACCATTGGCAGTTACAATTACTAAGTTGGAAGGCCCATTTATAGAATATCCAAGTCGTTTCATGAGCTTTTTGGTGATGATACTAGTGGCAGCACCACTATCAATGACGGCTGAAATAGGTTCTCCATCTACTCTCAATTGGCATCTGGCAGCAGTAGTAGGAGCATCATTGGCTGAGGAGATAAAATTAGTCTCTCTGGTTCTCTTGACACTTTTAAGCATTGCACTTCTATATTTTGGAATTTGAGATGAGGCTTGTCCAATAGTTAATCCACAGGGAAGATCTTTAATGTATTGGGCAATGTCAAATTCAGTTACATTTTCAATAGGTGCAGGTCTCATTTTAAATTTTCTTTTGATCTTTTGAGCTTTAATGGTGGATGGGGTAGTTTCTGCTGAAGGGACAACTGGAATGATATATTCCTCTCCTCCTTCATCCATTTCATCTCCTGTTCTCACTCTTTTTCTTAGTTGTCTTTCTTTTCCAGATTCTGAACGAGTATTTACATATACTTCATATTCAGCTTCATCCTCCTCTTCCTCATCATAGGAGTAGTATTCTTCTTTTTCAACATATTCTTCATCCAGGAAATTAACAGGTCTGGTGAAAAGTTTTCTATTATTATTATTATTATTATTTCCTGAGTTGTTATTTCTATTACTTCTGCACTCTCTGGAGATATGTCCTACTTTCCCACATTTGAAACAGGTTAGTTTAGTTTTATCTCTAGTCTTTTCTGTAGTCGCTCTAAAATTTCTGGGCTTGCTATTATTGTTACTATTATTTTGAGCTAGCAATGCTGATGATAAGGTTGCATAATTAAGAGTCAATTGTTGGAGTTGTTGAGTTAATGCATCTACATCTGGGTCATTCTTGCTAGTGGAAGATCCAGCAACAGGAGTGATTGGTAAAGGAGCATTTTCTTTCACAGCAACAGGAGTGATTGGTAAAGGAGCATTTTCTTTCACAGCAACAGGAGTGATTGGTAAAGGAGCATTTTCTTTCACAGCAACAGGAACATTTAAAGAAACTGACTTTGTTGGAACATAATTATATCCAGTTTCTACCAATTTTGCATGGGTAATTGCATCATTTAAAGTAGTAGGATTGTTGGTAGATACTAGGGGAGTTAATAGGGGATTTAATCCATACAAATACATTCGCACTTGCAATGCAGCAGGAACAGGTGGAGGATCAGTAGTTCCATTCACTTTCCTTAAGACTTTCTTGAATCTTCTAGAGTAATCTTCAACTTTTTCTTCAGCTGTTTGTCTGATAGTCATCAGTTCATAGTACCATTGATTTTTCTTAGTTTCAGGAGAGAAATATGCTTCAAACTGGTGTACAAAACTGGCATTTTGGTTTGTATTATCATTCCAAACAGTAAGACCATTACCATTAGCTCTGAACCAGTCATGGGCTGCATCCTTCAAGTATCCTGCAGCTATAGCTATTCTTCTGTTACCTGTCCACTGATTAGTATTAGCAGCTGTTTCAAAACGTTCTAACCATTCATAAGGGTCCTCGTCATCTTTTCCATGAAAGTTATCTACTTTGGATATGGTTAATTCACGAGGAGGTGGAGCATTTCCTAATGCAGTGGTCAACTGTGTAATATTTTGGCCATTAGTACCAAAAATAGTAGTTAAAACTGCAGTAAGTTGATCTTGATTCATAGTTTCAGGAGGTGCTTCTGGTGGAGGTAGGTTGTGGTATAAATTATATAACTTGGTGGTTTGATATTCAGTAGGTGCAGAGGAGTATCCTTGGGTTTCTTCACAAAAAGCAGGTATATAATATAATAATTCTAGTATAGGAGTGCTAAGGGTGGAAAATAGTATGCTTTTTAGAATTTCAGTAGTAAGGTCAGCAGCAGTATTCAGTTCAGTGATATTTTCTTTTAGTTTGGCAAAGGTAATAACAGTGCAAAGGTTGTAGTTTCTAGCAGAATGATTATCTTTAATCCAATTCCAAAAGTTAAAGAATCCAGTAGGATGTTGCTTATTTCTGTGATGTTTTCTTTGGCTCTTTTTAGTGCCGTAATATGGCATTCAATTGGGTGCAAGTACGTCTGCAATTGTTTTTCTTCTCAAGTACGTCTGAGAGATCCAGTATAGACAGTTCGTCGCTATACCTGGCAGGAATCACCAATTGTTACTCTGGTCAGTTCGTCGATCAGGTAACTATGACTTGGAGACAGGGATACAATAGATATGTCTCAAGTCCAATCAATAAGACACACTATTCACAAAGGGACAGTTCGTTTATAAGGTAAAAGAGTTTATTTATTAATTATATGAACTTGTTATTATAACTTTGTTATTACACTCTGATATTTTTCAACTAAAAAGAAATTTCAGGATATTTATACAAAATAAAATATATTTAAAAATATAACAAATAAATCTAATATATCAAATAAAACTAATAAATCAAATAAATAAAATAAATCAATTAAATCAAATAAATCAGATAAATCAAATAAAACTGATATATCAAATAAATCGGAAATATCAAAAATAACAGGCTATGATGGCTTTGGCTTAGGCGGCTCTATATACTTTGCCACAATGTCACGTGATTACTACGCCAACACCGATAATTATCCGGATAGACACTAGACGGATTGACACATTAAATTAAACGGATATCTATAGATAATCCGTTATATTATCTGATATCCGCCTATCCGATCTGTTTAAAAAAACGGATTCGGATATCTGTCGGATTGCAGATATCTGATAATTATCCGGATACGGATTGACACACTAGTTACTTACTAAAGGAAGTTTTTTCATAATACACCAAACGATAAAAATGTTTCTTAATAATTTATAAACTTATTCAAGAAAATTCTAATTTCTTTAACGATAATGACCCTGATTATAATTTAAATTATGACCACAAATTTATTTATTCATATCACACAACGAATTATTATGTCAGATGTAAGTTATTACCTCATTCAATAATTGGAGTTTTATTGGACCATGAAGAGTTTGATATTAATATACAAAATAACAGTATACTATAACAAAAATTTTCTTGAAAAAATCTTGCTTATAAAGCTTTATTTACGTGTTTCAAGAGGTACGAATAGTACATTATTATGAGAAAAGCGCGTGCGTTATTACTCTTTGTATTGAAACTTGGTAATAGTTTTCATATAATAGATTATGCACTTTGAAAACGTATAAGAAATACTTATACCTCCATTATCTCTATCTTTATTTCTCTTCTTATATCTCATATTCGTTTATATTGATATATTTGTTGATATAAATTTATACTGATGCAATATTTAAAATTTAAATTTATTATAATCAGTTTAAAGTTTTAAGGGATATTCCTATAATTATATGTTAATTTGTACTTGACAATATATGTACTATATTATGATATTAAAAAATAAAATTCATAAGACTTTAAGACTTCGTTTGTATATTTCATCATACCTACCAACCATTGACTGACTTAATAATACAATTATTATTAGCATCACTCATTTGAAATTTGTATTCTAAAAAAATCACTCGCGGTATCGCATTGGCACGATCTTCAATTAAAAAATTCACTCAAAAAGAAAGGGCTGAATTAACTCCTTTTTACCATCACGGTTGATAATGAAAAACTTAATGAGTTTCTATGATTTTCTGTGTAATAATAATACTGAGTACTTACATTTTTCTCTGCTCTTAATTGTCAAATCCACCTAAAAAAAATACCTTTATGTTATCATAGCTCAACCTGTTGCCGTCAGTAAATGAATTGTAATAGATTTTTAACACAGTGAATGTGACTTGACTTTTTAATAACCGATGTTTATTATACTTTTCATTTTTATTATTTAGGAAACAAACGAAGAAGAATTGATGACGATATATTAAGTAATAATTATGACAATAAATCTCTTGAAAAAAAGGGTTGGGATACGTTCAAGGATGTGAAATTTATAGACAAATTTCTTATTCTGTCTGTGGATGTTCCTATCTTCCGGGCAGAACTAATTATGACAATACATTCGTGATTGTTACAGAAATCGATGATAGCAATAATGACGGTCATAACCTTGTCCATATTTGTACAAACATACTGGAGGACAGACTTCTACATCAATAGATCTTGCAATAAATAAAGGAGAAGACGCTTTTATACATCATAATGTACAGTACACCAGGTTTAACATCTGATTACGTTTTTGTAGGAATGCTCTTGCTAATTAGCAAGTATAAATTGTTGGAATTTGTGAATTCTAGTGATGATACAAATTATTTCAGTATACTCCATTATGCTATATTTGAGTGACTTGCCCATCAAAAGTTGCAAAGTGGTGGAAAAATTTATAGTTCGTCCTTTATTCGAAAATTTAAAGCCATATTCAACTGAACTACCTAAAAATATGGAAAAATTGCTATTCAATGATGTTAATGAAACTGTACTTAATTTGTATTATATATAAATAAAAGAATAAAAGTTCTTTGATTCAATTGTACTTTCTAATAAGTTCTTTCGGATGACCTTTACAAAGCATCATCCTGTAGTTGGGAAGAACAAGAGGTTAAATTTTATTTTGTTCTTGTGGGAAACTTATCATGCACAGGCTCTTCTCCATATAAAGTAAGAATAATGTTATGAAAAAAACCCGACTTGTTTTGATCGCTGTAACAATAAGTTCTTGAACTTGACCTGAAAGTAGATATATTCTCAAATGATTGTACCTCAATGTATTTTCATTTTATTACAATATGATATTTTTTGAATTCGTCATCTCCATTACAAATATAATTGCTAAAAATATGATTCCGGATTTTAATGCAGCGCACGCTACAGTGCCCTTGTAACAAGCTCATATTTCATCATTACATATTAATTAATTAAATAATGTGCTTAACCCACGATAGAACAAAATTTCTTTAAACTAATCTGCAATTGAAAAAATTTTGAAATGAAACATAATTATTATAATGTATTAGTTAATTTTTTTTTATAATTTTTGCCTATTTTAACCTGTTTTGCGTTTAATATTAACTTGTCAACATAGGACGACTGGGCGTGATTTAGTGATTTACGGTATCAAAATTATATATTTGCTTTTTGTTTCCATCTCGGTCAATTTAATTATTATTTATTCATACAAATTTCAACTTATATTAAAAACTTGATTAAAAATTAAACTTTTATTAATACATACTAACTTAAAGGAAAAAGTTTGGATATCGCATGTGTTAATTTGCACAAATACTATTTCCTTTCGTACCTCATGTATACTAATTGTTAAGTTATTTGCCTTGAATCTCATTTTATAAAGATCGAATATTATCGACTCATCTTATGACTTGAAATTTTTCATTGACATGGATAAAATTGGTTTGTAAATCATAAACTTGCTCTAGTTTAAAATGCATTAAAGTGCCATAAGGGAATTAATTAAATTATGCAATTTTAACAATTTAAAATCTGGACTCTGTCCCTGAATAAGCGCACATTTTTAGTTATTCTCATTACATA
Source organism: Rhizophagus clarus (assembly GCA_015698045.1). Taxonomy (NCBI): domain Eukaryota; kingdom Fungi; phylum Glomeromycota; class Glomeromycetes; order Glomerales; family Glomeraceae; genus Rhizophagus; species Rhizophagus clarus. The sequence continues at coordinate 601,960 of BLAL01000300.1, forward strand.
GTAAATTATATTATCACATTATTTTTTTTATTTCAATTTGTTGTTTTATTTATAAAAACACGTTCCTAAAAATCTATTAATAATTTATAGTTATACGTTTAATTTGAATAATGAATGAGAGTAAAGCCGAACAAAATTTATTGTAAATATTATTACATTTTATATAATAAATATTAACAAAATCCTCCAAGAATTCTAATTCTAAATTTAGATAGACATAAAAGTCTATCAATTTTTTTAATCCCCTGCTCCCTCAAAATTTTTGATTTTAATATATACAAAAGAAAAAAATGTTTTTTTTATAAAATATTTCTTCGTGGAAATCTAATGATAATAAAAAATTTTGCAAATTCTTTTTGTTCTTCAATTTACTATTCCTGAGATTTTGTGTGGATTTCGTCACTAATTTTAACATGTTTTCCTGTTTTCAGAAAAAAAAAAAAATATAGCAATATAATTATTACAAATTATTACACCAATTATAAATAAAATTTTACTTACTACTGTTAACACTATTAGCTTGAGTTTCATCTTCAATCTT